>CM057847.1:32717629-32734358 GCA_030068395.1 Apalone spinifera | reverse complement strand
GCACGGGCTAGCTAGTTCGAACTAAAGCCCCTAATTCAGACTAGTGTTACTCCTCATTGCAGGAGGAGTAACAGTAGTCCAAATTAGGGGCTTTAGTTCAAACTACCTAGTCCGTGCCGTGTGTAGCCGCGGGCAAGGATTTCAAACTACCAGGCATTTAAAAATGGCGGCACCCGGGAACATGCAATAAAGCCCAGGATATTTTAATGCCGGGCTTCATTTGCGTGTTCGAATGACAAGATTAGCCACCCTAGTTTGAACTAGGGTGGCTAGTGTAGACATACCCTTAGTGAGCATGCAGAGTGTGAAGTGTTAGAATGATAACACAGTGCTAACTGATGGTGATTTTCCCTGAAGAATGATTCTGCAGTGCCTAGATTTATACAGCATACAACTGCAAGGAACACAAACAACACTGTGTTCTCTTCCCGCAGAAAGTGTAATTTATCCCAGGCTCATTATCGCAATAGTGGCATTCTGAACTGTTGTTGAACTCCCATTGGTGACTGTTCTGAAAGACTGAAGGTAAATTCAATTTTTTAGCAGGGAAATAAAAAGCAGAAAAGGAAGAATGAGAAAAAGAAATGGAAGACTCACTGCTTTTAAAATGCTGACAGCTTCTTTGCTGAGCCAGACTGGGTAGAGCACATCATCATGAAGGATGGATTCAAAGAGATCATCTTCATTGTCAGCTTCAAAAGGAGGTTGCCCAGCCATCATTTCATACATCAGAACACCCAAAGCCCACCAGTCTACTGAGGGACCATATTCTAACTCTTGGAGGATCTGTCAGGGAAACAGAGTTCAGAGTTAATAAGAAGCTAGAGTGATATCTTCAGATGCATGTTGATTGATCAGACATGAGATACTTCTCCTACTACAGTATTTCAAGTAGGCCGAATCCTGGTTACTTCAGTGTCAGTAGGTTTGTGCTGTTACCTGTGCAACACCTATTAATATGACTCATATGGCTAAGTTTCAGTGTGTTGCACTGAAAACTAGCCTGCAGTAGCAATCTCAGTATTAACCAAGTTTATTGGTCTCCCCAAGCATGTTCATGAGCAAGAGAGTTGTGTAGCTCTCTCTGCTGTTTCCAGTGTTTCTCAAAGTGTGGTCCCATCCTCCTCATGCTCAGCCCACTCCTACACTTTACCTCCTGATCAGACTCCGCACTCTCACCCCCTCCTCCATCCATTTTGTCATCATGGTTGATTAGCTGGTGCTCCACAGAAAGGTTTGCATTGAGCAGGGTGGGCTGCAGACCAAAAAGTTTGAGAATCACTAGACTCATAGAGTTGGAAGAGACCTCAGGAGGTCAAGTCCAACCCCCTGCTAAAAGTGGAACCAATCCTAACTAAATCATCCCAGTCAGGGCTTTGTCAAGCCATGACTTAAAAACCTCTAGGGAAGGAGATTCCACCACCTCTCTAGGTAACCCATTCCAGTGCTTCCCTACCCTCCTAGGGAAACATCTTTTCCTAATATCCAATTTAGACTATCGCCACTGCAACTTGAGACAATTGCTCCTTGTTCTGTCATCTGTCTTCACTGAGAACCGCTTCTCTCTGTCCTCTTTTTTGCAACCCCCCTTCAGGTTGTTGAAGGCTGCTATCAAATCCCCTCTCACTTGTCTCTTCTGTAGATTAAATAAGCCCAAATCCCTGAGACTCTTCTCAGAAGTCATGTGCTCCAGCCCCCTAATCTTTTCTGTTGCCTTCTACTGGATTTTCTCCAATGTATCCACATCTTTTCTGTAATGGGGGTGGACACAAAATTTCAGATGTGGCCTCACCAGTGCTGAATAAAGGGGAATAATCACTTCCCTAGATCTGCTAGCAATTCTCCTACTAATGCACCCAAATGTGCCATTAGCCTTCATGGCTACAAGGGCACACTGTTGACTCATATCCACTGCAATCCCCAGGTCCTTTTCTGCTGAACTGCTGCTTAGACAGTAAGACCCTAGCCTGTAGATTTTTCTGCCCCAAGTGCAGGACTCTGTACTTGTCCTTGTTGAACCTGATCAGATTTCTTTTGGCACAATCCTCCAATTTGTCTAGGTCACTCTGGACCCTCTTCTTACTCTCCAGCAGATCTATCTTTTCCCCTAGCTTAGTGTCATCTGTGAACTTGCTGAGGGTACAATCCATCCCCACATCCAGGTCATTGATTAAGATGCTGAACAAAACCGGCCCCAGAACTGACCCTTGGGGCACTCCACTTGATACTGACCACTAACCAGATATTGAGCCGTTGATCACTACCCATTGAGCCTGATCTAGCCAGCTTTCTATCCACCTTACAGTCCATTTATCCAATCCATAGTTCTTTAACTTGCTGGGAAGAATACTGTGGGAGACCGTATCAAAAGCTTTGCTAAAGTCAAGGTATATCACATCCACTGCGTTCCCCATATCCACAGAACCATATCTACTGATTTAGAAGCATCTTTGGAGCATCAATATGGTTGTAAATGCAGACATGGGGAAAAATAATGCTATATGCAAGCAACACATGTTAGGGAATAGTGTTAAATGACAACCTCATGCAATAACAAATAGATCATGTTAGCTTCAATTTGACATTTTTGTCTTCACCTTCTAGTAGGGAACAAGACAAAACAGCAAAAGTTGAGCATGTTTAACTGCTCGTGTCTTCCGGCAGCTGCAGCCCATAAGGAATGTATGAAATGGGTGTTTTGACATATGGAGTTGCTACTCAATTTAAAGGAAAGGTAGCATGAACTGGGCAAACATCTAGTGGGAAAACATAATCACTTACAAAAGAATGACACGTAATGGATGACCAGGAAATGCAGAGAATGCCATCAAATATAGTATAGAAAACTTTTAAAACGAGGGTTGCAATAGTTACTAAGTACAGAGTCACCGATATTGTTCCACCCTCCAGGGTCAGATTTTGCCAACTACTGTTGCTGAGTAGATGTTTGTTCCTTGTGGAGATCCACAGGTTTCAACAGGATCATTCAAGTAGTGCTGATGACAGAATAAGGCCCACATTTTCCACAGTGCACATACAAGAGATACAAGAGATGTGTGCCACAGTTAATTATGATTTTATTATATGTGAAGGCTGGTATAAAAAGTACCTCTGGAGCTATGTAGTCTGGTGTTCCACAAAATGTAGTGGTTGTTACTCCATTCAGAATTCCTTCTTTACACATTCCAAAATCTGCCAGCTTGCAATGACCCTCTGCATCCAGAAGAATATTGTCCAGTTTCAGGTCTCTGGGATAATAAAAAGGTGTAAGAGTCAGTATTTATCCCTTTCTCTCAAACAGGTCAGAAACAGAAAACGTGACTCTGTATGACCCACTAAGTATAAAAAAGCACAAAGAGGCAAGTGCACAGCAAAAACAAACAGAATCAGCTGTTTGCTGTGTGCATGTAGAGTTTTCAGGAATTACTTCAGTGAAATAAGAAAATGTAGGGTGCCAAGCACTGTGTAGGATAAGGACCTTACAGTTCCCAAAACTGGTCTAGATTAGATTCTATCATACTTAAGGCCCTGTCTGAATGAATTTGATACACAGTGGATGAAGTCTAACAATTAAGTTAATCTAGGGCCAAACTCAAATGTATTAGTGCAGAACAAGGCTTACCTTGGGGATGCTTACTTGGAAATATTACTGAGGGTATGTCTACACTTGCAGCCTATTTTGGAATAGGTTTGCAAATGTAGGCATTCAGAATTGCAAATCAAGCCTGGGATTTAAATATCCCAGGCTTGATTTGCATTTTCCTGGCCGGGTGCCATTTTTTTTTTTTTTGAAATTGACAAGACTGGACTAACTGCTCGCGTCTACATGCGGTAGTGAAACGGCCGTTCGAAATAAAGCCATATTTTGAACTACCTGTTAAACCTCATTGCAGGAGGAATAACAGGTAGCTTGAAATAGGGCTTTATTTCGAACGGCTGTTTCACTGCCACGTGAAGACATGAGCAGTTAGTCCAGTCCTGTCAATTTCAAAAATGGCACCCGGACGGAAAGATGCAAATCAAGCACGGGATATTTAAATTCCGGGCTTGATTTGCAATTTCGAATGCCCACATTTTCAGCTCTATTTCGAATTAGGCTGCAAGTGTAGACATACCCTGAGTTACAATAAACCCTGCTTTGCACCACTGCAGCCTGTCTGTGTTAGGAGTCTGCACTGGTTTGTGACCAAACTGATGAAACTCCATCAGTACAAATTCTTTAATTTAAACAAGAGCTAAAAAAGTAGAAGTAGCCATTTTAGCACTCAGGTTTTGTTGCTACAGTGATAGCCTTTTGCTACGGGCGAAGAAAGATATCAAACTATTAGTCCAGGACCCCACTCAGAGATTCGTTTTTTTTCTGCTGGAGGATTCCTCCAGAGTCAGACTTCGTTCTTCCTTTGTTCTGCTGAAGTGGTGCAAAAGGTAGAGCAGACTGGGGATCTGGCCTCAAAAACAGGTAAGAAGTTCCCATTACAAAGGCTAGCAATGTTCCCCAATTCTTTCAATAATCTATCTCTCAAACATTAAAACTATATATATATATATATAGGCCAAATGTGCACACAGAACATACAATTTGAAGCATTTTTGAGTAAAAAAGGCACACTTTTATTATTCCAGCACTCAAGTAGCATCTCTTAAAATTTCTCTTTTCATTGTGCTAAATGTAAAACTTAGCAGTTTCTGAAACTGGCACATTTTTTAGTCCTGCTATCTTTGTTTTTAAGAGGGTCAAGTAATTCCAACAACAGAATTCTTAGTGCTGAAGTTAAAAGCAAGAGCTGTCAAAATATGTCCAGGAAAGAAGACATCCTATGATAATTTGCATGAACAATCACTTAAAAACATTGGATTGGATACTTGAACTAGAATTTTAGTTCGAAGTTCTGATTCTAATGAGAGATAAAACTCAAGAGACAATGCTCCCACCCTTCCAATGCTGCATTATTATCTTTGCATAAAAACTGTTCAGAAACACTCTCACAGGAATATAACACATTCATTGTTAAAGAGCAGCACAGCACATCCTAGCAGCTGGTTTCTAACCATTCTTAGCAGGAGTATGTTTATGTCAAAAATATTCAACTCTCAGTTACTAGAATGGGAGGGGTCAAAATATGTTGTGAAAGGGATATCCACCTTTCCTGTCTTGCACAGTAAATATACGTTTTTTAAAAATAATGTTGATGATTATCTCATGATTTAATACCGTGGATACTGTATACTATTAATTTACCTGTCACTTGCCTCAGGTTGGACCAAGAGGAGTAGAAAAAATACTTAAATGAAAATGTAAATAAGTACAGAAACAAACTGATTAAAAATAATAAAAAGATAAGTAGAAAATGTTTCTGCTTAGAGGAACATTATGCAATATGTTTTATTATTTATTTATTTATTTAGATGTATACAAAACTGTCTGGGCTCTGAATACCTCTGCCATATATTAAAATAGAAACCAAAAAATTAATTAAAAAACAAAAAACAACCCAGATGCTTTTTCTTAGCCAAAGAAGGGAACAGCGCGGTCGCGTGTAACTCAATGGGGTCCAAATAACGAACGAATCGAGTTACGGCCAAGTGAACACAATCCAGCACTTTTCTTTTAGAGCTTTTCTATCACTATCAAAACTGTCAGTAAAAAATTTCTGCAAGTGTAGACAAAGCCTAACTGAGACTGAGATCAACTCAGACAGAGCTTTTGGGAACTGAGAGTTCTTCTCACTGTGTTTCTGTGGGGACTGACATGTTTAGATTTAATCTGTTTTATTTATGTTTACGAGTAACTGTGAAGATAATGTATGTGGATTATAAAAGAGCCATATTCAGGTGTAAAATTAAATTATTACAGAAGAAACTCAAAATAATGACTAGGCCAGTCAACCACACACCTTATTTGGAAACAGCAGTATGCAATCAGGCAACAACAGAGTCAAAAGACACCCCTCCCCCCCCAAAAAAACCCCAAATATAGTATTGTATTAAACAAACTACTAAAAAATAATAAAGGGAAAGTACCATTTTTCTTTTGCATAGTAAAGATTTGAAGCTGTATTAAGCCAATGTTCAGCGGTAAACTTTTGAAAGAACAACCATAATGAGTGTTCAAAGTTACAAACATTTTAGATTACTGAACAATCTCCATTCCTGAGGTGTTCATAATTTTGAGGTTCTGTATTATTTATTAAATTTCTTTATCATAAGATCGTATAAAGTTATAAATTAAATTCATTCCTGTTTGGAGTTGAATGTGGAAAGGTTGACCTTGTGTAATCCTTGCTGAAAATCCTTAGAGACTGAATGCTAGGTATCTAAAGAAGTTGGGAGTTTTTTAGGAACAGAAGGGAAATGAAGTGAACTGTAGCCCACCCAAAGGTATTATTTGCAGAACTGAGCCAGTGTACTGAGAGCCCTGGGAGATGTGGACCTCATCGCAAATCCAGCCAAGTGCCACTTGTGCCACTTAAAAGTGACCTACCAGGGCTACATGTTGGTCATGGAAAACAACATCCCTTACAAGAGTACCCTATCCTATGATGAAGAGGCAAGTACAGCAGTTCCTAGGGCTGGAAGGGTATTACTACCAGTTCTTGCCCAATTTTGCAACACTTGCTGCCCAAATGACAGACTTGATGAAAAATACCCAGCCATGGAAAGTCCAGTGGTCAGAAGACTGAGACCGCCTTCCAAGGCCTATGAAAATGGTTGACCTTGAAGCCAATTCTGACTCAGCTCGACTTCACAAGACTCTTTGTCCTCCAGACAGATGCTCTGGAGGTAGGGAGGGCTGGGAGCAACCCATCCCATATCTCAGCTACAAGCTGAAGACTTGCTACTCCAAGATAGAACAGGAAGCTCTTGCTATTAAATAGGCAGTTGACACATAAAGGTATCACCTATTGAGGACCACCTTTTCCTTGATAATTGATCACACACCCCTCCAAAGGATTAATAGCATGAAGGAAACTAATGCATGAATCATGTGATGGTGCCTACTTGTTGCTTCAACCCTTCTTCTTCTGCATGTTGCATCAGCCAAGGAAGGCCCATGAGAATGCAGACTTCTTCTCCTGGACAGGAAAGGGGGAAGAGGAACAGACTCCAGTGCTAGACACCATCGTAAGTCAGGGGGCTCTGTGATAGGACATATCAACTCTGCATTGGACTGATGTGTCCCATCACAGATCTGTTAGCAGAAGAGGCCACACCCCTCCCAGCTCTGGTGGGCATGCTCTGGCTGGAACCAACATATTAAAGCCTGAGAGGAGCTCAGTCTGGGCTCATTACTGGAGCAGGAGATGAACTGCTAGCTCCTGAGAGCGGATCGCCTATACCCCAACGCTTGGAGGCCAGCTGATCTGGATTAAATCCTGACATATAGACAGAGGGTACAAGAACTGGAAGATCTTATTATATGGATCTCATGACTTAAAAGTGTGTATTTAAAGTCAAATATTTAATATTCTCCACTGAATTAGTGGGTTTGAATATTATTTTATTACAATAGGCAATAACAGATGTCAGAAAAGTGCATGATTTGCTTATCTAAATATGCTGTGTTTACTTACAATAATATTCAGACAAATAAATATATGGCATTCAACAGCTTTCCTTTGAAACTGTAGAAAGATCCAATTTATTCTTTTGATCTGAAATGAACTCAAGTTACATTATCCTAGATCATCATCATGTTCCAATTAGCAATTTCAGCTAGTTACATGGACATTATTATAGTGATTTTCAAATGTATTACATTATCTGTTTAAGAAACAGGGAGGGTGAACTAGTTCTTTTATAATGTAACATGACTTGAATCTAGTCATAGCCTGAACAGATCCAAACTTTACCTTTCAAAACAGTGAGGCTTAAAGAGACAGCAACTTAACTGTGCCCCAGTTCCAAAGGATCTCTCACCTTACCAGCTAGGGCCCTGCTACTCGTTCCTGGATCCTCAGGCCTCTCCATAAACCTCTGCCTCTGGCTTTCCATCACACCATGATTGTTCCTGCCTCCCTCCATCATGAAGATTATTCTTCTGCCTTTTAAAATATCTCACACAGTTCAACTGTTTCCTTTCATTTTTCTTTAACCCTTCATAGTACTGCCAACCCCAAAGCCCCCCAAAATAATGAGTGGATTAAAAGTCATGCCTTTTTAAAAGTCTCATAATAAATGTCTGGTTCTTTTTATATTGCTTTCTAGTTTTTGAGAACTTAAAGTATACACAGGTCATGTTCTTACACTTTTCTGCACAATCATACTGGTCAATTTTTTTTAAAAAGGAAAGAAGATGTTCTCCTGTAATGACTTGACTCCAGGGGCTGGAGCTTTAAAAAAAACACACCAGACTTCACAAGATGCCTTATTACATTATCTGCAATATTATCAGTCCTTTTACTATCATACTATTATTTCTCCTCCTTATACCTCACATGCGATTTTAGAGTCATGCAGGGATATTTTGAGGGCCTATGTTATATATAGCCCTCAATCTGTCCTTCTGCACAGAGCTGGATTTGTCCCTTAGTGCCTGGCGCTCATGTGGGGTGCAAGGCTCCATGAAGGCTTATTCCTTGTAATTCCACACAGAGGCAGGCACAATTACAGCCTTTCTGTTTGGAGGGTGAAATTCACTTCAATGCAGAGCCCCAAACCACTTAAGTCTCATTTAAGCTCTCAAAATAAAGCATGGGTAGTGCATAGGCCTTATTCTGGCCTTCTGTGCAAGGGTGAATTTTATTCAGGGCTGCTGAGAGGGATGCTATGTCCCCAGAGATGGATGTGATGATGGGAACAGGAGCTGGCTAGACACAGAAAGGAGTGGCCTCTTTTGCTTCAAAGGATTCACACTACACCTGCGCACCACAGAGTTCCAGGAGTACAGCCTTGGCTTCTAGGCATAATTCCTCCAAGAGCTGCAGCACGGGAGTCCTGCAGTGACTCCAAACTAGGGCTATAACTTAAGGTCACAGTAGATCCAGTCCTGAGGTATTTATTCAGACAGCATTTGACTCCCTTTGGACATCTTCTTTTAATATTGACTTCTAGATACAGATACATCACCAATGGAATTGCCTCTGCTAACCTCTGAATTAGGCCCATTGTGTGTAAAGAACTGTCTGCCTCAGGAGATGATAGTTATATCCAAGTTAGAAAGCCAAGACTGGTCACTGTGTGAGTACAGATTTCCAGTCGCTAGCTACACTTCTACTATAACTCAGTGTTGTAAAGCATTGTATTGTGCATAAACACAATCTTCCAGATTCTGCTCTCAGTGAGCCCACCGAAGACAACAAAATTATATGGCTTTAATTGAGGATAGACTTTGGCCTAGTGTATCTTAATCTAAAGTATAATGCTGCATTTTCTTAATTGTTTTCCATCCAAAAGAAATACAAGATTCTTTACAACTATAATAGGTGCAGCCAAGTATTAATTAAAACTGCCTGCTGTGTGCACTCTTAATTTTTAAAAGCAAAATAACACTAAATCATTACTTGATAAAACCACCTGATGAAAGATGCTGAAAGTTCCACTCAGATCAGGGCTTGACAGTGGAATGCCTAAAAGTATCAACACATTCCCAGAGATTAAATGTATCCACATAACTATTGTCTTTAAGTACTGCATTCAGATCAATCTTAAAGGTCACTTTGACTTATGAAATAACTCACACTTGTTCTGGGGCGCTTTTAATGTATATATTGGTAAAACGCCAAACCCAGCATTATTTTGCAATGGAGAAAGTAATGAAAAATTGTACCAGAAAGGAAAGTAGTAACTGGATTTCATAAACAAGCTTTACTAGATAACAGAACTACCAACATTCTTTACTTAGTGTTTTTACTGTCGGAATTTCATGGAGCAGAGAAGAAAAGAAAAAAAAATCACAAATACAAATATCCATTCCACTTAGTGCTTTGTACTTTTAGAGTACCTGTAACTCCAGATAGGAAAACTAAGACATTGTTTGGATGGTGTTCTCCTAATCTATTACACTTCCATCCAAAATATTTATCTACTGAAAAGATCCTTTATTTTTACAATATGTTTATTGCATGTATTTGACAGCATTGCGTACATAGTTAATCTCAGTGCTCCCCTCTTTAGGTAGATTTTCCATTACCAAGAGCTTGGTTCTGCTCCCATTCAAATCAATGGAAGATTTCCCATTTTTGCAGAATGAAGTCCCCTCAATCAAATTTAAAAAGAAAGAAAGTCTTAATTTGTTTTGCTTGACATGAATGGATTATTATAAAATAAGCTTCAGACAAATTATCTAGGTTTTGAAATTGTCCTATGTAAAAATTATAATGTATAACTATAGAAGTTAAAAATCACCTAACACCATTAATACATACATTTTCACAGACCATCCATAGATTTAATTCTATTGTTTAGACACAGAAAAAAAAGGCTCTAAGCAACATTATTCTATGTTGTTTCAGGCATATGAAAAAACCCTACCCTCTTTCCCCCATTCTAACAAAAACAATAGAAGAAAAGCTGCTACTGTAATCAGCCATAATTGAAGGCATTTCCTGTATTTTGCTATCAAACTGTTTTTTTCCCCCATTATATACCAAGTGAACTCTAGTAAGGTCAAAACACCAGAGAAAAACATAACCAATAATGTCTTTAGTCAAATGAACTCAAGTACTTTGCTCTTCTTTTCAGAAGATGGAATCTAAATTTCATCACAAGCCCCCTAATCTTAAATCCTAAATCACATCTAAAGAAAAGAAAATCCTTCCACATTTACAGTTTCTTCAATACTATTTAGCTTGTCAGGATCCCCTGGTACCACACATATAAGCCATCAATAGCCTTACTTTAACTATAGAAAAAAACTATAGAAAACTAAAAAAACCAAACCCTGTTCCAATATGATTTGAACATGAGATTAGCACACCAGAACAGAGAGATTTTCAGTTATGACCATGATGCAAGGCCAAACTCTGCCCTCAACTACAAATTTGTTTATTGAAGTTATGTTGCCCTGTTGTCAATCAGGGTAGTCAAAGGAAGTCAATTAGGGTTGCCAGAAATCTGGTTTTCAACTGGAACACCAATTGAAGAAGGACTGTGGCTGATCTGGTCAGCATTGCTGACTGGGCTGTTAAAAATCCAGTCAGTGGTGAAGCAGAGCTAAGGCAAGCTCCCTGTCTGCCCTGACTTCACACAAGTCGTGGGAGCGGCTAGCATTCCCTGCAGCCTGTAGACTAAGGAGGAATAAGGGAAGCACCATGTACTGCCCAGTGCTAGTTTTGCAGCTCCTATTGGCCTGGAAGCATAGCCAACAGAGACCGTGGAGGCAGTGCCTATAGGTGCAGGCAGCATGCAGAGTCCTTGGTCCCTCATGGAGCCAGGACAGGCATGAAGCCTGCCTTAGACCAGTTACACAGCCTACTAGGAGTTGCCTGAGATAAATACCACCTGATTGGAGCCCGCACCTTGATTGACCTCCTGCACCCCAAGCAATTGCCCCAGGTTAGAATCCCTGCTCACTAACTCCATCCCTGAGCACACACCTCAATCCCCACTTATACCCTAAACCCCTCCCAGAGCCTGGAATCTTGCCCCAGTCCTGACACCGCTCTCAGAGCCTGCACCCCCCACAAACCACAATCCTTCCCCATACTGAACCCAGTGTCCAAGCCCTGAACCCCCTCCGACACCCAAAATCCCTCCCAGAGCCAGCACTCTGCACTCCCTCCTGAACCTCAAGTCCTCGACACAGTCATGCGCCTCTCTTTCATCCTAAATACCTTATCCTTGGTTTCACCCCAGAGTTTGCACCCCTAACCAGAGCTCTCACCCCCTCTCACATCCCAAATCCCTGCCCCAGCCTGGAGACCATCCTGAACCCCTTATCTCTGGCTCCACCATGGGGTCTGCACCCCCAGCTGAAACCCTCATCTCCTTCTGCACCCCAATCTCATCCCAGAAATTAGCCACATTAAAGAATGGAAATAAAGTGTACATTTTTAACAGTGAGGGTAATTAACCATTGCAAGAATTTACCAATAGTGGTGGTGCTGGATTCTTCATCACTGATAATTTTTAAATCAAGATTGTATTTTTTTTTAAAAGATGTGCTGTAACTAAAACAGGAATTATTTGGGGGAAATTCTATGCAGGAGTTCAGATTAGATGATTACAGTGATCCTTTTGGCCTTAGAGTCTATGAATCCAGCCTTGCAATATCCATGGTCTGACATGATGCTCCATTGAATTTGACTGCATGTGATACAGTAGCTTAAAGCCATCTTTGCTGATAGCCCACCAATGCTTAGAATTAATTGTTTTCTCCAGACCTTTCTATAAAAATAATAAACTTGAGATAGTTAGGATTTATTTATGTATTTGCCTCCTAATCCATTTGAGAATAGGCCATTTGGTAAAAATCCAGGGTTCCTCATGTCAGTAGTACTACAATCCCCACATATAAGAATTAGCTATAAAAATCTTTTGTGCCACTAATAGGGACAGTTCTTGAAAGTATTCAATTAACAGCATTCACTGTGAAGTCAATGGGAGTTCTAAGCCCAAAACGCTCTTAAGGTCTGAAGCCTAAAATTTATTCATCCTCTTCTCGTTACTAACCTGCCTTTATGGATTCGCAATTCAGAAACAGTCTTTTGCCCTCTCTCATTACAGCTCATAATGAACAATGAGTAGTCTTGTGGTACCTTAGAGACTGACTATATAATGAGCGAGAAAGAGAGAGAGAGAGAGTTTCATGAGCTTTCGTAGGCAAAACACACTTCTTCCTAGAAGAAGAATACGAACTACTCGTCTCATTATTTTTAACGTTACAGACTAACATGGCTAATCCTCTGAGATTATAATGAAGGCAAAGGAAAATGGGATATACAGTACTTTACACTATTGGTGGGGACCCTGCGGCCCCCAGCTTGCCTGGATCCAGCCCCCAAGGCTTGGGGCTCTCCCCACCTTCATTGGGGAGCCTGCACTGGCACTTC
Source organism: Apalone spinifera (assembly GCA_030068395.1). NCBI lineage: Eukaryota > Metazoa > Chordata > Testudines > Trionychidae > Apalone > Apalone spinifera. The sequence continues at coordinate 32,721,369 of CM057847.1, read as the reverse complement.
AGCCCCCAACTATCCTACCATGGGGCTGGAGCACACAAAATCTAGCCTGGATATCAGCAGCCCCTAACTCAAAAAAGGTTCCCCACCCCTGCTCTACACAGATTATTCAAAAAGAGAAATGGGGAGAATAAACCCAATCTAAACCATGTCTTTTTTTAGAATCTGCTTTGTATTGTCACTTGATTCATGAGCTCCGAAAGCAATTCAGGGTTAATAGGCCTTGTGTGTGAAATTGTTTTACATGTCTATCTAAGAAGTAATCCTAAAAATATTAGGAGGGGTGTGGGCCTAGTTAGTCAGTCATGTTTCTGTATCGTGGGCCTGTTGTCAGTTAAGTGGGCAGAATGGCATATACACAAAAGATTGTGTGTCTCAACTCTTTTTGTCAAGCGTTTAGTCAAATAGTCCCATTGGTTTCTATGGGACTATCCACTAAAGTAAATGCTCATAACCTATCCCCAACTGTTTATAACAACAGTTGAATTTCCTGAAAAACACAGTCCCCACTTTATGCTTATTTTAGGGATGGACTGAGTCATTCCATTCAGATACAGATTTCCCAAAAGTTTGGCATTTTGGGAAGTGGGAGTTTAATTTGACCTATAACTTTGTTTCTTTCATTTCCTTAAATACCCTAACCTTCTGAATCCTTTCAAAGAAAATTTCCAAAAAATAGTAATTCTAGTTTAGCAACTGCAACATAATATAAAGTAAAATCCCTTGGCATAGGTAGCCATGATTAGATGATTGCATTTACAATCATTAATGATTTAGCATGAGCCTGCATTTGAGCCATTTTGGACAAGGCAAAAACTGCAAGTTCATAGTGTGTAGATTGTGCAATGGCGGACTGTAGTTGCAGGTTACTATATACAATGTTTCTTTTTATAAAACAAACAAATGCTTCACAATTCTCCCCACTGCGCTCCCAAGAGTGTCTTTAGTAGGGAACAAACATGAGTCCTCGCTTCGAGCAGGCTCTTAATATAGTTCCATGTCAAGTTTCCATTGAGAAGAATGCTTTCTAAGTCAGAAATAACTTTGTAGGGAACATTGATATAGACAGATTTTTGCAAGCTCCCATTGCTCTCAGTCAAATCTTTTGGGTCTTTTTATGGAAAACCTTTCCACACAGGCTAATGTACATAGTATGATGGACAATTTGTGTTTACCCATAAAAATCTTGTTTCTTAACTAAATGTTTACTTATATGGAATCACTGGATGAAAGGTTTTTAATATTTCTCCTTCCATTCTGATTTCAATAGCATAGTTCATGTGCCTAAGTTTGTTTTATACAACCATGTGATATTAACATGGGAAGGATATGTATGCTTTTAAACTGAAAATCTTTTCAAGCCCTCAAATGGCTCTATAACATTTAATTGAGGTAAAAGCAGCAGTACTCAACAGAGATGTAATAGGATTCTGAAGAATTTACTCCAAAACCCTATAGAATTTAATAGAGAATGAGATCTTTCCTAGATTTGGGGGGAGCGAGAAGATCTGTTTGTTCATAAACATGTAATACTTTTCTGTAACAGAGAGAGAATTCTCTGGTTCAAAAGTCCTACAAAGGCTATATTATTTCCTATTAAATTCCATAAGACACTTTCCTAATGGAAGAACGTTTGGTAAAATTAACAAGAACCTTGTTATTGATCTAAAATATAACAAATGTTTCAGATGCTGTTGGTATCCCCTAACTTTATGACCAGACAGAAAACTGATATTATTTTATTTTAGAAACAGTCAATGGAAAAAAATGTGTACAAATATTACATGGAATAAAGAACTTATTTTTCATTTTTGTAGTACCCACACTACTAAAGTCAAATGGAGTTGTGGGTACACGAGCAATGCACTATCAAGATTTAAAGATTATATGATTTCGTAGTGGTCTCAAGAACAAAAGACAAAATTCAAGTAAATTGTTTGAAAAATGTTGGTGACATCCCTGTCTCATGGCTGGTCTGCACAGAAGATAAGATTCTTCTACTGCTGCAAGGTAATGGAGTTAGTTCTGTAGTTCAAGTGGTAGAGGTCTTAGCTTTGGCACTGAGACCCTGACTTTAAAGCCTGATTAGATGCAGTGGTGAAGGATAATTACATATGGAGTACAAATATTTATATTTCAAAAGTTGGTCACTTTCAGCTAGAGGTGCATAAAGACATCAACAGGATGATTCCCTATGCTCATAAAGGCTTAAATTATGTTTTACCTTAGAGCCTCTGTAAGTTTTATTTCCAAGTAATTCTATATGCACTGTGGTAACCCATGAAAAATAAAGGGTTTAAACTGAACAGCTAATAAAACCTTCACTCTAGCACTAATGGAATGCTATCATTAATATAAGAAAACACAAAGTAAAGTTCACCTGTTATGTTTAACAACCTTCATATATAATAAAAGGCACTATTCTTAACTGACATACATATCATGAAAAACAACATCTCATGACTTGTTTAATATACAGGATATTTACATTTACCAACATGAAAATTCATCCACCGAGCTACACCACCCTGTTGAACAAGTAGAAAGTTCAACAGATGACAGAAAGAAAAGGAAAAGGAAAATGGTGCTACGAAGGCTGATTTCATGAATGCTAACCTTTGGAGAAGTAAAAACTGTAAAAATGCAGATATCTATAACTTTTAGCAGTTATATGGCAGCTAATCCATGCAGACACTCTGACCTCAGCAGGATTACAGGGCAAAATTTGCATAAATATGAACTGTTTCTGAACAATTTCTTCTGTGTGTAAACCATGTAGTTTGAGCCTGACAGATTACTTGTAAAAATTTAGAGGGATACAATCTGCTGTATGCAGCAGACAATCTCTCTGGAGAGTGAAAGTGTTGTTTGGGAAAGTAGCTGGCTATTAATGTAATAATTTCACAAACCTCCTGCTAATTAGTATGTAAACATTGGTAAGGCTAATAATTTTTCCATTAAACTTCCTGAAACTTGTAGTGGCAACCAGTTTTAACTCCCACAGGAAACTTGATGCAGATTTCCAGAGAACTCTTTTTTCATTAAAGCTTTATAAATTTGTCCACGTACATTAAGTTATTTTGACATTGTAAAGTGGCCTTAAAGTTCGACCAGGAACTTTCTATCTGCTACTCAAAATACACAAACCTGGTAATCCCGGACGGCTCATCATCTCAAGCATTGGCACACTCACCACAAGATTATCTGGCTATATCGATTCCCTCCTCACACCGTATGCTACTAGCACTCCTAGCTACTGCTGCGACACCACTGACTTCCTGAAGAAATTTCAAAACATCAGTAATCTTCCTGAAAACACCATCCTGGCCACCATGGATGTAGAAGCCCTTTACATCAACATTCCACATGAAGACGGATTACAGGCTATCAGGAACACCATCTCCGATAACAACACTGCACACCCGATTACAGAGCTCTGCAACTTTGTCTTCACCCACAACTACTTCCAATTTGGAGACAATTTCTATCTCCAAGTCAGCTACAGAGCCATGGGCACTCACATGGCACCACAATATGCCCGCATCTTTATGGCCAACCTTGAACAACGTTTCCTCAGCTCTTATCCCCTAACACCACTACTTTACTTACGCTACATTGATGACATCATCATATGGACCCATGGAAAAGAGACTCTTGAAGAATTCCACAAGGATTTCAACAACTTTCAACCCACCATCAACCTCAGCCTGGACCAGTCCACATGAGAAATCCACTTCCTGGAC
>CM057847.1:32705522-32717529 GCA_030068395.1 Apalone spinifera | reverse complement strand
TACACAATCTACAACCCATCTTGGAACATGATCCCTCACTCTCAGAGGCCTTGGAAAAAAAGCCTATTCTCGCTTACAGACAACCCCCCAACCTGAAACAAATTCTTTCTGGTAACCATGCCACACCACCACATCATAAGCATCCAGGAACCTAGCCCTGAAACCAAAAACGATGCCGACTCTGCCCACATATCTATAATGGCGAATTCATCACTGGAGCCAACAACATAAGCTACCAAATCAAAAGGTCATTTGATTGCACATTCAGTAATTTGATCTATGCCATCAAATGCCAGCAATGTCCTACTGCTATATATATTGGACAAACTGGACAGTCTCTGCGGGAAAGAATCAATGGATACAAATCAGATATACGTAAAGGAAACATACAGAAACCTATTGGGGAACGCTTCAATCTTCTGAATCACTGTTTAAAAGATCTTCAAGTATCTGTCTTGTCACAAATGAGTTCTACTAGCCACATCCACAGAGAAGCACTGGAATTAGAGTTCATCTGTAAATTCAATTCACATGCTAATGGACTCAAGCGTGATGAAAGTTGGTTGGGGCACTACCAACTTAACAGCCATTGAAGGTGCAAACAGCTCTTTATGTAGACTCCTAAGTCAGGAAGGATACTATCAATTGACTTTGATTTTTATCTGCTTCGTTTTAACTACCCAATCTTCAGATACTTACTGACTTCCTCTAGCTCCCTGTCTCCTACTCCTTTCCCTTTTTTTCCCCTTCCCTTCCCCTCTCCTATTTATTTTGGGTCTGCACATCCTAAACTCATAACTCCGTTCATCTGAAGAAGTGGGCTATGCCCACGAAAGCTCATGATACCATCTACATGTTTTGTTAGTCTATAAAGTGCTACCAGACCATATGTTGTTTTAAAAGAAAATATGTAATCAAATGAAAAGGGAAACTTTGAGAAACAGACATTTTAATAAAGAAAATACTTTAATAAAGAAAATAGAATTGGGGTTATCATTTTATAGTCTAGGAATCCAATTGTTTTATTATTATATGAACATTTACCTTATTACCACTTTATTTATAGGTTAATTCATGGTGCACTATAATAAGGATCTCAACATTCATCATCATCCGTGAGGATAAATGTTGAATTCAGCCACCCATTCAGACCCTTTAATAAGCTGTAGCTCATTCTAGTCTGAGTCTATGTCTTTGTCTGCATTGCACAGCTTTTAGCAACATGGCCGTGTCGACATGTAGTCTAAATGCTGTTTGTCAACACTTTGCCACTTTGGAGTGGAAGGGAGTGAGGGGAGTTTAAGCACCTGTGAACTTTTGTCGCTCATATGGCAGTGTAAATAAAGTCTTTGGCTACACTACAGACATAACAGCAGCATAACAGCAGTATGGTTATAACTTTCCTTACAGAATAGGTTTTCCCATTGCTGTGATTAATCCACCTCTCTGAGAGTCAACAGTTAGATCAACAGAAGAATTCTTCCTTCAACCTAGTGGTGTCTATGCACTTAACAGTGCTTCAAAGGCACATAGGTTTTTCAGGTCCTTAAGCAACACAGTTAGGTCAACTTACATTTTAGATGTAAACAAGGCCTGAGGTTCGTCCCTGGCAGGCCCTCACCTCCATGTTTACCTGAACCTATGCAGGAATCGGAGGATCGCAGCTCTGGTTGGCCATGAATTGCCGTTCACGGTCAATGCAAGCACCAGGAAGTGGCATCCCGGTCCGTGACACTTCCCACCACTTGCATTGGCTGCAACTGGTGATTCGTGGCCAACCAGAGCTGCGATACCTGTGGAGGCTCGGGTAAACATTGTGGCGGTGTCCCACCAAGGACTAACCCTATGGGCTGCCATTTTTTTATTACCCACCCCTGCAAAAGAGGGAACAGCATTTGCCCTTTTGAGTCCTGCTCTTGTGGCCTTGCTACTGATGGTTGCCAGAAGTTTTCCCCTGCTCTTCCTAAGAGAAATTTCAAAGGGTGGAAGTGAAATTCATGTAAGACAATACTGCTTGAAGAAGCTGCTGTGGAGAGTGGTTATATCCTCACCAATTCCAGTTAGCACATCTTCCCTCCTATCTGCAGAACTCCGATGCTAGTAAATTTGGTTGGTGAGGCTTCAATAGGATGGTGGGGAAAGAGAACATTTTGTGGAGATGAAATACACCCTTTCATTTTGTGGCTGGTGTCAATTTATGACCCCTTTAAATTACAACAAAAGTGTTAAAGGCTTTTGTGAACATGACCTCTACATAATATTTATAGGGCATGATACACTGTGCTTCTGGAGTTAATACTATTTAGCCCCTAAATATATTCTGTATGTAGCCATTTTTCCTAGTATCTTTTTCTGTCTTCAATATACAGGACCACAAATGCTTTTGACCTGTCACTCTGGGCTAGCTGAGGTAAATATGTAATTAAGCAGTTCCATAAGTGCATATTATTTCCTGCTGCAAAGAGTCCTTCAGAACGGTTTCAGATTTATTGTTTCAGTATGTGTTTGGAACCTTTTAAATAGCCATTATTCACCTAATTGACCATAACAATTCCTTTTGTGTCATTATGTTCGTCAGGGTATATTTAGGCACTTTTTTCAAAATTGAGGTAATTTATCTAATAGACCGTAAAATCTCCCTTGGAAACCTTATGCTATTTCAGGTAAATAAATACTGCAGATGCCACAGTGTTTACTTGTTAATACTTAATTTTATCACTACCAATTTGGATAAACCAGGTACCATAGTTAGTTTAGTTTGCTCATGATCAATGTTTTCTCAAACATTTGCTTCTGCATGATCTTAGGCCTGGATACACACCATCTGAGCCTTACATTGATGGGTATCTGCACTCATACACCAGTTGTTATCTAGATTTTGTTCACTGTGATATGCCCTATGATGTGTAATACTTCACTTATCCCCTTCACATATCCTGAAGCAGTCTTTTTCCCCAAGAGAGGCAAGGTGGATGAGGTAATATCTTGGACCAACTTCTGTTGGTGAGAGAGAAGAACCAAACAGATCTGAAGATGAGCTCTGTCACAGACTTAAGCACATAAGAATGGCCATAATGGGTCATACCAAAGGTCCATCTAGCCCAGTATCCTGTCTGCTGACAGTGGCCAATACCAGATGCCCCAGAGGGAGGGATCACAACAGGTAATCCTCATGTGATCCCTCCCCTGTCACCCACCTCTAGAGAAACAGAGGCTAGGGACACCATTCCTACCCATCCTGGCTAATAGCCATTGAGGGACCTAACCTCCATGAATCTATCTAGCTCTTTTTTGAACCCTGTTAAAGTTCGAGCCTTCACTGCATCCTCTGACAAGGAGTTCCACAGGTTGACTGTGCACTGAGTGAAGAAAAACTTCCTTTTGTTTTAAACCTGCTGCTTATTAATTTCATTTGGTGACCCCTAGTTCTTATATTGTGAAAATAAGTAAATAACTTTTCCTTATTCACTTTTTCCATACCAGTCATGATTTTATAGACCTCCATTATATCCCCCCTTAGTATCCTCTCTTCTAAGCTAAAAAGTCCAATCTCTCTTCATATGGGATCCATTCCAAACCCCTAATCATTTTTGTTGCCCTTTTCTCAACCTTTTTCAATGCCTTCCTTCCACCTAGTCTCCCTGTGTTTCAATTCCCCATCGATGGAATATGGATAATACTTCTCTATCTTACTGGGGTGTTGTGAGGATAAATTCATCAAAAGATTGTGAGGCACTCAGATACTATTGTACTGGGCACTACATAAATATCTTTTATGACAGATTTGTTTTGCTGGTGCTTCAGGGAGGTTGTGGAATCTCCACCTCTGGAAATATTTAAGAGTAGGTTAGATAGACATCTATCAGGGATGGTCTAGACAGTGCTTGGTCCTGCCATGAGGGCAGAGGACTGGACTCAATGACCTCACGATGTCCCTCCCAGTTCTAGTGTTCTATGATTCTATGATGATAGGAGTAGCTGCTCTATAAATATAATTCTTCCGCTCTAAATCCTCCAGCTAAGCATAAATTTTCTGGAAAGGAGATCTACTGAATGGCAGGGGCAAATTTTCTTTCAGTTCCACATAGGAGGAATGTGTGCGATGGAAAGACTGTAAAAAAAATGGTCATGTAGGCAAACCATGTGACAAACAATACTTATGAATTTAATTAAATTTTCATTAAATCGAAAACAAGTTACCAGCTCTACCTATAGTTTGTCTTAATTTTATTTCCCTTTTATTTACAGTAGACTGTGAATTGTAAACCCTGACATCCTATTAAACTTGTAAGTAAGTTTAGCTAATTGTCAAGGTGTTTTTTTTATTGCCCTCTTTAGTAATTTAATCTAAAATGTACATGAAACATTTTTATTACACTGATGACTTGCTTTGGTCTATTCTTTTCTAATCACTTTTCTGTTGGTATCAATAGATTTTACCACATTGGCTTAATTCTTTTTTCTGTTATGAAGAACAACTGTCTTTCAGGTTTGGCTTAGCAAATAACAAAAAATATTCTTTCTGCCAACATTAATTTTGATCAGAGTTAGAGCGTTAAGTGATCCCTAGATATTGTAGCCATACCACTTTTCAGCACAATCTTGGAAGTGGATCCACTTTGTTTCATTCCCTTCTAGGTTGATTATGGTTTATCTGAAGTCTTCCTGGTGAAATCCTTGCATTGGCTATTCTGCTCTGCTAAAAATGCTGGATTTCTTACTATCTGGTTTCCTATTTGGCATTCTTTCTGGTACTTCGGTATTCTACCTTCCCCCCTGGCATTGGCCTTGGTGGTTCCAAATTAAGTGCCAAGATGTCTAGTTTCTAGTTCTCCTTTTTACAGAGGAATGCAATTTCTCCTCTTTTATCAGTTAGTGTTATTACATCTTTTCCCTTTGATTATTGACACAGTTGGTACTTTGCCTTCAGGTGAATTGGCTTAATGGATCTCTACTGAAATAGGCTCATAGATGTAGGTACTGTTGGTTATTGTTCAACACCAGGTACAAATCGTCTTAAAGTAGAAACTGCTAATGGATTCAAAGCTGTCATGTTTATGTAACATCAATGGAAAATAAATTCAAATTTAATCTCATTTCACTGTTTAGAGAAAATTCACCAAAAATTATAATGGATTGGGATGTGTATGTTGCCATAGACACAACAAAGACATTTTTCAGTATTGTAGCGAAAACTGCAGTGACTGAGTGATTTCAATAAACCATAGTATTAAGCAAGTGCTGCAGTATAATAGATTTTTATTTCACATTAATATGCCTTGGTTAAAGTCTACTTATCAAATGCAGGAAAATAATACACTTTTCCTTTTATGAAAGTAAAAACAGAAATATCAAACATCCTAAAATAATTGACATTCAAAGCAGAAAATAAATATTTTATACTTCCTGTGAGCAGTAAGGTTTTGCTGTTATCTGTCTTGAAGTGCTATTCCCCTTCCTACAGTGTCTGAAAGAACATGGTTGCCCTCCCAGGAATGTAAACTTGGCACTCCCTCCTACGCTCTTTTATTTAACATTAACTCACTCCCATAATATTATTGTAAAGTAGGGACTGCAGTTTTATTTACATAAGGTAACATTATAAAACAGACATTAAACAAGGAAAACCTTGCACCAAATAAACATGAGTAAAAAAATAACGATGCTGATCTTCCTATTGGGAACTCTCCTGGGAAACAATATACCATTCCCCAAATTAGGGCAGGGTTGGTAATACAGTATATCTTCTTAATGTTATATACCCATTTCTCTTTCCTAATGTACCAAATTCTTCTGCAAGTTTGATGTTTCCCATCTAAATTGAGAAATGTCTTAAGTTCCAGAAGGAAGTTTTAAAACATTCTACAGTAGAAAGAACCACACAGAAGCATAGAAAATTAGGGCTGGAATAGACTTCAGGATGTCATCTAGTCCAACCTCCTGCTGAAAGCAGAACTAACCACAACTAAATCATTCCAGCCAGGGGTTTGTCAAACTTGGTCTTAAAAATAAGTAAGGATGGAGATTCCGCCACCTCCATAGGTAACCCAACACAACCCCTGTTAACATTTCTCAAAAAGGCTGACCATCCTGCATGTGGATATGGTAATGCACAAAGAAAACAGTCTTCCTCTTGACTGACTTCTCACACATGCAATCCTTCTATTATCCAGGAATGGGGGAATTCCCAGTCTGGAAACTCTCTCTCCCACAAGGTGTAGCTGTGGTTTCCTCTTGGGATGTTTGTAGTTTTTGCTGGGGAACCTTGGAATTTCAGGGTCTTGGGGGGCATTTCCTACTGGCATTTTCCTGAAGCTCCCTAATGGTTTGCTGCAATCTCAAGATACCTGTGCATGGCCTGTCTTGTTTTGCCAGTCCAAGGCATAGTGCCCATCTCTCCCATAGTTGTAAAGGAAAAATTTAAAAAACAACAAATAGACTAGTAGCACCTTAAAGACTAAGAAAACATGTAGATGGTATCATGAGCTTTCATGGGCACAACCCACTTCTTCAGATGACAGGAGTATTAGAAGTCCAGATCCAAGAATAAATAAAGGACGGGTGTTTGTCTTTGTTTGTGGGATTGGAGCAAATCTTAGGGCTTGGATGTGTACAGTTGTAATGGAGACATTCTCACAGGCGACCACCCTTCCTGCTACTGTCTCCTCTTGAGCATGGCACAGAGGAACCCCCACAGAGGAGCCTCTGGTGCCTTGATTACAGACACTTCTTGGGTCAAATCGTTCAGCAATGCTGCTGCTGAGGGGACCTCTTCCTTCTCACTGAGCACTGTGGTGGAGTGACTCCCTGCCTCCTTTGACTGTATCACTGTATCCACTTGTAATAATCACTCCTCCTCTTCATTTATCTCTTGAATGAGATTGTGGAATGGGGATGGGTTTGGGGCCTGCTTCCTCATTTGCAGTCCCTACAACATCAACCCATCTTTTTGAATGCCCTGAAAGATCTGGTCCAACCTCACACAATCAGTGTGCATGGTGGGGATTCCTTACGCACTACCCGCTGAAACAAATCTACTTTTCTAATGAAGCCTGACAGTTGTTCGTAGGGGTTCTGATAGGTATGGCAGAAATGATAATACAGGTCTTTACCACTATAGTAGTACCATAGACACTCTTAAAAGTCAAATAATCTTGCACCATTGTAGAGGGTTGGGAGTCTTTCAGGAATCAGCCAGTTTACATGGCAGAACTCAAGCACATGTTTCTGCTTCTCAGGATCAGAGCATTCCCACTCTTGGCAAGAGAACCAGCAAAATCCCTTCAGGTCTCAATCATCTGCCCCCTCCTCCCAAGATACATGAAGAAAGAATGTAACCACTTTTTTATCATGCACTTTCATATGCTGGCTTCAATGCATCTTTGAGGACATTCCGCAACTATTTGGCTCCTTCCACCAGGATGGGTGCTGCAGGTGTTGGAGCCTCTCCTAATACATGGTCTGGCAGCCTCAGGACCTAACTGGTCCTGGATGAAGAATTTTGCTGGACCATGGGAGGTCATTTCCACTCCCCTGCCATGGGCTCCCCCCAGCCATGTCCTGTCTGCCAGCCACCTGGCCAGTTCCCCACTGCCGCAGGCCCCTCCACACGCAGGGCTCCTGGCCTCACAGGGCAGCTTCTCCTTCCCTCCCCCCCCCCAGTTCAGTTGCACTGCATGGTGGCAGCCCCACTACTGAACTCCAGCCACGCTCGGCAGCCCTGCTGCCTCCTGGCCACTCCGGGTAGCTCTGCCAGGTGGCAGCAGGACTGCTGGGCTCCTGGCTGCGTCACCAGGTGGTAACCCTGGTCCTGAGCTCCTGCATTCACCACTGGGAAGCTTAGCTATCAAGCTCTTAGCCCCACTGCCGGGCAGCCTCCAAGTCCCACCGGGCAACTGCAATATTCAAAATATGACACTGAAGTAACTTGGAAATGCTAACTTTTAAAATGGTGGCCCCTGGATAAAAAGTGTATTCATAAGTGTTTTGATGAAAAGCTGAAATTGTCCTCAGAAAACAAACACTTTCTGCGACAATTTTCATTATGTCAAAACTCCATTTTTCTACTGAAAAACAGGTTTTTTATAGAAAAATGTTGACCAGTCCATTTTCCAAGTAGCTCTAAAAAAGCATCTTTAAAACCAAGCCTATCAATGTTCTAAATTCCATGTCCTTAGCTAGACTTTTTTTTTTAAATGAAAAAACTAGGTTTCCCCCTCACTTCACTACAATAAATCAGACTGAAAATTTGAGAGCGGGAGTAGCAAGATCAGAAACTCCAATATGTATCTATGACCCTCAACAGACTTTGAGATCTCAGTAAGGCTTAAAAGACCCACATCTCAAAACCTACAGCTAGTCTGCTTTCTTCAGGCAGGCAAGATTTATCGCACGTGGTGACCAGCTGCCAAAAATAATTTAAAAAGAGAGGAAGGGTGAAACGACAAGATAAAGGACTTAATAAACATATGGATAACAGTGAAAATCTATCAAGTGGCTCTTCATTTCTAATAGTATTTTTTCGCAAAGACATTTTTCACAGCACAACACAAATAGTCATAAATTGTTTTGATTTTTCTAATGGGAAGACTAGTGATTTAGTTTAAATTTTTGTTCAAATGGGGACTTTGGGCAGTAACAAGCAAATCCAAATTGTCTGCAAGGAGCCACTTCCTGTTAGGGTTTGAGATTTCATCCTAACAGTTAAGAAGAAAGGATATTGCAAATTGCTATCCCGATTCTATCAGACTGGAGACAACTAGGACAAACAAACTCAGGAAGTGGCAGGGAGTTCGAAAGCGAGAGGAAATCTATGGCACAGAGAGGAAAGTGAAGAGATTGCACTGATCTGCAAAAAAGGTCACCCCTAGGTCAGAATGTGCCAAGCTTTTAAAAAAAGCTTTATTTGTACTATAATACAGAACTGGCACACACAGCTGGCAGTTGCTGCAGAGACTATTCAAATGTTAACATTCTGAATGATAAACTGCCAAAAAAAAGTTCTACGTAAGCAAACTGGAACAAACAACTAATCTAAATCTGGTTGCTAAGAGACAGAGGATTTTAGCCAAATTCAGCCCCAAGAATACTTTATTCTTAATCAAAAAAGTACCTGTAGATGACACCATGTTGGTGGAGAAACATGAGTGCTGATGTGACCTCTGCAGCATAGAAGCGGGATCGAGGCTCATCAAATTTGCGTGAGCGCTGAATTTGAAACATTAGATCTCCTCCATTTACATATTCCATGACGAAAAAGAGGCGGTCCTGAAATTAATTAAAACAGTGCTATTTAGCTAATTTATTTTAGCCCCACAAAGGGCTGCTTTAACTACACATTAAGCAACAGCAGGATTTGCATCAAGAAACTGAAGAAACAAACGCTACAATTCTGAACTGGGGAAAGCTGACAAAAAAAAAGCAGGGAAGACTGAATCAACAAAGAATGAGCAAAAGAGAGAAGGAAATTCAAACATAATTAACGTGTAATAAGGTTTTTTAATCAGCTTTGTATTTTAAAGAAATATTTACATGATGTTTAAAAACATTTAAAATAAATATTACTAGACAAGTTGATTCTGTCAGCTGCTGAAGGGCAGGATAATTTTGCAGGTTATCTGCCCACCTGGCTCCTTATCCCTATATATTATCAGCCACTCAGGCTACGTCTAGACTGCATCCCTCTGTCGACATAGGGATGCAAATGAAGCACATCGAAATTGCTAATGAAGCCATGATTTAAATATCCCACGCTTCATTAGCATAAACATGGCTGCCGCTTTTTTTCTACATGGAGTTTTGTCGACAAAAACAGCAGTCTAGACACAGGTCTGCCAACAATAAACCCTTTTTCGACAGATCCTGTATTCCTCAAAAAATGAGGTTTACAGGATCTGTTGAAAAAGGGTTTATTGTTGACAGATCCGCGTCCAGACTGCTATTTTTTGTCGACAAAACTGTGTCGAAAAAAAGCGGCAGCCATGTTTATGCTAATGAAGCACAGGATATTTAAATCCCAGATTCATTAGCAATTTCGATGTGCTTCATCTGCATTCCTCTGTCGACAGAGGGATGCAGTCTAGATGTAGCCGCAGTCTATAAAATACCTTTTTTCCAATGTATAACTTCACAATGCATATTACTAATAATTATGTATATAGAAACCAGTATTGCCAGCAGCAAACATCAAGAGTAAGGCTTTCATAAAAATGATAAGATTAGCTTAAATATAATTTGATTTTAATCTATTTGGGGTTCTTTTTAATTGTCTTCTGGTTCTTGAACCTTCAGAGTTCATGTTTTCACAGTTTTCTCTTATAGCCATGATGGGAAGAATCCCTCTTCATTTTCAGTAGCAACTGCCATTTTCACACAGCGACATGACTCTACAAGTTGGGGCTTTCAAAAAAACACCAAATATTGTAAGAGTCACAATAGAAAATAGTTGGAATTAGCAGCACTTAGAAACCAAATATGCATTTTAATTGTCCCTGACCCAAAGACCTTACAACACAAACAGATATTGCAGATCAACAACTAAAGGCAAATAATATGATATACACATTTTATTAATCTTTGTACTATTTTCTCCAAAGGTCTTTTGCCCATCTTAACTCTATTATTAGCATAATCCCTGCCTTTATGCTTTCACCTTTTGCTTATAACGATTTTCAGATTTTTGTATTAATATTAAAATATGTCTTGCTATGCATACTGTCTAAAACAGATCACACATTTAATAGATTAACACTTTTTAATGGACTAATATTATTCAATGTAGTTGGTCTCAAAACTTGTCAGTTGATTGTCTTCAGTGATCTGCTCTCAGGCCCAAAATAAGTAAAGCACTTAAACTCCACTGACTTAAATTAGGCATGTGCATAAGTTCTATCCTGAATGCAGAGGCTTTCCTGAAGAGGACTTGAAACATTTGGCTAACTCAGTAAAGGTGACAGTGGAGGATATGGGGGAAGAAAATGCAAACAAGCTCTTCCCCCACTGTACACAGTAGAACATAGGAACTGCCATCATAGATCAGAACCAAAGTCTATTCCATCTAGAATCCTGTCTCTGAAGATATGTTTACACTGTAGCTGCTACAGCAACACAGCTACAGTGCTTCAGCTATGCCACTGTAGAACTGTAGTGTATACATGTCCTAGATAAATGGAGGGGTTTTCCATGCTATAGTTAATCCACGTCTCTGGCAGGCAGTAGCTAGGTCAATGGAAGAATTCCTGTGATCGACATATTAAGCACAGACCAGGCCTGACAGTGATTGCTACCAGACAGCCACCAACGTAGTCCTTTCCTTAAAGGAAAGGTTAGAGAAACAATAGCATTGCCACTGCAATAGGCATTCCAAAGGGAATGGTTTATAGGCTATAGTCTAGCTGCCTTCCAGACTGACTCAATATTGCCAACCCTCGGTGTTCAAAAATAATGAGACAAGTCTAAAAAATCATTTTATTTTAAACCCTCATGGTATTTGTGCCAATCAAAATAATAAATGTGAGTTCTTTTTTACTTTGTACTTCAGGTCACATTTTTCAATATTTTTTCTGCAACCATAAAGAATAGAACCTTATTTTAACATGACAACAAAGAAAAGAAAAAAGAAAAAAAGGTGATTCACATAATCCCATGACTCCAGAAACTGGAGCATTAAAAAAAGGCAGCAAATACTGTGAAACTCCTGATAAATATCACAAGACTTAGCAACACTGCCGACTGAGGGATTGAAAAGATGCGGGACAAGAACATACTATACCTCTAAAGAGGAGATGCAAGAGGAACTGGCAGTCAGAACTGTCTTTGAAATTCATGTTTTCCTTATGTGAGGAATCAGGTGAGAATATTTTATTTTTAAAATTTTGTATAAACAATTGTAATAAGATGCATCATGTCTATACTGCAACATTGCCACAAAGAACGAATTCCTTATATTTTTATAACACCCTTCTTTTCTAAATCTATTCTTTAGCTTTTTGTTACCTATATTCTAGAG
>CM057847.1:32659833-32705512 GCA_030068395.1 Apalone spinifera | reverse complement strand
GAGGGGGAACCTAAGGCCCAGGGGCCAGATGCAGCCTCCGGCTTGCCCAATTCCAGCCCCTGAGACTCAGGGTCCCCATCCAGTATTGGGGAGGCTGCACTGGTGCTCCAGTCCCCGCACTACTCACTTGTGTGCAGCACCCGACTAATTTTTTCTGCAGGTGAGTGGTCCCCAACCCAAAAAAGGATCCCCACTCCTGCTCTAGAGAAAGGATCTGCTCAATCTGGGTAGGCCATAAATCTACACTAAAATAGGAACATGTGTTCACATCAATATCAAACTCTGTTTGAGAAGTCTAATTACCTAGGTATTTTTCAGGTTCCCATCATTACAGTATCAGCTAAGAAAAAATGTACTTCTAGATACTTCCATTAAACCCTCAGCACCCACAATTTGGGTTCCTAATGCTTAGAATAGATTTATTATTTATCATCTCCTATTTTTTCTCCCATTTTACTCTCTCTCTGTCTCTCTCAGGATGAGATCCTTGGCCTAATGAACTCAATGGCAAAATTCCCATTGACTTAAATACAACCAGATTTTCAACCTCATAGTTAACTTCCCTGTACAGAAACTGAGGCACATCTGAGAACACATCATTCATCAGATGTATGTTCAGGATTTATTCAAACGTTAAAAAGAGAAGGATAAAAAGTGAACAGAACAAAGTATTGTACAGTATTTAGAACAGTTAAGTATTAGATGTGGTCCTTATTAATCAGTTTGTTCCAAAATTCATTTGGATTATTTTTTGGATTCCATAACACTTGAGAAGTATGATTTTATTAACAAAATAAATGTGAAGCAATCCTGGGAATTATTTATTACATCAACTGAAATAAAAGGAAAGATCACAAACAAGCCATTATATATTAATAGCCTTTTGGAATCTGTTATGCAAAACAAACAAACAAAAGCAAAGGTCTGTAAAATAAACAAACACGTTTTTTAAGTAATTCAAGATTTTTTAAAAATGTTTTTGTTTTTCCATTAGTCTAACCTTCTCTCCCTTGAACTCTAAGATGTTATGGTTGAATAAAAACACTTAAAATAAGAAATGAAAACACAGACCATGGGAACCAGTGTCTTAGGGCAGAGATGATTTAGGTTAAACAGTCTGGAAGACAATAACAAAAACTTTCAACTTTAATTTGCATTCCCATGATACTATAGCGTTTCCTTTGGTTTCAGCTACATCTATTTTGATAACTTGCAAATCTGCCTGTCATCTGCATACTGAAGATCAGTGATGCCAATTCCTGTGATCTTAGATTTTATGTGGAGACATTGATAATTGAGGAGTTGGCCATCCATATGATACTCTGTCCTGATTCCATTAGGAAGGTGGTCACAGATGAGAATCAGGATCACTACAAGGTAAATGGGACAAATCTTAAAGCAATAACACAGTCCTGCTTGATACTATGATGAATGGTTTGGTCTCTGAGTTGTTGCATAGGAATGTGTGAATCATTCCATCCTGGGATAGTCTGATGATGAATGAATTTCTGTGGACTTCCAAACCTACACAGCACCTTCCACAGGGGCATCACAACAGATCAAGTCAAAGGGCTTGGGTTAGATTGAGAAATGCAATGAACAGCTGCTAGTGTTGCACTCTGCGCTTCTCCTGAATCTATTGTGTCACAAAGATTGTTGCCTGAAGTCACACTGTGATTCAAGGAGGAGTTCCTTGTCAAGGATGAGAAGGCTGTTTAGTAGAATCCAGGCAAGGATTTTCTCTGCAATTGAGAGAAGGGCAATACCTTTCTAGGGCCCACAAAGATTTGTCCCCTTTCTTGAATATTGTAACAATGTTGGCAATCTGAAAGTCAGGCAGAATTTCTTCAAAAGTGCAGATTTTGTGGAGGAGTTGGCAAAGTTTGGCCTGGAGCATTGCTGTACCATCTTTAAAAACCTCAGTTGGGATTTAATCTGGACCTAGTGTCCTGTGATTTTTTTGTCAAGTTGATGGCACGTTGTACTTCCTCAGAAGACGGGAGATTAGCAAGGTGTTCCACTGCTGAGCATTGTAGAATAGTCTTGATAATGTCTTCAGAGACTGAAGCTTAGTGATTTAGTAGGCTCTCAAAGGGCTCCTTCCAGCATTATTTAATGGCCTCACTGTCCTTGAGGAGTGTGGAACTATCCTGGGAAAGTAAGGGGGCTGGGCCTTTAGAGCTTGGCTCATATATCGCTTTTGTTGCTTAAAAGAAGATTCTCATGTAATCCCAGAGGCCTTCTCTTGCCACCACTTATTTTTTACGTCACTTAGCCTCATTAGAGGAATCATTTTACCAGTTAAAGAATGCAGTTCTTTTCTGTTGAATTAATGCTAGGATGTCCTTGCTGTTTTTGTCAAACCAGTCTTGGTGCTGATGAGCGAAATAGTCTATAGTTTCAGTACATGCTCTGTGAATGGTATTTTTCAGTTGATACCAGTGCTCTTGATTGTCAGTGTTGTTATCAGACAAGGTAGAGAGTTTCTCAGACAGGTATTGCTGCAATGTCTCTCACAGCTGTCTTGCTCTTGAAATGCTTTGATGATAAAGCCTCCTGGCTGTCTCTCTCTCATCTTAAGCTGTCTTTGGGCAAAACCAAAATCCTTCACTTTCCTCTCAATTATCCTCTTTCTTTTTCACCTTCAGTACCATAACCTTTCTCTCAGCCACTAAAGCCTGTCAGCTGAGGCTATATTTGATTCGAACACTCTCATCCCATTCCTTCAAACTCTATACAAATCCTACCTCTTCACTCTCCTCAATATTTCTATGATCTATCTTTTATTTTATATCTACAACAAAAGCCTACATCCAAGCCATCATTATCTCCTGTCCTGATTCCCATCACCTTTTCCTCTCTATAGTTATAAACACCCACATTTGATTCTGACATTTTTAGTTTACTTTTGGTCTTTATATGCTACTCTTGGTCTTTCTTCTCTCTCTTTCTCTTTAGACTAAGTTCTTTGAGACACAGATCAAGCCTCCTTTTCTGTTTGGAACACTGTGGTCATCTCCAGAAATAGGCAACAGTAATAATCTTTGAGGACACAATTGAGTCATCCTAGTTCATCTTTGAGGAAGTGTGACTAATGACTAAGAATGTCTTAGCAGGGCTAGATAGTCTTGCTAATTAGTTTTGTGTCGATACATGATTCTCTATAATCTATTATTTGTTTATATGTGAAAAAATACTATCATGGGGGAACAAACTTCCATGCAAATCTCAAACAAAAGCTGAGACTGGGAATGACAGCTTTTGATGTATTGCTTACCACTGAGAACAGGTCACTGCCGAGCCCTTTTAAGAATTTATTATTATAACAGTCCACTCTTTGTTATTCACTTAACATTTCATTAGATCACAGTGTGTAAAGAAAATGTATTGGTAGAGCACAAGGATAAGTACAATTATTGCCAGCAACTTTAAAAGTACAAACCTTTCCACAAGTGAACTTTAGGAGCTGTGTGAACTGGTATGGATTTGAACACAGCACAATTTACTGAAATATCATAAAGCAGAAATAAATCATCCAATCTGTTTTCCAATTTCATATCCAGGATGTATATCCATGTTATATGACAGGCAAGCAATCTTTTCACTGCAAACCCTAGACTTTTGGATCTACCACCGCAACTGTTCAAAGCACAGAAAATCAGAAAAGGTATCCAACATATACTTCTTAAATAGAACTGAGTTGATAAGACTTATCAGCATTCTCCCAGTAACGTTTTTCCTTCTTTTATGTTTCTCATACAAATGGGTGTGAATACGTTTCCTGATTCTCACTAAGTCCTTAAACTAAGTTGACTGTCTCAGTAGACTTTTCCAAGAAACAGTATTAAAGTTACATCTCAATCAGATTTTTCTAGACACTACTGAAAAGTATTTAAATTATTAATGAAATAAAACCATACCAAAAAGAATGTGTGCTGATTAAGAGTAAATTTAACCATAAAAATAGCTCATACATAACTTATATCTTCTGTTAAATGACAGTGTTTTTTGCTATAAAAGTACTAAACTTATTATCAAAACAAAAGTAAAAAATTAACAAGAAGCCAGATAAATATATCATCTCTTTGGTATGCTGTGTAAGATGATATTTTATTCAGATCATGAGTATATGAAATTCTTTCCCAACTAGCACACAACTGTGATTACTTAACTCTTATTTAAACAGGATGCTCAAACAGTTTGTTTAAAATTACCTAAAACTGCAACAACTGTCCCACCCATTAGAACTTGAATAAACATTTCCTGCTTCTGATTGAAATTGCACAGATACATTGGACTTAGTACACAAAACTAAATGAGAGCCTTAAAGAACCCGAGATAGAAATGAACCAGAATCCTGGAGTCAAACATCTCTCCCAACCTCAATCTAGGAAAGGGCCATCTGCAAAATGTACAGTATATGTAAGACAAGAGATATAGAGAAATACACAGAAATAAAACTTAGCTAGGCTGGAGTGTCCCCTCTTCCCCCGCCTGTAAGCAGTTAAAAGTTACGAGATGACTGATATATAAGATCCTAAATAAATATACTTCTCAATTGCATTTCTATCTAACATTTTACAAATGTTTTGGGGGCTGGATAACCCAGTTGGTAGCAAGATACTTTCCAAATATGAAACCCACATAGGTCAGCTCTGTAGCTGACAGTTGAAGAAAATAGCATAAACTTCTTCAGTAAGGCTATGTCTAGACTACAAGCCTCTTTCGAAAAGCTTCTTTCAAAAGAGATCATCTAGCAACCATTATTTTAAAAAAAGAGCTGCTTTTTCGAAAGAGAGCACCCAGGCAGTCTGTATGCTCTTTTTTGAAAAAACACGGCTTGCGTTCAATAACGCCTTTTTTCAAAAGAGCACTTTCGAAAAAGGGCGTTATTCCTCATAAAATGAAATTTTCCACGGTAGAAAAAACTGCCTCATTCTTTTGATTTAATTTCAAAAGAATGCAGCAGCCGTCCAGACGCAGGTGAAGTTTTTTCGAAAAAAGGCCACTTTAAAAAAAAAACCATAATCTAGACACACCCTTACTGTTCTAAATGGTTGTATAATATCAATGTGTGCTGTTAAATAGTTGCCACTTTCCTTTCAAGAACTGGCTGCATTTCAGCAGAGGGTGTAATGATTTCTGTTTAAAATAAAGGATTCTATAGTTTGTGAAGACCTTTGGAAGTCTGAAGTGAAAACTTTTACTGTATGTTATTGTGGGGTGTTATTCATAAATCATTGCTACTATGATTATCACCATTTGCAAGAAGCTTTACTGAAATCATTATAGCAAGCTCTCAAGGCTGAGTGGAGAAGTCTCATCTTTGCTGAAAACTTCAGTAATAAATTCAAAGTCTGAACAGACATAAAGATCAAGATGGCCCCCATGCCTTGTGATGACCCCTCCAAAGTATAATGAGGGATATTTGAGGGGAGTAGATAGAACAATGTTGTTAACACTGTACTTGGTGTGTGTCTGAATAGTCCATGTTCGTTTTCAGGCTATTCCAAGGAAACCACTATTAAAATTCTCTGGTTGGAAAAAAAAAACCAGAAATAAAAATAGCTTGTGGTGGGCAGCCTGATGGAATACAAATATTTACCTATAAATCACAAGGGAAAAGCAGCATTAAACCTATACCCTTTTCTTTTCACAATCTAACCACTTTATATTACCGGACTTGGTCCATATTTGGCCCATAGTATGTACAGACCCAGCAATGGTCCAGGCAGGTTATGGCAGGAATAACAATTGGTAATTCTGAGTGATACCTGTACAATCCTACTATGTACTTAGGTGGATTGTGAAGTGCTAAGGGCTAAGAGTTGCCAAAGCAGTTACATAACTTCCTCTACACATTCTAGCCAAGTAATGGAAAACAACAAGCTGTGATCTGGTCAAGAAAGCCTATGTCATGAATGCAGGTTAGGCTTTCAAACTAATGCTTTATGAGCCTGTACAAAGCTTTTTATAATGTCTGTTAGATTAGAACATAAGAACATAAGAATGGCCATACTGGGTCAGACCAAAGATCCATCCAGCCCAGTACCCTGTCTGCCGACAGTGGCCAATGCCAGGTGTCCCAGAGGGAGTGAACTGAACCGATAATGATCAAGCCATCTCTCTCCTGCCATCCATTTCCACCCTCTGACAAACAGAATCTAGGGACACCATTCCTTACCCATCCTGGCTAATAGACATTAATGAACTTAACCTCCATGAATTTATCTAGTTCTCTTTTAAACCCTGTTATAGTCCTAGCCTTCACAACCTCCTCAGGCAAGGAGTTCCACAGATTGACTATGCGCTGTGTGAAGAACTTCCTTTCATTTGTTTTAAATCTGCTGCCCATTAATTTCATTTGTTGGCCCCTAGTTCCTGTATTATGAGAACAAGTAAATAACTTTTCCTTATTCACTTTCTCCACACCACTCATGATTTTATATACCTCTATCATATCCCCCCTTACTCTCTTTTCCATGCTGAAAAGTCCTAGTCTCTTTAATCTCTCCTCAGATGGGACCCATTCCAAACCCCTAATAATTTTAGTTGCCATGATGCTTGTGCTCCAATTTTAGCTTGCGCAAAACAGGCTTCATCTATGATGCTTGCCCTGGGGATTTTGCCATTGACTTCCTTTTGTATATTAAGTTGTTTTTTAGAATTAGAATAGCATTTGTTTTTGCGCAATCTTTCATGTCCCAAAAATAACTCAAAAACAGCATATGGACTGAAGAGGTTAGAGGGAACACTGATTGTCAGATAGTTACTCTGATTTTTAATATATGTATTTTTGTTACAGTGTTTCCTGGTCATTGTTGGAGATGAGACTTTCTACCTATCTTAAGAGTTTTCTGTAGCACCCATCATTGTAAATATCTAATCCTGTTATCCAAAGCCCCAGGAGTTTAATGGAGAGGCTCCCATCCAATGAAAATATTGGGTTTTAGATTAGTATTAAGTGTTTAATATTGAAACAAATGTTAGGCCTGGACATGCAGGTTCAGAGCAGCAGCAAGTTGACTGCTATGTTCATCAGCTTAACCCCTTCTGTGTTTTCTTTTTTTCAACTTTTTGGAGAAAACACAAATAAAAACATTTGGAAAATCCACCATTCCGAACTAATAGATTAGCCTGCAGTCAAACAGTCTCACAGCTGAACATTTTGGCTACAGTTATAAATCTTTTTAGGCTCTGCACTAAGTTGGGGTGGTGCAGAGCTGCGTGCCCTCTAGCAGCTCAGAGGAGTGTCTCTTTTTTGTCCCTGTAAAGTACAGTAATGTGATTCTCCCAGAGGCAGGATTCTGTCAGATCTATTTGTGCCAGGGCTAACGAGAGTTTTTGCTAAACTCTGCCTCCTCTCACCTCAGAAATAACAGAGCCTTCGGCAGAAGTGGAGAAGCTGGGAGGATACCACTGCCAAGGTTGTGATGGCAGCCAGGAGCTCTGGGTCCTTTTAAATGGCGAGGCTCCAGGGAAGCTGCCACCTTTGCCACCCCCTGTCAATGGCCTTGCTTTGAGCCCTTCTCTAGGGTTGCCAGGTGTCCAGTTTTGAACCAGACAGTCCAGTACTTGAACTTTCTGTTCGGGAAACAAATTGAGAAAATATCAATGAGAAAATATAAATGTCCAGTATTTTCTAAATAAGATGTAATGTAGATTGTGATATAATGTCAAGTGTGTCCAGTATTTTTGTTGAAACCATCCGGCAACCCTACCCTTCTCTCCTTCTCCTTACCCCAGGGCCATTCATAACCTGGATGCTGTGCAGAAATTGCCCATTTTATAGTTCCAGTCATTTTGGAAGGCAAGGCAAACAGGGTGAGCTTGCTAGCACTTCATGTCAAGACATATGAACTGTGAGAAGCTTTTTATGAAATTCTTTGATCTCCATATTTTCTTTCAGAGCTGTTTGCAAAGTAGAACAGTTCTGATGAGATAAATGTAAAGATCTCTCATTCAATGGTCTCATGCAGATGGCAGAAAAACATATACGAACCTCTATGTTCCCTTTATACCAAACTTACACATATACCACTGTCATCAGGAAGAAAACGTTATGATATTTCGGCAGCAACTAATGAGTATATATTTTTATTTTCATAGTAAAATATGAACACCAGCCTCCAGATAGAATAGCACAACTGTTATAAAACCAGTTTATAATCAAAGACAGAAGGAAACCAATGAAATGTAATCTCCTCCTATGAAGCCTGTGCTGTTAGCTACCTGGAAAAATGGCCACTCGGACTTTTACATGCAGCATCAGCTCCTTTGAAATGTGTCATGAAGACAAACTTACTTTTGTACAATGGTCTCCAAGGTTCCCAAAGGAAAGCTAGACTTCCAAATAAAGCTACTCATCATCTTTTTAATTATTTTACCAAAATTGAAGTAGTACTGATTACTGTATCTGACTATATAGTATTTAGAAAGACAAAGTGGGTGAGATAATACCTTTTATTGGAACAACTTCTGTTTGAGATACAAACTTGTAAGTTGGTCCAATAAAAAATAGTACTTCACCCTTGCCTCTCTAATATCCTCAGACTTGCTCAGCTATACCACCATTGCATATATGACATTTATGCATATAAACATAATTCTTCAGATAAACAAACTCAATCTAAACACCTGCACATCAGTACCGGCATTTATTTGCGAAAAAACTACTCTGTGTATGGAACTCTGATACATGGAAGCACCCTGGCTACGGGCAAATACAATCAGCCTTTTCAGCATACAAATATATGCAGCTGTGCAGACAATGTCAGGTACAGATATTTCTGCAAGTATAAGTAATTCACCAGCTTTTGAACATTTCACCTGATCCACAATATATACGTATATTTAATGCTCCATTCTTCTTTGGGGACCTTGATAAAAATCAATGCTTAGCTCATACAGAGTCCTTTTACCCATAGGTCTCAAAGCCCTGACCTACACTAGAGAGTTATTTCAAAATAATAAGTGGAGCGTCCACACTACCAAGCTCGTTATTTTGAAATAATGGGCTGTTTTTTTTGAAATCTGTACTCCTGCTTTCCTCTTGGAAAAATGCTTATTTTGAAACTGTTATTCTGAAATAATGTTAGTGTGGACAATCTGGTGCTGTTAATTTGAAATAAGTGGCCTCCAGAGGCCTTTCACAGCTGCACCTGTGGCCGCTCTGTCCGCTCCTGCCAGCTCCACTGCTCCCCTTCTCCTGAGGAGCTTAAAACAGCAGGCTAGTGTTTGTGGCCAGCTTGGCAAGCCCTGTCTCCTACTGCAGAAACTGACGGAGCCATGGCAGCCCCCAATACTCCCTCTGAGCCTCCCACAGCTGCCAGCACTCCCACAGCACCCTCAGCAGTCACTGGCCGGGGATGCAGGAGAGCTCTGGTTTGGACTGGTGCAGAGATCCTGGACCTCACTGAGGTCTAGGGGGAGGAGACCAACCTCTAGGATCTCCGCACCAGAAAAAGGAATGCCGATATGTACGGCTAGATGGCTGCCAGCCTGGCGAACAAAGGCCACAGCTCCCCCTGGACCAGGTCTGAAGATAAAAGAACTCCGGTAGGCCTACAACAATTTCAGGGAGTAGAGTGGACACTGCAGGGCAGCATCACACACGTGCTGCTACTACGAACAGCTTGATGACATCCTGGGAGGGGGGTCATTCACCTTCCCTCCTCCCATCATCAAGTGCAGCCAAGGCATGGCCAGCATCAGCCTCCACGAGGGTGGGGTTTTGGAGGAGAAGGACAGGCCAGCCGGGTGACCATGTCCATCAGCCAGGACCTGCTCCTTATCCTGGAGCCAGTCCC
This sequence comes from Apalone spinifera, assembly GCA_030068395.1. Taxonomy (NCBI): domain Eukaryota; kingdom Metazoa; phylum Chordata; order Testudines; family Trionychidae; genus Apalone; species Apalone spinifera. The sequence continues at coordinate 32,695,703 of CM057847.1, read as the reverse complement.
CCCCTCCCAGGATGTCTCCCAGGCTTCGAACAACCCGGGAAAGGCACTTCAAGTGAGTTCTATAACTTTCCCTATCTACACGCAGGGGCAGGCAATGAGCTGTGAGGGCTGCATGCGCTTCACTTAGCCCACTTAGCCTGGGGAGGGGGTCGCACAATAGCCTGTGCATGTGGGTGCACATGGAGCGCCAGTCTGGAGCACTCAGCCCCATGATGCTCTCACTTAGGAACCATTCAGGCTTTCTCACAAGGTTCCTGCACAAACCTGCCTTACTCCAACCTCCATGGTGGGACACCTTCCCATGACAAGCCTCCACTAAGGAGTCTGGGGTCATGGAACCACACAATAGTGCCGCTCCTGGCATAGGGTCATTCCCGCACTTGGGCAGCATCTGTTCCTATTCAAGCGCAGCAATGTGGAGGAGACTGATCCCCTGCATGGGAACCTGCTGGGCGGGGGAGAGGAATAGGAGGAGAACCCAGTACCACTGTCTCTGGCAAGCAGCTTCTGCTGCTCACACACTCCTTCCCCAACACACACACACACCCTCCAGCAGCCAGGGCTTGAAGTTCTCTCTCTGCAGGCCATTGCCAGTGCCACACCTGTGTGAGGGACACAGAAGGAAGCCAAGCCTAACACTAATGCTTGTTTACTTGCCAAGCAAACAGTAATTAATAACTCACAAAAATTGTACTTAAAAATACATATCCAGACTGCACATATACCTTGGAGAAATAATCCCATTAGCACCACTGTGCACACATACTGTACATAAACTTCATTTCTTGTGCTCTTTCTACCACACTTTCTACCACATTCTCTTTGTTGCTTTTTATGTTACCAGTGCCTCAGAAGGAGAGGCAGTTATTCTCTTTATCTACCTTCCTTCTCAAAAGTAGACTTCACAGAAAGATCAGAGAACACTAAGTGAAGCATTCATTCTTCTACCAACTCATCACAATGGGGCTGCTATTCACTGAATCTACCAATCTTCCACCTTCTATGGGGCAATCATTTCTCCACCATCCATTAATCAACCATGTACTTATAGCCCTGTGCTACAGGGCTGCTGTTTAGAACACCCACCTTCATTGCATTTGCTCTTAGGATATGTCTATATTACAGAAAATATCGACGCTGCCACTGTCAATCTTCCAGGGTTCGAATTAGCGAGTTTAGTGAAGACAGCTAATTCAAACTGAGAGGGGTGTTCCAATCAATGCCGGTAGTAAGGAGTAAGGGAAGTCGAAGGGAGAGTGTGCTCCCTTCGACTTCCTGCGCATGGACAGCGCCAAAACTGGAGTTAAGGTACTTCAACTTCAGCTACACAATTAACATAGCTGAAGTTGCATATCTTAATTCGACCTTATCCCCTAGTTTAGGCATACCCTTACCTGCTTCTATTATTATTTGTATGACTATAGCATCTAGAAGCCCTAATCTAGGCTAGTTCATTCTCAGTGCCTTGATAATTGGTATTCCAAAATCACTGACCAAACAGAAGACTGTAGGACTATTTGACCTACAGTAACATCACATTATTTATGGCATTTCAGCAATTTTGTATAACATGGTGGAAGGCGGGGAGAAGTGCATTCAATCTCCGCCCTTATTTTAGGACCTGATTGTGCAAATCTTATTCACTAGAGTAGGTCACTGATTCCAACAGGTCCTCTCATATAAGTAAGGTCTACTTGCATGAGCAAAGGAACTGGCTCTTCATTTGTACTTTATGAGAAATTGTGGGTGGAAGGGAAACCCTACGCTGCATTCAAAAGAGCTAAATGAATGAGATCTTTGCCAAAGTAAAGATATTCTCTAGCTGAGAAATAGCTCTTCTCTACTATGTGAAGTGCTTTAATAATGTTCCCACGTACTTATAAACAAAGGTCAGCCAGTGACAACAGTTGGTTCTAGCTTGACAGCACAGCAAGAAACTTTGTACTGCACTGTGGTCATCAGAATGGAAAATTTATAAACGATACTACAAACAATGTGCTGGGTGCCAGAAATAATTCATGTTAAACAATTTATTTGAACTCAATGTTCTGAATAATTAAAAAATCAGAATTCCATACTATATCAGATGAATTCCTTGAAATGCAAAATTAATATGCAATCAATTTTAAGTAATCAAATCTCTCTGTGTTTTAATGGACATACAAACATCAGCCCCTACAACTTTAGAATAATAGAGGATTACATTATAGTTTTTACCAACCAAACTCTTCTGTGGGATCACAGCTGAGCCAAAACAAAATAAATACGACAGGCAAGGGGGGAAAAAAAAAAGACATTGCTACAGAGGAAGTTTAGAAAGTCCCCCGTTCCTCACCCTGTCCTATTTTATTTGGGAATATCTCATCCTTCCATATCCACTCAAATCCTCACACAATTATTGCTTGCTTCCTCTTGTCTAGGACTTTGATTCACGGCAGCTCTCAGGGGAAGAAACAAGGTTAACCATTGTTGGCATACCACTAAAGCAACGTCTTTTTTTTAAATGACCACTGAATCTCATTTCCACAAATGCAAGTTCAGTCCCCAATTCAATACACATCTGAGTGAAAAGAAATGTATTTAGAGTTCAATTGTGGATTTTATCATTAGAGAGACAAAGTGCGTGAATTATTATCTATTATAGGACCACCTTCTGCTGGTGAGAGACAGGCTTCCAGACTCCACAGAGTTCTTCAATCCTGCAAACAACAATGGATTTATTATTTTTATTGCAGTAGCACAGAGACCTGGGATCCCAAAGCACTGTGCCCTAAGAATTTTACAACCTACTTATATCAGAAGAGACATCAAATGGATACAACAAACAGACAGGGGTGGGAGCATAATAGTGCATGCCAGCTCTCCAATCACTGTCAATTTAAGCCAGGGCCTTTACTGAGGGTGCACTGCCACAGCAAGAGCCATTCTGCTTCAGGCAGCATATGCCTCTCCTAGAAGCCTTGTGCATCCCTCTGAAAGGGTGCAGAGTCAGTTTCTCTCCCAAGGGAACCAGCTTAGCTGGATGTTACTGGGCAAGGAGAGGAGAAAGAGCCCTAGACCAGCATGATGAACAGCATTGTGAATTCCTTGTGTACAGGGAAGAGAGTGCAAAGACCACAACTGTGCCAGGCTCTTTTGGGGAGGGATAGCAGGAATGGCTCATGCCTGAAGCGCCAGGCAAAGCCAAACACTAACTAATTTATACCACACTTCATTTTATGCCATTTCTTATTCAGAGACAACACATGTCCAAGGTAAGCCATTTAATAAGACAGATGCTTTTTACTGGCACACTCAGTAGGATTCTGACAACATCACAATGTCTCATCCCAAAGAAAGAATGGTTATTTACCTCGTAACTGTGATTCTTTGAGATGTGTTGCTCATGCGCATTCCAATATAGGTGTGTGCATGCAGCGTGCACGCGTCATCGGAAGATTTTCCCTCAGCAGTACCCTTAGACCCAGCAGGGAGCCCCCTACAGTGGCGCTGGTATATCAGTGCATATATACCCCTGCTGGCTCCCTCCCCACTCCAGTTCCTTCTTACCAGTACAGAACCAGCAGAGAAGGGAGGTGGGTGGGGATTTGGAATGGACATGAGCAACACATCTTGAAGAATCACAGTTACGAGGTAAGTAACCGTTCTTTCTTCTTCGAGTGATTGCTCATGTGCATTCCAATATAGGTGATTCCAAAGCAGAATCTAACTAGGCGGGGGGTCGGAAGAAGAATTTACCCCTGAGCTGAGGACTGCCCTACCTAGGGCGGCATCCTCTCTGGCCTGTTGCGGAAGGGCATAGTGGTTAGCAAATGTGTGGACCAAAGACCACGTGGCAACCCTGCAGACATCCGAGATAGGGACCTGTGCGGCGAAGGCGGTGGACGCCGCCATCGCCCTTGTGGAGTGCGCCCTGAGGGGCGGGGCTGGTGTGCTCGCTAACGAGTAACACTCTCTAATGCAAGCGGTAATCCATGAAGCAATCCTCTGAGTGGATATGGGCTGGCCCTTCATGCGTTCCGCAATTGCTATAAAAAGCTGCTGTGATTTGCGGAATGGTTTAGTCCTGTCTAAATAAAAGGCTAACGCCCTCCGAACATTTAACGTGTGCAGGACCTGTTCTTTCCCAGATGCGTGCGGTTTAGGAAAGAAAACCTAAGAGAGAAAAATATCTTGGGAAGTGTGAAAAGAGGAGACCACCTTCGGCTGAAAAGCCGGATGGGGGCAGAGTCTGACTTTATCCTTAAAAAATACCGTGTAAGGGGGATCACACGTGAGTGCCCTAAGCTTGGATACCTGCCTCGTGGATGTGACTGCTACCAGCAGAGAAACCTTATATGACAGGTGAAGGAGTGAACAGGTAGCCATTGGCTCAAAGGAGGGTCCCATAAGCTTAGAAAGGACCAGGTTTAGGTTCCACTGAGGGTTAGGGGCTCGTACGTGTGGATATAGTCTATCCAGGCCTTTCAAGAATCTGTTCACCATTGGGTTAGCGAACAGCATTTTGCCCTCCTCCCCTGGGTGGAAAGCCGATATGGCTGCCAGGTGGAACTTAATGGATGAGGAGGACAGATGCTGGAGCCTAAGGTCTAGTAAATAGTCCAGGATTCTGGGGACCGTTACCCATCTTGGGTGCACCCCCTATTGGGATCCCCAGGAACAGAAGCGTTTCCATTTAGCCAAGTAAGTGGATCTAGTGGATGGCTTCCTGCTGCCAAACAGGACCTCCTGAACCCATTGAGAGCACTGGAGCTCCTGAGCCATTAGCCATGGAGCTTCCATGCTGTCAGATGGAGGGACCGCAGGTCCGGGTGGTGCAGCCTGCCCGAGTCCTGTGATATAAGATCCGGGACTAATGGGAGGGCCACGGGCCTCTCGCACGAGAGGTTGAGGAGGGTTGAGTACCAGTGCTGTTGCGGCCATGCTGGGGCGATTAGAATAAGAAGGGATCTGAATTCCCTTATCTTCAGCAAGACCCTGTTGACCAGAGGGAATGGAGGGAATGCATATAGAAGGCCCCACGGCCAATGAATAAGGAGAGTATCCCCTAGGGAACCCTGTCCCAAGAGGGAGCAATAATGGGGACACTTAGTGTTCTGGGCTGTGGCAAACAGGTCCAGGTGGGGAAACCCCCACGCGTGGAAAACGGATTGGGCTATGTCCCACCACAGGGACCACTTGTGACTCACGAACGACCTTCTCAGTCTGTCCACCAGGACGTTCTGGGAGCCCGGGAGGTATGAGGCCGTCGGGTGGATATCCTCCCCTATGCAGAGCTCCCAGAGGTGAACTGCCTAGGAGCACACGTGGGGGGAGCGGGTCCCACCCTGTTTGTTTATATAAGCTACAGCTGTCATGTTGTCTGACAGAATGAGGACCGACTTGCCCCTCAAGTGGGGAAGGAAAACCGCACAGTCAAGCTGGACTGCCCTGATATTGATATGCAGGGAGGCATCGCGCGGGGACCACGTACCTTGGGTGTACAGGTCCCCAAGGTGGGCTCCCCAACCCGTATCCGACGCGTCCGTTACGAGCCGGAGTGATGGGATTGGCCTGGAGAACGGGACTCTGGAGCATACCACTTCTCGGCGAGTCCACCACTGCAACGTGCGGAGAACACTCGGAGGGATGGTCACTACTCTGTCCCAGGAGCGGATGGTTGGTCTGTGTGCCCTTGCCAGCCACATCTGCAGGGGGCGCATGTGCAGCCTTGCGTGTTGCACTACGTAAGTGCAGGCGGCCATGAGGCCGAGCAGGCGCATGGAAGACCTAGAGGTAGTCATCGGAAACTTCTGCAGTGACTCGACCTCCGCTTTCAGAGTGAGGAAGCGGGAGTTGGGTAAGGAGGCCCTCTGGGATGGGGAATCCAGGGTGGCGCCCACAAACTCTATTTTTGGGTGGGGATTAGGGTGGACTTGTCCAAGTTCAACAGTGGACATAGTTCTAGGAAGAGGCCCCGGATCAGGACCACGTGATCCCTCACCTAGGCATCCGACCCCCCTCGGAGGAGCCAGTCGTCCAAGTAAGGGAACACTTGGATACTCCATCTCCTGAGTTCTGCGGCCACCACTGTCATACATTTGGTAAAGACCTGAGGGGCTGTAGGTATGCCAAAAGGGAGGGCCGTAAATTGGTAATGGTCCCGGCCCACCATAAAGCGTAGGAACCTGTGGTGGGAGGGGGCAATCGAGACGTGGAAATAAGCGTCTTTTAGATCGAGGGCGGCGTACCAGCCTCCGGACACTAGGAAAGGAATAATAGCTGCCAGCGTCACCATATTGAACTTTCTCTTCACGATGAAGCAGTTCAGAGCTCTGAGGTCTAGGATCGGGCACAGGCCCCCATTTGCTTTCAGGACCAGGAAGTACCGGGAGTAGAAACCCCTGCCCGGATGTTAAAGGGGGACGGGTTCCACGGCCCCCAGTTCAAGGAGGTGGGTCACTTCCTCCTGCAATAGGGACTCGTGAGAAGAGTCCCTGAAAAGGGAGGGGGGGGGGAGTTGAAAGGGAGGGAGTGACAGGAAAGGGATGAAGTAACCTGACTCCACTATTTCCAGGACCCAGCGGTCTGATGTAATTGACCTCCAGGCCCGGGTAAAGCAGGATAGGCGGTCCCTGAGGGGGATAAGGGAGATTGGTACGGGGCCCTCGAGGGTCCCGTCAAAACCCCTGATGGAGTCCAGGGGGCTTGTTGGAGTCAGAGGGTGGGCGAGAACGACAGCGGTTGTTTCTGCCGTTATTCCCCCCGCCCCAGCGGCGTGTGAAGTCATCGGTCTTGGGAAGGCATCCTAGTGGCACTCCTACCCACGAAGGAACACCTTTGCGTAGCCGGGATATGCAGGCCCAATGACTTGAGCATGGCCCTCATGTCTTTCAGCCCATGACGGCGCTGATCCATTTGCTCCGAAAAGAGCGAAGTTCCCTCAAAAGGGAGGTTCTGGAGGGTGTTCTGGACCTCGGGTGGCACTCTGAAACTGCAACCAGGAGCTGCGGTGCAGTACGACCCCCATAGCCATGACCCTGGAGGCGGCGTCGGCCACGTCGAGCGCTGCTTGCAAGCCCGCCAGAGACACGGTCTGGCCCTCTTCCTGCAGGGCTTTAAACTCTGCCCGAGACTCCCGGGGGAGCAGGTCGGCAAACTTGGCCATCGACATCCAAGTGTTGTAGCCGTACTGGGAGAGGAGGACCTGCTGGTTAGCGATCCGGTACTGGATTCCCCCAGATGTATAAACCTTCCTCCCCAGTAGATCAGCCTTTTTGGCGTCTTTGCTCTTGGGGGTGGCTGCCGGATGCCCCTGCCTCTCCCTCTGGTTGACCGCCTGGACCACCATGGAGCCGGGAGGGGGGTGCGAGAACAGGGGCTCGTTACCCTCTGGGGGCACAAAGTATCTACGCTCAGCCATCTTGTCAGTGGGTGGGATAGAGGCTGGCATTTGCCAGAGGGTGTACGAGATCTTGGCAACGGTCTTATTTATAGGCAGTGCCACTCTAGAGGGGGTGTCGGCTTGAAGGATGTTGACCGTGGGGTCCGAGTCCTCAACCACTTTATCCGCTTGGACCCCCAAGTTTTGGGACAGTCGGTGGAGGAGGTCCTGTTGAGCCCTGGCATTAATAGAGGGCATGGAGGGCGCTGCATCAGCCAGCGCTTCATCCAGGGAAGAGGACGACGACCCCTTTGGAATATCCCCATGGGGACGTCCCCATGTCCTTGACCCTCGGAGGTGGTCACAGAGGGAGGAGGAGGACCGAGCTGGCTTGACTGGCCAGTACTCTCTCTTGGGCCCGGGGATGACTGGCCTGGAGGCAGGGAGCATGTTGAGGTGGGGGACCGGACCACGGGTGTAGCCGATGGGGGAGCCTGAGGCCCTGATATAGAATAGGGCAGTCGGGTCAGCATGGAGCCCTGGCTCTGGCGGTAGGCCCCGGGAGGTCCAGAAAGGCCATTGCCCAGATGGTTGGGGAGGCCAGGTTTGTTGTGGCAGCGGCACTGAGATCAGCTGCCTCCATTGCTGCTGTGAAGGAGACCAGTGCCGTGAGTGGTACCATGATCAGGAACGGTGCTGGGAGCGTGATCGGTGCCAGGAGCGTGACCTGGAGCCCCTGGACGACCACGCGGATGCCGCGTCAGAGTTGAAGGCGTAATCTGACGCAGACCACGGAGGCGCTGACATCGACTGCAGGGGAGAATGGTGGGACATAGCCTCAGGTTTGCTGCAGTGCCGGGGTGAAGGAGGAGGAGGCATGACTGGTGCTGACTTCTCGGGTGGGATAGGCACCGCGGCGCCAGGGGCGCGAGGCTCAACCGGTGCCGGTGCCGACGTCGGTGCCGGTGTAGTCTGTGAGCCCGGTGCCGGGGGCAGTGCTGCCTGCAGTTCCACCCCACCATCAACCTTAGCCTGGACCAATCCACACAAGAGATCCACTTCCTTGACACTACAGTACAATTACTCGACGGACACATTTCCACCACTTACTGACTATTACACTTACCTCCATGCCTCCCGCTTCCATCCAAAACACATTTCCCAATCAAACTGTTTATAGCCAGGCCCTAAGATACAACCAGATTTGCTCCAATCCCACAGACAAAGACAAACACCTATAGGATTTATATAAAGTATACTTAAAACTGAAATACCACCCGGAGAAGTGAAAAAACAGATTGATAGAGCCAGACAAGTATCCAAACACCAGCTACTTCAAGATAGGCCCTACAAAGAAAACAGCAGGACACCACCTGCTATCACCTATAGCCACCTACTTAAACCCCTCCAATGCATTATCAACAATCTACCACCTATCATGGAAAATGACCTCTCACTCTCATAAGCCTTGGGGGACAAATCAATCCTCTCCTACAGACAACCTCCTAACCTCAAACAAATACTTTCCAATAACCACGCCTCACACCTCCATCATACTCATCCAGGAACCCACCCCTGCAATTACCCTGATGCCAACTTTGTCCACACATCTAGAGAGGCAATATCACCACAGGACCTAATTACAGAAACCACCACATCAGAGGCTCATACAATTGCACATCCACCAATGTGATCTATGCCATCAAGTGCCAGCAATGCCCCACTGTCATGTATATTGGCCAAACTGGACAATTTCTACAAGAAAGAATTAATGGACATTAATAAGTCACTGTATTATTTCAAACCAATTTCAAAAGCCAGCTCGACAGGGAAGCTACAGAACTTCATTTTATTTACAAGTTTGATTCCTACAATAGAAGTCTAAACAAAAACATTGGCTGGATGGCCTGCTACATTCCACATCCTAATGACATAAAAAACAAACAAGGGATACTTAGACTAGGTACTAAGTATTCTTATCAACTTCATTTAGCATGGATACGCTAATTGACAATTTCTTTCCCCATTTGTTTCCTTCTTTTTCTTCCTCTTCCTCCTCCCATCCCCTCTCTGTGCTATTTATTTGAAAACTAAACCCCTTAAACTCCATTCATCTGAAGAAATGGGTTGTGCCCACAAACATTCACGATACCATCTACATTTTTGTTGGTGCTGCAAGACTATTTGTTGTTTTTTAAGTTTTCCAGTTACAGACTAACATGGCTACCCGTCTGAAACTTGATAGCATTACTGTTAACTTTAGAAGTAGCTTCTCATTAGCTAGAGACATCTGGAACATCTCTCTTTCCTATTCAATAAACAGAAATAGGCCCAAGTGTGTGAGCAGATGGGAATGCGGACTCTTTTTGCATCTCTGACTTTGCACAAATCGAATGATACACATTGGTTGAAGTTTTGTGTGCTCAAATCCTCTTTTTGAACATGCACATTTAATCTTCAGAGACAAAGTGGGTGAGGCTCTGCTTCTACTGACAAAAGAGACAAGCTGTCGAGCTTACACAGAGCTCTTCTTCAGGTTGAAAAAAGGGTGCTAGTCCTCTGTATGCATGTGCGCATACTTTGAAAAGGTATGTTTTCTTTATAGGCAGGAGGTGCTTATAGTGCAGTGATTCAGCAGCAGGTTAGTTTGGCCATCAGTCTTTCAAAAATATTCCATCATTCTGAACCAGGAAAAAGGGGCTTTAATGAGCAGCAAATGCCAACTTTAGCTTATTTAAAGCAGTCCATACTTTCTTCAAAGATTACAAATCAGAGGCAAATTTTGTGATGTTGCTAGTTAAAGGATACAATTTTATGACACACAGAATCTATTGCAAGATCAAAGATGATTACAGAATAGTCTGGTAGCTTACTTATCCATTGGGGAATGCCCATAAAAAAGAAAAATGTATGCAACAGGAATTTGCAGAACGTGTTCTCTTCAAGATAAACAAAGGAATGTGCATGTGCCTGGATACAGTATATCTGATTTTGACACACATAGACATAACTTAAATAGTGTAGTGTTTTCAAATCCTAGGGAGATGTTTTCATAAAGTATTCAAAGAGACAATGGAATGAATGAGCCACTTCAGAAAAATTTAAAGCTAGTATGAATGTTGACTTAGAAAGTACTAAATGACTCAAAGCTGAAAAGAGAATTCAGGAGGTGGAAATAGCCAGTTTAGCCTAGGATTTTGGTATTCGTTTTGCAACCAAGTTTTCAGCCATCTGATAGGGTTGCCAGGTGTCTGGTATTGACCCGGACAGTCCGGTATTTTTGCCTCCTGTCCATTAAAAAAAAAAATCAGAATATACCGGATACCTAAAATGTCCAGTATTTTCTGTTTTTTTCCCCCTTGCCAGGAGGCGAAAATACTGGACACCTGGCAACCCTAAACACAATCAGGAACTGGGCCCAGGGGCACTGTCTTCTGGCTCGGATCGGGAAAACAAGATGGCCGCAGGCAAAAGGCCTTTTCTTAAAGGGGCCATGCTGTTTTACTTTTTTTTTTGCTTAATAACTCTTGAGATCCTTTTTTTTGTTTGTTTGTTCAACAACTTTGGTCTCCCCCCCTTTTTTTTCCTCAACAGAATTTTTTCCCTGGTGTTTTTTTTTTTTTTTTTGGAGGGGGGAGGAGTGTTCGGTATTATTGGTTAAACAATCTGGCAACCCTACCATCTGATGACATCATAACAAGAGAGAGGTACCAAACAAATGGGAAGTTAACTTCAGAAATCACGTCTGTGGCTGGCAATTTTGATAAAAGGTCGTTACATAATAATTTACATAAATGCTTGCATTTCTACCTTAAAGAAATAGTTGGCTAATTTCAGCCCTGGGCTAACCTGGCTTTTGCTATCATAACCCAATGTATAAGGCTCCTGCAATGAGAAGTCCATGCAGAAAAGGACTAGGGTGGTGTCAGGTACCTATGCCTCCTTACGGCAAAATGAATGCAATAGTTAACCAATGGAGGCCTAGAATTGGGCAATATTTGTTACACAGGCAACTGGTGCCTGCGGGAGGAGGAGGTGCAGGGGACATGAGGGGGCTCCCATCAAGCAACTGAAATTTGGACAGGCACACAGGGGAGCGGTGGTGCATATCTTGAGTGCTATCATGAGTCATCTATGATTTGCTATACAGATAGCCCCAACTTACAAACAAGTTACGTACCAAACACTCGGTCGTAACTCGATCTGTTGGTAAGTTGGACTCCATTCATTTAAATGTGACTGCGCTGTTGGTAAGCGCGGATTGCGCGTTCGTAACTCGGGGACCGGCTGTAACACGCTTAATGGGAGGTTGGTCGTAAATACGAACGGTTATAAGTCCATGCGTTTGTAACTCAGGTACTAACCTGTATATAAAGGGGCATGCTTGGTAGATGTACTGATTCAGCACATCTCCTGAGATGTCTCAGCTGGTGAAGCTCCTATTGTGCTCCAACAATAACTTAAAGCTATTCCCCTTGCAGGAGAATCCTTATGAGGAATGATACATGAATGTTTGGCTGACGGAACCCAGGAAGCAGGGGGCCCCCTAGTGGTGCAGAAAGGTTCAGCTGTGTGACTGTGGAAAATTACTACATTTTCCTGAGCATAATAGTATATGAGGGTAAATAAATAAATAAAAACAAACAAACAACCAAAAACACACTGAGGTGGCTCAGATGACAGTCTGATAAGAACCACAGAGAAAAAACCCAAATCAACTAAAGGAAATGTCTGTATGAGACAGAGATGTACAACTCGTAGCAGCCACTAGATCTTTAATTTGATATCTGTGACCATGGGCATCCAAGCAAAATATTCTGAGTGCCACTACAAGAAGAAGCTGGGGAACCACTGGTGGGGAGAGAAGTCCAATAAGACATCACAAAGAGACCTGCAGAAGGAGGGAGCAAAGGAGGTCGTGCAGGGAGAGCATAACTACAGACGAAGAGGAGGAGGAGAGGTTTTTGTTTTGTTGTTTTTTGGTGAAAGCTTCCAAAGGAATAAGAAAACTAATCCAGCAAGAAACACATTTTTGATGACTGGTACAGGCATTGTAATCCTTTTTAAAATTATGCCTAAGGGGATACAAGCGGGTGCACGGGATGCAAGGCTAAGGAACATCATTTTGATTGTATTAATATTAATAGAGGCTGGTAATACAATCTTGTTTATTTCCATGCTGTTTTGGAGAAGAGATTTCGATCCACCTTATTTTAAGTGTATAAAAGTTGAATTATACTTAACACCATGATAAGTATTCCTTTACAAATCATGACGAACATTACAGAATGAAAAAGAAGTTAAAATAAACTTAATAAGAAGGACCAAGAATATACAGAGGTCAAATAACTTGGGTTTTAAAGACCTTCATCTTTGAAGGAGCTTTTCAAAGGTTTTTTCCACTGCATATATCAATGAATTGTGACCTCTGCATACAATTCAGTAGCACAGAACACATGTAAAAAATAGCACAAATTCCATTCACCAACCACAAGTAAAGATTCATTGAAATCCTGAAATTTCACAATGCACAAGAAATATGACATCACATTCAGGGAAGCACATCATTAAGTGAAGCTCATTAGGGCCCTGACCCTACAGTTAGGTCCACACAGATAGAATTGTTGGTGTCAGCAGGGTACAGTCTGAACAGGTCTGGGATTGGGACCTAATTTGTTACTGAATCTTTCACATGTTGATATGTTTCTAGCAAGTCAGTATCAGAAATAAGAATTCAGACTGATTGAAAACAACTGATTTCAAATAATACAAAGAAGATTAAGGCCATATTTTGTCCTCAGTATTTGTACAGAACTGCCACTGGTGTCAGCGTGAGTTTTATGCACAGACTCAGGACAGTATATAAACTTAAGCATTGATTACAATCAGACAATATAAAATAATGCAGTTCCTCGAGTGTTTCAGTTGGACTGAGACAGCACTGTTAAAAGAACCCTTGAGAAAACCCAGTTAAAACAAGAGTTTCATTCTGAAGTAGCTTGAAAATACCTACAATTCTCCCGTGTCTGAAATTGCTTTCAAAATGAATGTAGTTCATATTTGTGTCATAGGAGCATTTTTTGCTTCAATTGTCATATACAGGAAAAAAATAAACTTGAAACAAATTCACACAATCTCAAACATACCTCTTATTCCCCCATCAGATGGACTTTTTACAGCAAAGCCAATGAAAACATGTTTCTATGTCAATACTGAATGGGAATAAAACAATAAAAATTATTTCAGCTGCTGCAGTTCAGGAAGTAAACCAAAAACACTAAGTAGGAGAAAGGAAGAAAAAAAATTCTGGCTTGTTCTCTCTCTAGCCTCATTGTCCTGCTGCTAAAATAAGTAGCTCACTGGAAAGAAAGCTTCACCACCTCTTTAATAAAGACATTTGTTTTTTTACTATGTTTTTTAAACCACAAAGTGGTTTTTGATTGACTCCTTGGGAAAAAATAACAGCAAAAAAAGCCAAAGTGAAATATTTTGTATTAACAGTGGGAAGTCAACCTGTGAAAAAGCACACAGACAGCATATGGTATTGTGCATTTACTGAAAGTACGTGCAGTGACTTCAAGTTGAAATCTTGTTGCTGAGATCTTACAGAATACAAATAAGGTCTCAGGGTACTTAAGAGCACAGTAGCAGGGGAAACGCCAAACCAAATTCTGCTCTTGGGTGTAAACATAGTGGTTTTGGTACCAGTGGTCATCCTGAGATCAAAGGAGTTGGCTTCACAGATGCCAGGAGTCAGTTGGTCTACTGTGTCTTATTTAGATCACATTTTCTATATAAAGCCAAGCTAATTTTCTGCCACCACAAGCAAATCATTACTTCTGTGGGATCATTTCAATCCTCCCCACTCCCTGAAAGCCCACTACACCTGTGATATCTTTCTGGTTTTGTTATTTGGAGAAGTTGTTAAAACCCAGGAAATATTTGGATGTGCTCCAACTCCCACTTTAGCAAAGGTTACTGAGGGACTCAGGCCAGCAAAACCACCAAATTCCTTTGCTCTCCTCATATTTGCACTGCTCCATGTTAACTGCTCAGTGATGAACTGTGGAATTCCTTGTATGTAGCTAAGAAATGTGAGTTTTCTTGAATATTTGCCTATAGACCCATTCCTCTTTCTTCCCTGTAAGGTTTTGATTACACATTTTTCTGGGACTACAAAACATATTGCTCTGTTTTGACATGCATTTAATAGGAAACTTGTATATTATGTATTCAGCATGAGAGTTTACAACAGACAGTAATGTTATTTTTATTCAGCTTTAAAAAACATCCCCATAAAAAGTATTTCCACTGGTTAACATTGCATAACTTTGGATTTCCCATTTCTTTTCTCCCAGGATGCCCTGAGAAACATCTGGAAAATTCTGTCTAGCAACCTTTCACATTATTGATAGTTTTCACCATTTGACACAAAACAAGGGTTTAAGTACTAGTCAGTGCTATTAGATTTGCAACAGGAAGCATTCTACTGTTGATGAGAATGTGCAGACTCCATTTGGACACACAAAGCTACTACACAGCTTTAGTCTGCTAAACCCTTCTCCTGTTGATAAACTCCAGCTTATTTTAAAATTATTAGAACCCTCCTGCAATCCTGCTTCTGAAACTAGATTCAGACACAATGATTTCAAAGGGACCTACTGGGGCACTCAGATCTTTTGAAAATTAGGATATGTCTTTTGATACTTAATAGGAGCCTAACTTTGGGCACTCAGTTTTGAAAGTCTCGGCCAAAATTTACGTTGAATTTCTGGATTTTAGACCTTGAGATGAACTGAACAATGGAAACTAAATGTTCCATTCTATGGACACTCTGAAGTAACTTTCTATTAATGAAATCTCAATGATGCAAAATAGGTTCTCAAGGAAAGGAAATGAAAATGAATACTAAATTACATTTTACATTTTACCATACAGTGACCAATTGCAACTTATTTACATTGCAACTATAATGTAATTATGCTATATTCTAAAAATAATAACTACAAATCAGCAGTAAAATCTCCAACTACTGAGAAAGAAGTATGGTAACAATTCCCTTTCCTCATATGCCTAGGACTTATCCTCCCTTTCCTACTCCTAGTCTGCTTAAGACCGTTATGAATCATGAGATGCCGATCACCATGCAGTTCAACCATGGTTCCTAGTTCATGGGGAAAGCCAGAGATATTTATAAAGCCATCTTCAATTGTCTTCATTTCTGTAAATGTATTGAACTGCAATGGACAACCAAGACATCCAAGCACGGGGCCAGACAAAATGAAATAGAAGCTTAGCAGAAGTATACGGTATATTCACTGTTTCCACAGAAAGAACCAGAGGCAAGGTCAGAGAGTACAAAGAGTGTCACTGTAGTGTAATCACCTTCCCCTTGGCTGAGCTTGTTCAGGTATAAGTCAGAATTACTCAACATGTAGCCCATGGGCCGCATGCAGCCTGCGGCCCATTTGTTTGTAGCTTGCGGGTAGGAGCCAAAAGAAAAAAATAGTCAATATAATGGTCTTCTGTTGATATGAATTTTAGTAGTTAAATTCCTGGACTGTCATTGCTCATTAAAAGTGCTGTCGTATGGGTGGAAATAGGGTAAATGTTGCATTTTATTAATATCAGCAGAACTGACTTAAATGGGGGCCTGTGTGTTGTGTAGTCTTGCCTTAATCTTTGTATTCATTCCCGTCAGTGTGAAAGAAGCTATTTGCAGCTATTTGCATATATATTTGCATGTATATGCAACCACACTTAAGTTGCAGCCCTCAGCATGTGTTGTGAGTATCATTGTGGCCCCCGGGGCTTCCAAAGTTAAGTAGCCCTGTTCTAAGTAGCCATCTTGAGATGCCACTGATAGGAAAAAGTGTTCCTTGTGGTAGGTCTTTAAAACAGATTCTAATGCAGAAAAGATGTCATCAGATGCAGATAAACTGCATAGGTAAGATCAGGACTATATGCCGTGCTCTCAAAGAAAGGTCCAAGATGATTTCAGCAATCATTTCTCAAAACATCAATTTCCCACGCTACACAATGATCTCAAAAATAGCATTTAGGTTTCAGTTCTCTGAGATATGCACACTAACAAAATACACCTAGTGTATCCCTTCCTACACAGGGCAAAGCCAGCTGTGCAGAAGGCTGGAGAAAGCAAGTCAGGAGAAAGTCCTTAATATTATCCTGAGTTTGATTTGATACAAAAAATATGTATATCAGGTGGTGAAAACAGTGCTTGGACTGTTCTCTCATTGAAGAGGAGACTTGCCTTTGATTAGAGAACAGCTATTGTGTTATTCAAGTTGCTCTGATAAAGCAATTTATACTTCAACTTAGGGCACATCATCACAGACTTTGTTGCAACTCACAACAAGTCTAGCAAATCTAGTCAATATAAGATAAAGGATAAGTCTCTCTAAAAAAACTGAAATGTTTACTAGCAACATGAAGGACAAAACTGAGATTAAACCCATAGGACCAGAGTATAATCTGTTTCATTCTAATGTACTTCCACCAAATTCAGTAGAGTTATTTACATTGGTGTGAGATCAGAATGAGACACATAGTCCTCTTGGGATTAACTTTAAACCACTGGGCAAAGGGAAGGGTGTATAGTGTGATGTTGCACCCCATAATCTTTATGGAAATATGTTTATGAATAGGAATATGAGATCATTTGAATATGCTTTATGCAAAATATTTCATGTAACCTATCATTTAAAAATTTTTAATCTGCTGAATGTGTATATTCTATTTGTGTCCATGTATCATTCCTGTATTTGAAGCTAGAAATCTGAAGTATAAACCTGTTTACTAAGATAGACTTGCTAAGTGAGCCATTAGTAGTACTCAAGAAGCTCGATGGCCAGGTACCCAGGACAATGATCTGTGAATAGTCTGGTTCTTCCTGCAAGCCTGGACTGTGGTTGGTCCTGTCAAGACATATGGCCAGGTCACCTGATGCTGGAACCCAGTTTGGATGTGGTACTTTTTTACTGGAAGTATGAATTTTAAACTGAACACAAAAGGATTCCTGCCTTTGGCAACGGGGATATAAAGGCAGGAAACCGAACAATTGGGGCTGCGGCCAGACACTAGGAGTCCCCTGCCTACCATCCAAAGTGACTTCTGGAAATACCCAAGACTGAACAGGGGGAATGTTCTAGCCCAAGCTGGGAGGCTTCCCAGCTTGTGAGAAAGGATTATTAGAATGACTGTTAGGGTAAGAAATTGCATGTAACAAGTTTCTTAGAGTATTGAGCTTAAAAGACTTCTTTTGTTATATTTTGCATAGTAGCATACTTTGATCTATCTGCTATCACTTGTGTAGCACTGACAGATCCTGTCTTCTGTGGGAAGAGCTGAACCTGGGATCTCTGGAGCTTAAAACCTGAGCCCCTACTGCATGTGCTAAAAGCCAGCTGGTCATTAGCTAAGGCTTTATAAGCAGACTCATTATTCTTGCTGCAAGTGGTCATAGCGTATGATGGATTTATCTGGGGCTCTGATCTAGATGGGGCAATAGCTGTGCGTACTTCTATTCCATTGAGTTTGCTCTGTATAAACCTCACAGAATATGATGGATTTATCTGGGGTTCTGATCCCATTGGGGCTGTGCACCTGGATGCTATGGCTAGTTCTTGTGAAAGCCTTCACAGAGCTGAGCTGAGTCTGTATTTATCTGCTGTGAACTGTGACCCCAACTCTGTGCATCGCTGGATGAGACCAGAGGGTCCGGATTATTAGGACAGGTGGTGGGGTGCCCCAAAGGGCAAGTAGGCAGGCTTAGGGATGTAAGTGACTAGTTGACTAGTCTCTGGACAAGTTGCTTCCCCATCTTGCAGCCTCTATCAGAGGGAGTGGTGTGTGTGTGTGGGGGGGGGGGGGCAGGAGCTAGTGCTAAGGGGAGCCAGCTTAAAAGCCAGTTGCCCCCAGCACCCTCTCCGTGGGGGGCAGGGAACTGGTGGGGACCAGGCACAAGCCAGGAATCAGTTGATTCCTGCTGGCTCTTAATACATTTAAAAATCAGAAGCACAGTGGGGGGACCCAGCGGGAGCCAGGCCACCTACTGTAATTCCCAGCTCACGCCGGGTCATCCTGCTGCGATTTATCCTTTTACATAGGTTCTTAATACATTTAAAAGGCAGAGCCACAGCGGGATTAGCTCCCAGTGCCAGGAGCTAACCGAGCTGTGGCTCCCCTCTTATCGACTAATTGACTAGTTGATGGAAAATCCATCGATAAGACGGTTAGTTAACCTATAGTTAACATCCATAGGTGGTATTTCAGAATATCAAGTATCGTTCTCAAGGGGATCTCTGTGACCAAACTCATCATATATATACACATTTTAAAAGAATCACATTATAAAAATATGAAAGTTGCAAAGTCAAGCACTCCAAAGTTAGGAAATGCCAGAGTTAAGGTTATCAGTGCAACCTTAATTTGTCCTCCTTGTGCGTATGCAGTATGATACAGTCTTTAGTTACATAATCACACTCTGCCTCATTCAGGGCACAGCATGGGTGATGCTCTGGACATAAATCGGGATTGTGTAGTGAAGGAGACTCCTCTATAGGACCTTTGTTTCATTAATGAAGTAGGGATGTTAAAATACGTTCATTTTGTAAATGTGTAACCACTGAAATTTTCACGGGGCGGACAGGAGCTGTTGATTTTGGGGAGCTGGCCTTTAAGCTGGCTCCCTGTGAGCACTGGCCTCTGCCTGTACCCTCTCCTCCCACTGCCTTTGTATCAGGAGGCAGCAGCACAGGGGAGAAAGGAAGGTGGCTTCCGCCTGTCCCTCCTTCCCACTGCTTCTGTGGGAGGCAGCAGCACCTCTCCGTTCCCCCTCCTCCCTGCCTGCACCACCACCCCTCTCATTGCTGCAGGGGGAGAGAGGTCAGAGAGGTGGCTCCATGGGAGCCAGCTCCCCACATGTATCAGCTGCCACCTCCTCCCCCCCCCCACACACTACTGCCTCTGATAAAGAGGGAGCAACATGGAGTGTGAGTGTATGTGTGAGGATGGGGGGGCTGAGTGTAACCGTGTATATGAACACACAGTTCACATCCCTAAAATGAGGTAAGAACTGTAAGAAGAATTATAAGGTAGCTTCCGCCTGTCCCCTCTTGATGGTTCCATGGTTCAGGCAATTGAATGCCTCTCTGAAGAACTGGATTCTACTCCATACTCATACCACAGAGTTCCTACATGATGCTAGACAAATCACTTCAACTAAAAGATTCACAGTTGGCCATTAATTCTTTATTTTCTGGGCGTGTCTTGAAGAAGTGCTGATTGCAGCTGTGCTTTGAACTTATAAAATGTTATGTAATGCTAAGTGCTGGGAAAAATCAGGCCCTTGTATCTTCTAATCAGGTACCCAAAGTTAACAGATGTTTTTGACAATTTTTTCTTAGTTTCTCTGTGCCTCAGTTCCCCAACTGCACAATGGGAACCAAAGCAGTACTTAATCGTAGAAGGCACTATGAATACAAAGTCATTCATGTTTATGAAACATTTAGAAATACCCATAAAGAAATTAATAGTTTTATATTTAGGTATGGTTTGAATGGTTTGTGTTAAATAAGATTACGAAGCTACACTCTGAATGAGTGAAAAACAGCATGTGATCATGTAACTAAAGAATGAATCATAATGTGCATACTGGGATGATGGTAAAATACCATGACAACCATAATTCTGGCTTTTCCTAAATTATGAGTGCTTGGCTTTGCAACCTTAATTTTGTAAACACATTTTAAGATGTAGTTTTATATAGAAGGCAAAGAGTCTTCGTTTTAAGGTGTTTAAAGGTGTGCCAGGGAGAGGACAATTAACTTACACTTTACAGAAAAATTCCCATGGGTCACTGTGCACTGTGTAGTGAGTGGAGTTTTGTAGGCATCATGTAAACTCTTATATGCCATGTTCAACAAAGTGAGACGTTCTTCAGGAAATCTTTAAAAAAAGGTTTATAAGGACGTGAAGTTGCAGGGGAGAGAGAGAGAGATTTCAAATGTTCACTTCCATGAAGCTCTAGCAAAAGAGAGTAAGTCAAAGTGGATGGAAAGAGTCAGATAAGAGTAAGAAAACAGAAATGAATCTCTTTTAAAAGGCTGCGGATAAAATCCAGGCTCTATTGATGTTAATGGAAAGGCTCCCATTGATTTTAATAGAGCTAGGATTTCACCCTATCAATACATTGATCAATAGGGAAGATATTCTATAGGAAGGGTAAGCTTGAGAGCTACTAAGTCAAATTTGAAGCAGTTTTCTATATTTTTTGCTTTGTCAGCAGATTACATATATATATATGAGCTTATATCCTCAAAGGCATGACCCACAATACCTAGGGAAATAGTATGGGGGGATGCTGACAGAGGAGAGACATTTTTAACCTTGGCAGGAGGGGAGCTTAACAATAAGCATTTTTCTTTTTGAAAGCAGCTGGCTTCTTGAACTTCACTTAAGCAGAGGAAGTAACATCCAGCTGGCTACTGCTATAACAAAGGCTTGGATTAGTACAGACACGAGGTCAGGCAGAAAAGGGAGGAGGAAAAATCTGACATCTTCTAAAATAAGATACTAGGGAAGCCAGTGTGGTTAACTGGGTCTGACCTAAGAAGCTGAAATCTTCTCTGCCCAGTTGAATTTAAGGAGAATTTTAGGGATTGAACAATCTCAAAACTCATCTATCATAGATGAGGTTTTAAAAGTGTAAGAAAGAGAAACCCTCACCAGTAAGGATGAGTTGCATTGTCTCACTAAAAAGGAGTAGCCATCTGAAGAAGTGGGCTGTGCCCACGAAAGCTCATGATACCATCTACATGTTTTGTTAGTCTATAAAGTGCTACCAGACCATTTGTTGTTTTTAAAAAGGAGTAGTTAGACATTAGAGTACTATGGTGGTGAGCGCCATATATAGAAGTAGAAAAAGAGATATTTTCTTTTTTCTCATAGGTGTCTTAGGTATCTCACCCATATTCAATACCCTCCCACTTTTTTTTAGTATGCCTACATGAGAAAGAAAAATCAAATAAGGAGAGTTCTGTAATGGTCTTTTGAAATCTCCACTCTGGATGGAGTGGAATAAGGCTGAGTGTTAACAGAAAAATCAAACTCCTCTGAAGTGGCTCCTCAAAATTCCACAATTTCAAGTGCCAATCATGCCTGTTATAGTGTAATACAAATTCCCTTGACCATTCAGGCTACGTCTACACTGCACAGTTATTTTGGAATAAGCTATTCCAGAATAGTTATTCCAGAATAGCTTATTCCAAAATAGCACATCTACACTGCAAGGAAGCCTCAAAATTAATCCGAGGACGGCTTCTCTAATGTAGACGTGCTATCTCGATTTAGAGCCGCAGGAGGAATAACTTAGACTGGCCCTGGTGAGGGGCTATTTTGAAATAGCAAAAGTGGAGCATCTATGCAGTAGAGCATCTACGCAGTTATTTGTAGAATGAGGTTTACAGAAGTTGGAATAAGCCGTCTGTTATTTCAAAATGATTTCAAAATTACAGAATTGCTGTGTAGACACTTGCATAGTTATTTCGGAATAACAGCCGTTATTCTGAAATAACTTTGCTGTGTAGACACACCCTCAGAGAAAGATCTGATGTAAGGGAAAACATTAGCCCCAACAAGTATCATTTCCTACATTTGTAACATTTCATAAAAATAACTTGGGTTCCTCCTGGAACGAGTAGCCAGGCTCCCAACTGTGGCCCAGCCCAAGTACGAAATGAAACACTTATAAATCCATCTGAAAAGGACTTCACAAACTATTCACAGTTTTTATTTCTGGAACTCAGACACTGCTAGGGTGGATGGCAACTGGTAGTGGAAAAGGTGTACAACATGCTGTACAACAGTATAGAAGACCTAGAACAAACCCCTATTCTTGTTAGAAGAGTCATGGAACATTTACTGTCCATGCAGGGTAAACAGGACTCCTGTTCATATAAGTCTCCCATGAAAAGTCTGAATTCTGATTCTACTAGCTGGAGTTACCCGGCATTGCTCGGGAAACCGGAGGAACAAAATATAGAAAAACAATAGTCCGTTATCTTTTTTTCAATGGTAGAAAAATTGCACTGATTTCTATAGGGATTAAAATATAGGTCCGCGTCATCCCCGGAGGGGGGTGGGTGTGATCCCGGGTGGAGGGGAGGTTACACGCAGGAGGGGCGCCCCAGCTTGTGCCCGGGGCTGCAGGTGCCGTGGGGGGCAGGGCGGATGCCCTACCCATTGTGCGCATAGGGGTTGGGGCACTGCGTGCTGGCACCGGGCGGGGGGGGGGGAGGTGTCACTTATGTAACCTCGTGGGTGGGAGGGGGTGAGTCCCGGACAGTGCTGGGGGCCACAGGCGGCAGGCACGGGACCTAGGGTGGCTGGAGTGGCCCCTGCAGCGCAGCGAGTTACTTTTTTATTTTTACAGCTTGAGCTCGGGCCCGATCGGGTCCAAAAGTACCTTAACACCTTCTCCTGGATGAAAGGTTCTCCCATGCAAAGTTTGGCTGCGGTAGCTCTTATAGTGTCCAAGTTATTAGCGCACAAACCTACAAACATTCTCCTTTATATATTAGATTAATGGTTACAGGAACATAACTAGTACTACAGAAGCCCACAATCACTATTTACATTTGGGTGGCTTTTATAGCTGTAAGAAAGGGGAAATAAAACAATGAGCTGCTGCACCACTCTGATCTTCAAATAAACTCTGACGTGGCAACTACCAGGGCCAAGGAATTACACAAGCAGGTCCCCACGTATTCAGATGGAAATGCACACCACCCTTCAACATGCCCAGAACACTCCTGTCTATAATTCAGAATCTTCAAAGACAAAACAAATAAGAACTGGAAATTGGGACATCGGGTAAAAAGACAAAAAACAATATACCTTTTCTATCAAACTGTTCTTATATGCCTGTGAGTTTTCTGTGGAGTATGTAATAGATACTGAGTTCACAATATGGTATTCAGAAGAACTAGGAACCAAGATAACACAGCTTCAGATCAGAAGAAGTTTTATGAAGATCAAGTTTATCATTCATATCTTTTGAATTTGGCCAACTTGTTACATCTTGTCAGCTTTTTGGTTTAGAAATATCCATCCTTCTTTAAGAAAACAAGGGTCCCTTGTTCCAGGGCACAAAAATATTGCAAGATATTGGGGTATTTCTTAGGTATACGTAGTTCCTCTCTAATGTATTGAAGTAAAGCATGTGGAAGTGCAAAGAGGGTGTTTTCCTCACTGTATAGTATAAACAATTTGGATTATTCTTAGGAATGGCTTGTAGCTCTCCTCTCATACATCTGCCACCAACTATTCTGAAATCTTAGACACTAATCATATATGTGGAGCAAAAAAAACCTTTTTCAGGTTCGGCCATTATTCTGTGTTTTTTTTCCCTTCTGTTTTCGGTAGGGAGGAAGGCTGCAGGCTACCACCATCAGATTCTGAACTCTCCTAAAAGCAAAAACTGAACATGAATGCCTACTGTTTAACTAGCATTCTGTGATGGGTATGATACACCAGGCTTCAAAGAAAACCTAAGTAGAAAAAAAAACCTCCAGTTTTTGGTATAGACCGTCCTCACTATAAATCCAAGATACGTTCCAAAAAACTAGGATTTGTAGAGAAATAACTGAAAGCGGGGATTTTTTAAAATTAAGCAGCTGATTTCCATTTGTACAAATTGGGAGGGTTTTTTTGTGTAACTTAAGAGCGGGGAATGGGAGGATCATAACACATCAGTTGCTACATGCGTCGACGACTTCAGTGCGGAATGGATCTACACTGGGGTGACTGATAGCGGGGACACCCTGTTATCTCTTTTGCAGGAGCTAGCTTACAAAAAACTACCTCTATTTTCCCTACATTTTTGCACTCTCTGCATAGGGATCACGTACAGAAAGAGTCCGTTATTTCCACCCTTGCCTATCTCTTGCTTCTAATTATATCTCCCCTCTCCTCTTTACTACATGATGCCTGCTTCATCATTACTTTCATTTCCTTCTCTCACTCTTGACTTCTTACCTTCTTGCAGGCCAGAAACTCTCTCTCTATGCCACATCTGTCTCAGGCTCCCACTTTCCCCTCCTTTATATCACTCTGGAAAACCAGCTTCCCTCTTGAAGCCTTTATATGCACACCCAAGAGAATATGCAGCTATTTCCATTCCTATTATTTTAAACTAACAAACAAAAACCTTGCAACTTCTTACTATCATCTGGAGATTTCTTATCCATCCTTACACTGTTTGGCCCAGATGTATCCTTTTTTATGTCCTGTACAGTGGTGAGCACAATGTCTGCACTTAAATAAATAAATACTTGGAAGGAAACTTACCTTTCATGAACATCTTCTAGCTTTTCTTAACAATGTAAGACCATTTAAATCTGGGAGAACTAAAAAGGCATTTTACCCAGAAAGTCCTGTCCTATATTCTACCAAATTGTATCCTGACCCACAGCTCAGGAAACACAGCATTTATAGAAGGGTGAAGATACAACAAGAGGAAATTAATAAACAGGAAGAATCAATACTTGGCAATTTCACTGAAGTCAACATCCCCACTGATACAAGTGTAAGGAAATGTGTTGATTTTCTTAGAAAATTTGGTACAGGTGCAAAAGAAAATGTACTACTTCAAAATAGAGCAAGATATTTTAAAGGCTCTGGCCAAATAACGGGATATTTACTTTGAACTATTGCTCATGAAATAGCATTTCACCATGGTACTAATCCCATGTTTGTTAATTGCACTTCAGCACAAATCCTGTAGCCCTTACCCAAGCAAAATTTCTGTTGATATCAGTATCTTTGCCCAAGTAAAGACTTCAGGATTGAGACCAATATTTGTACGGAAGAAGAAATTGGAAGAGATAGGGTAGCCTTATTGAGAGGAAGGGGGAAAATAAATAACCTTGAGAGGAAACAAAGATTAACAGCACCTTTTCAGGTAAAACAAAGTCACAGTGTTGACATTTCTTTAATTGAATGTACGTGTGGGAATGAATTACAGTACCGATCGTATGGTCAAAGGAACTTTGGTTCCAATGACCATAGGGTGATATGACCCCAATTTGGATAGATTAGGTTTCCAATTACAATCACATATTTATTAAACCATAAGAGCTTTCATCAATTCAATATTAAGGTAGGAAAAAGTCAAGCCCTAAAAAAACACAGGAACATTTCAAGTTAAAATTGAATGTTCTGCTTGACTCTATCCATTTGTGCTTATATCTTAGGATAAATAATAGCAGGAAGATATCTTCTATATATTTGAGAGAGTTTGTCTCTGTGTGCATCTGTGCGTGAGTCTCTCTGTCTGTGTACCTGTCTGTTCAAAATCTCCTACAACATGGTAAGAGTCAGGACCACCAAATTCGTTATGCAGCTTCCTCTTATTTTAATGTAAACCTTTTGAGTGCACCAGGAAAACACAATGTGCCCAGAATGGGATTTCTTCTCATAAAACCATGCAGAAAAGAGACAGAATCAGTAGGCAAGTGAAAGGGGCTGACTGGGGGCATGCCCTCCCACACATGCAGGACTGCCCCAGCCCTGAGCCTCCCACCCCTCAGGTGCCCTTTGGTGGTGGGCTGATGTTCTCACCCAACCTAATTCTTATAGGAAGGTTGTTGGCTGTTTCCCTTTGTGAGGGAGTGAGGGAAAGTGCACAGTTTGCTGTATTCCTCACTCTGGCTAGGGGGAGGGGCACAGGGGGAAGACGAGCTTGGACATGCCTCAGCTGGGGGACATGCACCCTTCCCCTGACTGAGCCTGCTAGAGCTGCAGCCTGCCATGTACAGGCGCATCTCACAAGGTCCCAAGCTGCTGTAGTGACAGAGGGTTGGGATATTCCTCTCTCCCTGAGGCAGCCTGAATACTGAACTCCTCATCCTCAGCCCCACCCAAAAGCAATAATTTAAATGAAGAGAAACAAAAATTAATTGAGTTAAGGACCCGAGCAACATCAGATATATCTTCTAGTCTATCTATCTATCTATCTATCTATCTATCTATCTCCACGCAACATCAGATAAATCTTCCAGTGTGTGTGTGTGTGTGTGTGTGTGTGTGTGTGTGTGTGTGTATGTAGACACACACAAATACACACACAAACTATATCTATATATATATATACACACACACACACATACACACAAACCAGGCAGGATCCTGCAGTCAGTGCATACATTATGCTCCCAATGAAATTACTGAATATTTTGAGTTCTCAGGTAATGCAGGATCACATCCACTTCAATACATGAACCGTTGTGTCAAAAAATCTGTGTCTAAATTGATACATAGAATGATTTTGTTTTCAAGCGCAAGACAAGAAACAACATATTAGATAGTTTCAGGGATATTTTTAAACACTAATCATGATTTAAAAAAAGATTTAAAAAAAATCTTTCCACTGAGACCGAGCATAGATGGAAACTTTCAGCCGAAAAGTAATTTGAGAAAATTGCAAGCAACTGAAAAAGGCATGAGTAGAATGGCAGTCAATGGGAGTCGTGGGTGCTCTGCACCAATTATGGCTATACCCATAAGCATATTTTATCCAAAAGGAACCCAAAGTACTTTATAAACTAGTAACAGCCATCATTACACCCACCACATTTCGGCGCTTATTCTTTGATATTATGATAATGACAATAAATAGTAAAACAACTTGTACCTGCAGCTCTAAAATGAATAATTATGTGTATAATGACATAATTATTTTATTCTTTTATTTAAACTGACAAACAAGAAATATAGACACACCTCACAACAGCAGTAAGCAGAAGACTGTCAGGGGTTTAGCTCTGCACTCCACACAGTATACGCCTACTTCCAAACTGGTTTTGTCTGCATCTAAAAATAATTGACTTTGTTTTTCTAACTTATACATTGAATATGGTTTCATTTTGTCACTGTTGCTCCAAAAGAATTTAGTTTTTATAGAAGGGAAACAAAAAGACTAAATCTTACTACTAAGCCAAATATAAATTTACGCAAATCTAGGTTCTGAATTCTCCAGCCTATATCTCTCAGGGATGTAGTATGGAACAGTTTTTTAGAGTTAAATGATTCAAATATACTTTTATCAGCAGTGCATCTCTAGAAGATTTTTTTTTTTAAATCAGAGTCTAATTTTTGCATTATTACTTTTCTGCTGTGCCAATCTTGGACTCCAAGATGTTTTTTCTTGCCATATAAGCAGGTCTATCAGAAGTCCAAACAAGTTCAGAAAGAGTTACATAACATTTTTTGCATTTTTGGGGGCTATAATTAGTGTGATAAGATTACAGCAGAGATCCTAAAACAGATTAAGGATAGAATTCTATGATGAATGAACATTTGGGTCATTAGAAGTGCAGACCTAAAATTTGTGGGTTTTTATTTTATTAAAACATTTTAAAACAATTAAGCATCCAGGAAAATACACTCTTACATTAGCATGTACCTTTAATGGAACTCGATGATACTATTGGTGCATAAGTTAAAAATACAAAGCAAAATAATTTGCTACTAGCAAGCAAAAGGTGTGTGCTGCATCAGGGGCATGACTACACTGGGGAGTTAGTCTGAAATAATTCCCCTTATTTCGAAATAACAAGGTGAGCAACAACATTACCAAGCCTATTATTTTGAAATAATGGGCTTGTTATTTCAAAATAATAACTCCTGCTTGTGAAGAGGCATAAACTTGTTTCAAAATAGTTATTTCAGGAGTTATTATTTCAAAGTAACTTATTTTGAAATAACCTGGTATTGTAGACATACCCCTAGAGATTAAATAAAGGGACATATTTTGTCTTAGATGCATAAATATTAAAATATTAAGAGAGTGCTGGTGGACACAAGTAATTTGGGTGGACAAAAGGGTGAATATTTTACTGGAATCAGATTGTTGTACTCATGCAATTACATAAAAACATTAACTTTATAATAATCAAATCTCATGGTTCTGAAATAATACATTTAATGGAATGAAGGCAAATGTTTTTATAGGCCAGGGAGTATGCAATTGAAGGTCCATCTTGAAGTGTTAGAGAATGAAAAGCTAAGAGTTTCTGCTTCAAAAATTGAGAAAAACCATATATTTTCTATACCCTCAGTATGGATAGGATTGTTTTAGGAACTAAAATACCCACCGGAGAAGTGAAAAAACAAATTGACAGAGCCAAAAAAATACCCAGACATGAATTACTTCAAGACAGACTCAAAAGAGAAAATAACAGAACCCCTCTTGTTATTACCTATAGTCCACAACTCAGATCCCTCCATCGCATTATACACAATCTACAACCCATCTTGGAACATGATCCCTCACTCTCAGAGGCCTTGGGAGAAAAGCCTATTCTCGCTTTCAGGCAACCCCCCAACCTGAAACAAATTCTTTCTGGTAACCATACCACACCGCCACATCATAAGCATCCAGGAACCCAGCCCTACAACCAAACACGATGCCGACTCTGCCCACATATCTATACTAACGAATTCATCACTGGCGCCAACAACATAAGCTACCAAATCAAAAGGTCATTTGACTGCCCATCCAGTAATTTGATCTATGCCATCAAATGCCAGCAATGTCCTACTGCTATATATATTGGACAAACTGGACAGTCTCCGTGGGAAAGAATCAATGGATACAAATCAGATATACGTAAAGGAAACATACAGAAACCTATTGGGGAACACTTTAATCTTCCTAATCACTGTTTAAAAGATCTTCAAGTGGCTGTCTTGTCACAAACCAATTCTGCTAGCCAGATACACAGAGAAGCACTGGAATTAGAGTTCATCCACAAATTCAATTTGCATGCTAATGGATTCAATCCTGATGAAGGGTGGTTGGGACACTATCAACCTAACAGTTAATGAAGGTGCAAATAGCTCTTTGTGTAGATTCCTACGTCAGGAAGGATACTATCAATTGACTTTATTTCTTATCTGCTTCGTTTTAACTACCCAATCTTCAGATACTTACTAATTCCCTCTACCTTACTGATTTTCTATACCCTCTGCTCCCTGTCTCCCCCCCCCCCCCCCCCCCCGTTCTCTCCTATTTATTTTGGGTCTGCACATCCTAAACTCAAAACTCCGGTCATCTGAAGAAGTGGGCTGTGCCCACAAAAGCTCATGATACCATCGACATGTTTTGTTAGTCTATGAAGTGCTACCAGACTAACATTAACGTAAACTCTCTCCATAGACAACTTCCCTCTGTTATAGATGTGGCTTTGTGATGTAATCCACAAAAAGCCAGACATCTGAATAATCTGATTGTTGCTGGGGACAATCAACTGGTTAATGTTCAGTGCCAAATCTCTTGATGGAGGGGAGGGCTACATTCCCAGAAGCCATTGGTGACCCTTCCCTACAACATACATGTTAGAGAGCTAAGGATACCTCAGCTTAATCCAATTGGACTTCAATGGATTTCCCACAGAGCAAATCTCTTTTACTTGGACTACAAGCCATCTTTCAATATTTGTCTCTTGAGGAACTTCAGAAACAATAATAACCCATATTTAGTTCAAATAACGGTACACTAATTCACACAGAACCCCTGTTTGAAATCCCCTCAGCAAACAAGATTGTAATCTCTTGTGTGTATGGGGCCTTCATCACAAAAATTATATAAAAGGAAACTCAGATCACGCAAAGAAAGAAGCCACAAATTTTTTGAGCATGTAGATTAAAGGCAACATTTTGTAACACGACCAAAAGCTTGTAAGTGTAGCAGGACTGGTAGTAAAGAAAAATTATGAAAAGAAATAGTTTATGTTCAAAGGAAACAGGACAAAAACTGAAGGAACAGCAATGTGACATAAGAAAAGCACAAATGCATATATGTGTGTGTATGTGTGTGTGTGCGCGCACAAAAGCATGGATACTCTGGCCAGAGAATCATGATGGATTAATTCTATTCTCTGAAATAAGTTACCATCTCTCTTATCTCTGTTTAAGGAGAGGCAGCAAAAGTCTTCCTCATAAAGTGCCAGTAGAGAACTTGGCAAGTGGGCAAAACTTCAAGAATCCTTTAAACAAAAATAGTTATTTGAACAGAGTATCCAGTACAGACTCATCCCCACTAAGTAGGCCAAAGCAAAACTCACCAACATTAAACCCAATATAAATCAGAATAGAAAAATCATGTGTGCACCCCTTCTATCTCACTTCTCTTACACTTTTCTCATTCCAGTTCACAAACTAATATGTCACACTGAGTAATACTTAAATACATGTAGCCAGCGGCTCAAAACTCGCTGTATCTGACTATCTGATCTATGTATTGTTTGGATGCAGAATGTTAAGACTACAATCCTCAAACAAGCAGCAATGTACTTAGTGATATTAAACAGAACAGTCTTTGTATCATGTCTAGAGAATTTTTAGTTTCACCTAAGTGAAGGATATGAAAAGCAATACGTGATGGGATGTTTCTTGATGTTTCTGAACAAAACAGCAAAATAGAAACTACCACATTGGGTGTACACACTTCTTTGTGTGGTGGACTTGTTTCTTTGTTTGTTTTTGAAAAAAAGTAAAGAATCAGTGTTATTTGGTAAATGTTCTTATTATCGCAAAGAATAAACTGCCTTTCTGTTCAAACAGACCCATTTATTGCTTATTTGCTACTTTCTTCTTTACAAAAGTTAATTTCAAATTAAATATATTCTCATTCACTATATTCATTCAAAACCTACATATTTTCAGTATTTTGGTGTCATCCTATATAATATTTTTTGGTTTCATTGGACTATGAAAGATGAGTTGCAAAGAATATTTCATATTCTCTTTCATATTTCATATTCTTTTTGTTAATCACCTATTAACAGATTGTTACAGTACAATATTATGTGTCATTGCTTAAATATGTAAATGTACAATACTACCACACAAAGCCTTGTTTCTATCATTATGGTCCTGATTCTTCAATGGGTTTTGGATTAAACCCCAAAACTGGTAATTGTTTATCTATCTTTAATTAACTGTGCCACACAAATAACAAGGATAAAAACATGATACTTTAATTATTGGATACAGATCTCAAGCCAGATCTTTCATTACCTTTTTTTTCTCTCTCCAATACAGTTATCAGGTGTTATTAAAAGAATAGTCACCTAAATGTTGAAAATGTACAATGTTAGCTACAGACAATTTGTAAGAAGTGCAATGAAATATGTTTAGATACATTTAGAAATATTTGTAAAGATCAAAAGCCCTATCCTACTCTTACAATAATTATACAGGATTTTTAATGTGTTTCAATTTATACTTAAGCCTATTATTGATCAGGTGAACAAGCAGGAACAGTCAGTCCCTAGCTTTAGTGAAGGTACAAGTAACTGATGGGAACATGCTCAGATATATTTGGCAAGGGCATAGTGATAGGAAACATTACAGATGTGCAGGATGATGCATAAAGTTCCTTTAATAATTGTCCAACTCTACATATTTTCTTATATAAATTTGTAACTGATGGGTTAAACTGACATTCTCCTTAGTTGTGGCCATAACTAAAGCTGGCTAATGACCAAAGCTGGCTAATGTTTTGTTGAACTTCGATTTTTTGTGACTAGCTGTACCTGTGACTAATGGAGAAGTCTGAGTTTGTTTAAGTGGGAGTTGCCAGTGGGCCCTTGACTTGAAATTCCATCCTTTATCTGCTCCAAAATAGAGAAGAATTGCTACTGCATGCTACAAAGCCCACCTCTTTTCTCAGGCTGAGAGATATGTTTTGGCTTGGGACTAAGGGAGGAAGGTGAGGTATTTCCCTTCCCGCCATGCCTTGCATAATTAGTTGTTTGAATATATTTCATGTATTTGTGGGGCAGATCTTTGGGGAATTTTACACATTGGGTTTCTCATTCAAGAATTATAGGCTTCATCTTACATGGTGATGAGAACATACAATCCCTGATCCAGCAACACTCTCAAGCACATGCATAACTTTAAAACCATGGGTAGTCCTACTCACTACTCACATGGTTAGAGTGATCAGCATTTGCAAGATCAAGCCTTAAATTAATTGTATATTTTTAAATGAATGTCAAAGCCTCATATTAGGATCTAAATACATGTATCTATAAACAAAGGATATAAACAAAAGATCTAAATATATATTTCTTTATTTGTATGTAGTAAGGATTGCTGAAACTATACATTGAAGATCCAAAGAAACCTCATTAAGACTGGGTTAGAAATATGGACTTTAATCTCTTTGGGTATGTCTACACTTGCTCCCTAGTCCGAACTAGGGATGCAAATGTAGCATACCAAAGTTGCAATGAGGAGTATGCAATGAGGAGTAACAGTTAATCTGAGGGAAGGGGTTTCTTTCGGAATACCGCATCTACACGCGGCGAGTTAATTCGGACTAGTGGATTTTTAAAATGGTGACCGGACGCGAATATGCTAATCAAGCACAGGATATTTAAATCCCGCGCTTCATTAGCAACTTCGGTATGCTACATTTGCATCCCTAGTTCGGACTAGAGAGCAAGTGTAGACATACCCTTTCTCTTTGTTCATGAGATATTAGCTGCTTAGTTAATGCCACAATTGTATTGGAGGAGAAATAATGCAAGATGATAATCAGACTGATGTGTCCAATATTTCTTGACTTGCAAGGGGAAGAAAGGAATGCCATATATCAATGGAAAATTGAGGATGGTAATTTCCCATTGGCATATATTTCTAGCTCTGATGGTTC
Organism: Apalone spinifera; assembly: GCA_030068395.1. Lineage (NCBI taxonomy): Eukaryota > Metazoa > Chordata > Testudines > Trionychidae > Apalone > Apalone spinifera. The sequence continues at coordinate 32,662,596 of CM057847.1, read as the reverse complement.
ATGGGACATTACACTGTAAACCTCAAATGATCCCAGTGGCTCGGTGGTCATTTTTAGGACTCTATATAACCTATTACAGAAATATGCATGTCCCAAATCTTGGACCAGTGTAATTTCTAGCCTTAGAAAAAAATAGTATATGAACCTATTATACAGTCTCTAAAAAAGTTCCTTGACTTCAGAACTAAAAGTGTAGTGGTCACTATTTGCACAAATTTAGATTTTTTTGTTTTTGTTTTTCAGTTCTTGTACATGTCTACCAACAGACTTGGAGCTTTCCACTTTGAGTTATGCACTGAAATGAACCCAGAATCCCAAAGCAAAATTTAGCCCAAACTACCATGTTTCTCATGATTTACATTCTGGGGGCAAGAGAGGCATTTTTCTTTAAATTCATCTCAAGTTCACTTAGAAAATTCATGTCTGTGCTCCCATTTCAAGTTTGTAACCAAAGTTTGCAATCAAAGTTTGCACAGGATTATCAGTCTCTGCCCCAAACCCAGAAATTATTCCCGGTAAAGTCGTCACAGAAAAAGAGTTTAAAAGATTAGAAATTCTTATAAATAATTTACATTGTTTTGTTGTCCCGCTAAATTCTCTATTTATAGCCTCAAAATTCAGTTCATTTGTAGTTCATACATCTCCTTGTAACCAACAGTAGTTTAGTTTGAACTTTTAGCACAAGAGATATCTTACCCATTTGTAAGCAAACATGTAGCTGGGACAAATAGTTCTTATACAGTCCTTCATTGTACCATGATAAGATCTAGGGAAACCTTTTTTTCCCTTCATAGTTTAGATTTCTTTATTCTAATATAACATAGAGAAAATTCTCCACCCAGTCTGCCAAGACACAATGTTCTCTCTTCTGTCTGGGAAACAGCTTGAATAATGAGATTTACCATTCACTTCAAGACTATTTTCAAAAACCGGTAAACTTGTGTATCCTTCTGCCTCTTCAAGCAATTTCTTCCACATTTGCCAGAAGAATGTAAACAACTTTAAAAACAGCATGCACTAATGGATAAAACATTACCTTTCTCTGGATCAGATCAGTAACTATACCTAGTTGCTATCAGTTCTGTTTTGCAGGCTGCTGGTAACTGTGCAATTGTGCAATTCTGGAAATACTTCACACTGTATGAAGAATATTGAAAATAGGACTGAATCTTAGCAAAGTCTGCATTGAGTATTCCGTGCATGCCTCTTGTTGAACAGTGTCTTACAACAGTAACAAGGAAAAAATCCTGGGGGGAAAAATCAAATCAATATTTTACAAGCCTGTATACAAATGCAAGGAGTATGGGAAATAACCAGGAAAAATTTCAAGTGCTAATAAATAAACACAGTGATGACATAGTTGGTGTTACAGAGACTTGGTGGGATAATACACACGTTTGGAATATTGATACAGAAGGGTACAGCTTGCTTAGGAAGGATAGACCAGGGGAAAAGGGAGGAGTTGTTGCCTTATATATTAAAAATGTATACACTTAGACTGAGGTGGAGATGGACTAAAGAAACAAACTTGTTGAGAGTCTCTGGGTTAGGTTAAAAGGGGTACAAAACAAGGGTGATGTCATGCTAAGGGTCTACTACAGACCAACTACCCAGGCAGAAGAGGTGGTTGAGGCTTTTTGTAAACAACTAACAAAATCATTACAGGATTTGGTCATGATGGAGGACTTCAACTATCCACACATATGTTGGGAAACTAACATAGCAGGCACAGATTACCCTGTAAGTTCCTGGACTGTATTGGAGACCATTTTTTTATTACAGAAGGCCGAGAAAGCTACTGGGGAGGGAGAAGCTGTTCTAGATTTGATTTTAACAAATAGGGACGAATTGGTTGAAAATATGGAAAGTGGAAGGCAGCGTGGGTGAAAGTGCAGAACAGCAAAATAGAGAGAATGGATTTCAGGAAGGCAGATTTTAGTAAACTCAGAGAGCTGGTAGATAACATCCCATGGGAAGCAAGACTAAGAGAAAAAACAACTGAAGAGAGTTGGCAGCTTTTCAAATGGACATTATTAGGGGCCTAAAAGCAAACAATTCCCCTGCGTAGGAAAGATAGAAAGTATGGTAAGAGACCACTTTTGGCTTAATCAGGAGATTTTATGTGATCTAAAAATCAAAAAGGAGTCGTATAAAAAGTGGAAACCAGGTCAAATTACAAAGGATGAATATAAGCAAACAGAGAAAGTATTCAGGGGCAAGATTAGAAAGGTGAAGGCACAAAATGACCTCAGTCTAGCCAGAGATAAAAGGTAACAAGAAGACATTCTACAAATATATTAGAAGCAAGAGGAAGACCAAGGACAGGGTAGACCCACTGCTCAGTGAAGAGGGAAAAACAATAACAGGAAACTTGGAAATGGCAGAGGTGCTTCATGACTTCCTTGTTTTGGTTTTTGTCAAGAATACTGATGGTGATGGGATGCTTAACATAGTAAATGCTGGTGGAAATGGGGTAGGTTTAGAAGTTAAAATAAAAAAAGGACAAGTTAAAAATCACTTAGAAAAATTAGATGTCTGCAAGTCACCAAGGCCTGATGAAATGCATCCTAGAATATTCAAGGAGCTGATAGAGGAGAGGTATTTGAACCGTTAACTATCATCTTTGAAAAGTCATGGAAGTCAGGAGAGATTCCAGAAGACTGGAAAAGGGCAAATATAATGTCCATCTATAAAAAGGGAAATAAGAAAAACCCAGGAAACTACAGAACAGTTAGTTTAACTTCTGTGCCAGGAAAGATAATG
>CM057847.1:32637136-32651100 GCA_030068395.1 Apalone spinifera | reverse complement strand
AAAAAATATCCATTTTGGACTGGACAATTTGTTTTTTCTTCTCATTATAAATTTACATATAGCCTTATAGCAAGCCAGGGCGTCCTGAATTAAATGATCAACCTTTGAGAATCTCGCAACATTAGGGTCCATTTTTTCAAACATTTGAATTCCTTCATTTATTTTGCTGAAAGCTGCAGCCATTTCTTTCATCACAAAGTTTTTGGGGGCTTCTTCTTCTTCTTGGGCTGTTTGTCTCTCTTCCTCTGCTATTCTCTCCACCTCAAGCTGCATTAAATTTTCATTGCTCTGCTCTTCCCCAACATCCTCAACCAGTTGGTGTATGTCTTCATTATCCATTTCCAGATCCACTTCTTTTGCCAACTGTACAATGTTATTAGAAATGTCTTCCAGTGCCTTTTCTTTTTCAAAGCCTTTGAAACAGTTCACAAATCTTTTTAGGATTTTCTTCCATATACCATTCATACATTGTGGAGTGACTTCTGCCCACCCTGCAGCAATGTTCCTTATGCAATGCAGAATGTTGTAGTCCTTCCAAAATTCATGTAATGTTTTGCCGTTTTCGCATTCTGTGGCAGCTACTGCCTTTGCAAATGTGTTGCGAATATAATATGCTTTGAAAGCAGCTATGGCCCCCTGGTCCACGGGTTGAAGAATAGATGTGGTGTTCGGAGGCAGAAACACCACTTTCATGTCGGAATGTAAGTAATTTAGGTATTGAGGGTGACCGGGAGCATTATCCAAAATAAGCAAAATTTGGAAAGGAATTCCTTTCTCCAGTAAATATGACTTGACTTCAGGGATGAAGCAGTTCATGAACCAATCTTCAAAAAGTGCAAGCGTCATCCAGGCTTTCTTATTAGCGCGATAATGGACTGGTAAAGTAGCCTTACTGATATTCTTGAAGGCTCTAGGGTTTTCAGAGCGATAAATCAAGAGGGGTTTCAATATATACCCAGAAACATTGACTCCTAACAAGACTGTTAGACGATCTTTGAAAGCCTTATAACCAGGCATAATTTTTGCTTCTGTATGTATGTAGGTACGTTCGGGCATTTTCTTCCAAAAGAGACCTGTCTCATCAACATTAAAGATTTGTTCTGGAAAATAATTTCCTTCTTTTATCAGCTTATCCAATTCTTCTATGAAAGGGTCTGCTGCTTTCGAATCAGCACTGGCTGCCTCCCCACTTAATTTCACATTATGAAGGTTTGCACGCATCTTGAATCAGTTGAACCAACTGTGACTGGCAGTGAAAGTTTGGTCATAGTCATACTTCTTCTTTAAGTCTTCAAAAAGACTACGAGCCTTAGTTTGTATTGTCATGAGACTTAATGGCATGCGTTTTTCAATTTGGCCTTCCATCCAAAGCACTAAGAGTTTTTCCATTTCCAGGATGGGACCTGCTCTTTGCTTTGTTAGAATTTTTGATTTCATAGGAACAGACCCTTTCACTGCTTCACGAATGCGATCGCTATCCTTTATAATGGTGCTGATAGTGGACTTTGATAGCCCTAACTTACGTGACATGAAGGACACTGTTTGACCACCTTCATATTGTCTCACAATCGCTATTTTCTGTTCCAAATCAATAGTTTTTCTCTTTCTTTTCTCACCACCCTTATCACTAGCCCTTTTTCTTTTACTTGACATGATGGCCACAAGCAAACACCGAAAACACTGTGAAGGAATGAAACGTAAAGACGCTGCCTGACCGCAGACACGCAAACACAATGTGCTGCCGCAAGGTTGGTCGTAAGTCTGGATGGTCGTAAGTCGAGGTGGTCTTAAGTCGGGGAATGGCTGTAATTGAATAGTCATGTAACTGCACCAAATTTTAGCAGTTACATGACTATTCAATAGTCCCCAGAGGTGGGTCCAGCAGCAAGTGCACTCCTGGACCCATTCCCGGGGATCCCCCTGCCATCCTGCACTGCTACCTCTTATCAGAGGCAGCCGTGAGGGTTGGCAGGTGGGAACCGGTCCACAAGGGGAGCCAGTTTAAAAACTGGCTTCCTGTGCAGACTGGCTCCCACCTGCCACCCTGTGCTGCTGCCTCTGATACAGAGAAAACAGATGTAGACAGTGCTTAATGCAGTATGGGAAGGCATCCAGACATTAATATGATGAGTGCAGCATAAGAACCAGAACTAGAATAGAATAGACTAGGATAGTAACCCCCCCATGCGGGTATGTCTAGACTACATCCCTCTGTCGGTAGAGGGATACAGATTAGGCAGGTTGACACTGCAAATGAGGCAGGGATTTAAATATCCGGTGCCTAATTTGCATAAAAATGGTTGCTGCGTTTTGCCGACTCAGCACTTTGTCAGCAAAAAGCAGTAGTCTAGAGGGGGATCTGTCGAGAAAGAAAGCCTTTTTCGACAGATCCCTTATGCCTCCTTCAAAGAGGTTTATAGGATCTGTCGAAAAAGGCTTTCTTTCTCGACAGATCCCCCTCTAGACTGCCATTTTTTGCCGACAAAGTGCTCAGTCGGCAAAAAGCAGTGGCCATTTTAATGCAAATTAGATGCGGGATATTTAAATCGCTGCCTCATTTGCAATGTCGACCTGCCTAATCTGCATCCCTCTGCTGACGGAGGGATGCAGTCTAGACATACCCTGTGTTACTTGGGAGCAGTTAACACTCATCTGGGTGCCTGATGTTTTTTTATATTAAAGCAGATTCCTGAGTATCCCAGTGGTGATTTTGGATAGGCGAGGATCCACCCCTCTGCTGCAATCCCTTACTTTTAAAGGGATTCAAAACTGGTGGTGTGTCCACTTGGCTGGCCCCTGTACAAACTTAGTGTTATGACTTGGGGACTTCCAGGAATAAATTCATTCTAATAATAAACTGTGGCATGGATCTAACTCCAAAATGCCAATTATAAATAATATATTTTAATGTACTTATTAGACTTAACACATCTTTACTTAACAATTTAAAGAAACAGAGTTTAACAGACTAAGATTAAATATCACTAAGTAAAATAAATTAAAGTATACAGTAATAAATTAAACTTTGCTGGCATTTACACTGTCACCATTTATCCTCACCCCCCCTCCGGGGGTGTATACATCTCTGGATCTCAGAGTTCCAGATGCTTGTGTGGGGCCACTTGAAGACCTGCAGCTGGAGTGGAGACAGCACTGTGCAGGTGCTGTGTGTCAGTACAAGCAAGGCAACAAGCTGCACAACTGCTCTGAAAACTACATCTGGTCCTACCAAATGCCAGCAGCTATGGTTCACTGGGCAGATCACTCTACCTCTCCTCAGACTCAGATTCTATCTCTCTTCTATGCTCCTTCCTATGCTGCACTTTCCCAAGCAACAATCCCAGTTACTCACAGTTCCTTCTCTGAAGGTCCTTCTGTGATGTAGTGAGGGTGCTGTCCACTCTTGTGGCCCTGGATCCACTCTGGTTTTGCATTCACTGGTTGCTGTGTTGTGCTGGGTGTGACCCCTACTGCCCTGTGCTGGTCTGCAGAGACCAGAGACTCTGGCTTTGTCTACACTGCAGGGTTTTTGCGTAAGAAGCTTTTTGCGGAAGAGATCGCAATGTGCTTTTGCGCAAGAGAGCGTTCACACTGCATGGACACTCTTGTGCAAGAAAGTTCTGCTTTTTCTTTTTGTGCAAGAAACTCCTGTTAAGCATCCACATCCACAAGAGTTCTTGTGCAAAAAGGAGTTATTCCTCATAGAAAGAAAGCCCTCTATTCTGTCATTTTATTGTAAATTTTCTTGCGCAAAAACGCGCTTGAGGTGTGGACACATCCTCTGTGTGTGTCTGTGTGCAGTGCCCAGTGGGGGATGGGTCCCTGAGGGAAGGCACGTAGGAAATGGTGCAGCCACTTGACACCTGGGCTAAGTGGAGGAATCTGAATAAAGCAAGAGGTGGGGCCACCTGGGGGCTGAGTGACCAGTTGCTGGAAGGGTGAGTTAGTCTTGGCTGGGTAGGATGAGGAGAGGGGACTGAGAGCATAAAGGGGGGTTCAGGGCCCATGAGCCCTTTCCCCCAACAGGAGTAAGGCTGTCTGCTCTCGGTGCCTGTGCTAACACCGATCCTATGCCATGCTGTGTCACTGAGAACCAAATAAACCTTCTACTCACCTCTGGCTGCAGATGGGGGTACAGGGTGTGCCGTCACACCTTCTCAGTCAGCTTGAGGCACAGCTAGAATCTCTCCCCTTGTGGGAAAACCACCAACAGCCTTTGAAGCTCTCTGTTTGATCAAAGCCCCAGTAGGCCCTTAGCAGCAGGCTCTAGCTTCCAGCAGCAGCTCCTGGACAGAGGTTCACGTGAGCAATATGGCTTCTCTCTCCAAAATGGAGCCTACTTCCTGCTCTCTTTGTACTGTCTGGAAGAGAACAGTTTCCCCCTTTATTTCCAGGGCATCAGGGGAGTTATAGTCTATGTCAGGGGTGAGCAATAAAACGGCAGTGAGTCACCAGGATTAGCTCCTGGCAGGTCACTGCTGCTATAGTTACCTGTGCCCTTACAGTTATGGACGATTCCCGCTCCCATTGGCCGCAGATCGCCATTCCAGGCCACTGGGAGTTGCAGGAAGTAGTGTGGACTGGAACACCAGTTCCTGCAGCTCCCATTGGCCAGGAACAGTGATCCACAGCCAACGGGAGCTGCAATTGCCTGTACCTGCAGGAGCACAGGTAAATATAGCAGTGGCGTGCCAGGAGCTAACCCTGGGGGCCCGGATCTGACCCATGGGCTGGTATTTGCCCACTCCTATTCTAGGGCTTAAACTGCAGCACACAGCATCTTCCCAGTAAAGATCAGGGGGTCTTATCGTGAGATCTACAGAAGCTCCTATTCTCCCGTCTCTTTAGGCTAGTAAAGTGGAACTATGGATCTGCATCTTTGCCATCCCTTTGAGGAGGTCATCATTGCTCTGATGCTCTCTGGGTTTAAAGACTTCCTGCACCCCATCATTCCACTGGGTGCAGAAAGGGGCTTCTTGCACCCTTTTTTATTCTACTACACACAGGCACTGGGGTGAGGCACAATTTGAATCTTAATATATTGGAATAAAATATTAAGTAAGAATCAACCCTGCCTCCATCAATAATGCAAAGCATGCCCTAGCAGCACATTAAAAACTCTGTCATTCTGTCAAAAATACGGCATTTCAGTTGATGGGAACACAGGTTAAATTCAGAAGTGACATATGAAGTTATATCAAATGGACTACCTTCCATGAGCTAACATCAGCTTCACTGGTATATATGTGAGTCTATGAAGGAACAGCCTACATGTTGAGAAGCAGAAAGAAAGTGTAAGTTCGAATATCCCTTATCTGAAGTTGGACCATAGTATGTACCATATAGAGTACAAGAATCTCTCAGACTCAAACCCAGAATTATTCATTCTGACCCGTGGAAATGTGAAGAGTATGATAATCCTAAAACTAGAATTACTAGTTTCTGAGAGGTTTTTGTTTTTTCAAGAGTGCAGTGGAGGTTTTGATGAAAATGCAAAAATGTATGCTTTGCAGATTCAACTCTTTTTCCCATGATGAAATACTCTGGTGTATAATTACCATTTACTGAGCCTACGGCTATTAAAAAATAATAAAATGCCCAAAATAATCCCTGAGAGAATCATGTTCTGCATTTAGAAAGAAGCTGCAGAGGAATCAGATCTTCAAGTACAGTTTCCTTTTTCTGGAGTCTTCCTACAGGATGAGGTAGTTGTTTACTTGTAAGAGCAGCAACTAACAAACATCATGAAAAATATTCTCCTTCAATCATTCCAGTAAAACCTTGGAAACAATTAGTACAGCATAGAAGGTACCCTGATGGATACCTAGATCAGCATCAGCTTTCCATGCTTCAGTTATTACAATGGGCTTTGCTGTTACAGCCTACCTTCAAGCCAAACAGTGACTGGCCCTACATGGGTACACATGAGTAAGCAAAGGGCACAAGGAGGCCTCCGGTCACAGTCTGGATTTTGCATGTGCTGAGTGGGAAGGTTCAGGGAGTGTCTCTGCTGCCAGTGGTGTTAGATGCTCCTAGCAGGTAGGAGTGCCATGCAGCTTGCATGATGTGGGAGAGTGCATCACCTCATTGATGCTAATGCCAGAAGGGACCATCAAGATCACCTGACTCCTTGCACATTGCCAGCACAGAACCTCACCCACCCACTCTTGTAATAGACCCCTAAACTCTGGCTGAGTTAATAAAGTCCTCAAATCCTTGTTCCAGAGATTTCAAAGTTACAGAGAATCCAACTCTTATTCTAGTTTAAATTCTCAAGTGACCCAAAGCCCATGCTGCAGAGGAAGCTGAAAACACCCCAATGTCTCTGCATCTAATCTGGGTGGGGGGAAAATTCCTGGGATGATCAGCTGGACCCTGAACATGTGAGCAAGACCCATCAGACAGACACCTGGGAAAGAATTCTCTGTAGTAACTCAGAGCATTCCACAACTAGTGCCACATCACTAGCTGCTGGGCATATTTTCTTTCATGCACATTCCTCCAACACACCAGGACCTACGGTAGAAGCAGAAGGCACAAGGCCTCTGTAGTGAGGCAGAGTAGCCACCCTTCAGATTGGACAGCGAGGGAGCACTACACTCTCCTTGGGGGGAAGAGTCAAACCCAACCTGCTCCCCCCTGGGAAGTACCAAGGCAGGACAGGAAGTAGAAAAGGAAGGCTCCGTAGCTTCCAATTGCAGAGGAGATGGACACCTTTGCCTTGAAGCCACATCTGGGAGGTGAACCTGTGCATAGACACATCTTGATCCCAGAGGATATAGACAGCCCCAGAAGATGAGTTGCCAGCTTTACCATTGGACTTACAACCTGAGGAACCCAAGGACTGCGGGATGCCTGCTATCCAGAGAGGCAGGAAGAAATCCAGCCAAAAACTTACAGGGCTGACCATATCTCAAGTCAGTGTGTTACAACCACTGTTACAGCAGTGCTGACTCCTAAATGTAGGCAAGGGTAAACCATGCTTAATTCAAATCAGTGCAGAGTCAAGATTGACTTTGTCTATACCAGTGCAGCTACATGAATACTAGTTATCATTTGTTGAATCAGAGCTATTCCTGAGTGTAGACAAAGTCCCAGTAGGTTACAACTTGGGACGTTAGAAAAGGTTTAATTTTGTAAACTTGTAACGGCTGAATTTTTTATTACACATTTATACACAGAGGGCGGAGGAGAGGAGTGGGAGCTCTGCAAGCACCAGCGCTTGCCTGCCACCCGCCCTTCCCTGCTGCCTTGGATACATCTTGACATCTTGATACAGAGGCAGCAGCACGAAGGGGGAGGCTCCTTGGGAGCCAACCTGAAAGTCAGTTTCCCACACGTACCGGCTCCTGCCTGCCTGCCCTGCTCTGCTGCCTCTGTGGGAGATGGCAGGGTGTGGGGGGAGAGGCTCCTGACAGGCACCAGCTCTCGCTTCCTCCCCTTGCTGCCTCTGATACAGCAGCAACAAGGGGGGAGGTGCATGTAGTCATTAGGATTAACGGATAAGACCAGGCTTATCAGTTAATTGTGTAAACAACTGCACGCTAATATCTCTAGTTACAACCAGAGCAATTTATGGAGCTGGAGCTGCAGCACTCACTTTTACATATACACAGTAGGAACAAGTCATGTACACTTGAACCTCTTTAATCCAGCAACCCTGGGAAACAGGTATGCCAAATTAAATAATCTGCTAGCCAAGAAGGGTGCTGCAGGGTCTGGGTGTGAGGGAGATGACTCTGTGCTTCCTGCTGTTCCCAGGCACCGGCCCCCTACCCCTGTCGCTAAGGGAGCAGCGGGGAAAAGGCTTAGGGGAAATGCATTGCTGTGCTGCCATTTCACAGCTGGGAGAGAGGCGCTGATTCCTCCTCCTCCTGCCAGGATGTGAGCCACAGGTGTTCTGGGATTAGGGATACCCGGAGTACAGATGTGCCAATTCCATGGGTGCTTTGGGGCTAGGGCACAGAAAAAATGTAGATGCTCAGCACCCACCGAGCAATTCTCTATCACCTGTCCCTCCCTCAGCACCTCCTGCGTACTGGCGGGCCCCATGGATCAGCACCTCCTCCTCCTTCCCTGCGCCTGCCATGGGTCAGCTATTTCGCGGGATCAGGAGGTGCTGGAAGGGGAGAGGGAAGAGCATGGGATCAGTGCACTCAGGGGAGGGAGTAGCACTGAGTAGGGGCAGCCAGGGGGTGGGAAGAAGGAAGGATGGGAGCAGCTTTTAGGGAAGGGTTGGAGCAGGAGCAAGGCCTGGCCAGAGCAGCTCCCAGCAGATTAGAAAAACATGCTCATTTGTCTCAGGTCCCACCCCACCACACTATGACGCCTACCTAATGCTATACACACCTGGTCCTTTTGTTGGTGAAACTTATGTTATTCAGGGGTCTCCCCCCAGACTGATATAATTTTTTCTGACAAAATGCTAGTGTGGACAAAGCCTAAGTTATAGGGGGAAGCACAAATATGGGCCCTGAGTGAGTTTGACTGCTCTGACCTGGACTTGAAGTGTAAAACTAACAGGGCTAATGGGAACAATGGATCTTCAGTGAGCTAACCAGGCTTCAATAATCTTTCAAGAACAGCAAGCGACGATTAAGCAGCACAGCAGCAAATTTTCCAAAATCAGGTCACGAAACTGGACACAGAAACTTGTGTGTATGAGAGACAAAGACTATTCCCAACAACAATATCTACTTTTAAACAATGCACTAATTACTAACCAACCAATATGTTACAGTCTCTGGGATATTGAAATTAAAAATACAGCCCAAAGTAATTCCTGAAGTGTTGTACTCAGCACAATATCATTACATCAGATTGCCGGAATTTCTCTCTACTGCATGATGTCATCACTAGATTTAATCCTTTCTACCTCTTTGTACTTCATGAAATATCTACAGAGTAGGTTTGCACTTATGATTTGAAAAAGTCTGCTGGAACCAATTAATAATAAACCAATATAAGTATTTGTAGCATCTGTTGTATTTTGTATGCTTGACATTGTATTCAATCTTCTCTCACAGTTAATACCGGTGGAAAATTTGTCTCTGCTCAATGTATTAATGTACCTTGTAGTAAATATTTTAGCTCTGATTAATCTAAAAGTTACTAGGGTTAATTCAGTCCTCTTTTACACACGCACAATCCCACCGAAGCCATAGGCATAACAAAATTGAGCCATACAAAATCTCTAATCTGGCACTAACCAGTAACATAGGGCAGTGCAAATCTATCCTAAACAGATTACACCCATATAGCAACAACTGCATAATGAGTTTAGCTGCTTAGCAACCAACGCACAAGAATACCAGGTAAAATGGATTAGAAACCTTAGATTTCTCCCAGATAAATGTAACTGGACAGCCAGTAAGGATAATTTGCACTGCAGATCTCAAATGACACCCTGAACAATTATCACACAAGACATTTACTATCCTGCTAAATAAACATAAGGGAAAAAAACTTCTTTAACAGGATCAAGAACTATTTTCCCTACTTACAAACATACTACTTCTTAAAGGAACACAGGCTAAAAATCATGTATCAAACAAAAGACATATTACACTCTACCCTCTGTTACTGATACTACCTATAATGGGGCAACTGCTTTACACTGGCATGGAAGGGACAAAAGCAGGGGTGGGCAATAATTTTTAATGGGGGGGCACTCCAAGATTTTAGTAAGTGGTCAACGGCTGCATTTTATGCAGTGGGCGTGGGGTCTGGGATGGTGAGTGGGGTGTAGAAGGGAGCTTTTGATAGAGGACTGAGGTGCAGGAAGGGCTGTGGGGTCTGAGAGGGAGTTTGGGTGAAGGAGGGGGTTATAATCTGGGGCAGACTCTTGGCGTGCAGGGTCCAGGAGGAGGTATGGGTGCAGGAGAAGATTCTGGCCTGGGGAAGCGGTGAAGGAGGGATGACAGGGTCTGGGAGGGAGTCATGATGTGGAGGAGGTGGGGAGAGGGGATACAGAGGGTTTGGATGGTGATCTGAGACAGCAAGAGGTGGTGGCCTGGAGCAGGTAGTTGAGGGGAGAGAGGGGTGGGGTGTGCCAGAGGCTAGGAAGTGCTTACCTAAGTGGCTCCCAGCCAGCAGCCCTGCAGGATCCTGAGACAGGTTCCCTGCCTGTCTGCTAGGCTGGCTGCTCCATGTGGCTCTGCTCCAGCACCAGAAGGGGAGAGGGAGGAGGCTTTACTTGCTGGCCTTGCCACCAGGAAAATTTCTCAGCTTCTATTGGCTGGAAACTGGTCAATGAGAGCAGAGGGATTTTGCTAGAGGGCAGGGAGAGCATGCAACACTTCCCAGTCCCTCCCCAGTATGCCGCACAATTAGCAGCCACTGTTTAAAGCAAGAGCTACTATGTAGTAAGGGTGCCAGAGAGGTGGGCTGAATCTGGCCCACTAGCCACCTCTTACCCACCCCGGAGTAAAGCATCCGTAGAGAGGCTGTGCAGAGCTCAGTCAAGGGGGGAAAGCTTACTGGAAGTCAATCAGGTGAAGGCTTAGAAACAGCCACTCAGGCTAGGCTTGGCACTATAAGAAGGGCTGCAGAGCAGAAAGGAGCTGAATCTCTCTCTGGAGGACAAGGGAAACTGATAGAAGAAGTTACAGGAGATGCAAACATGGCTACTGCCTAGTGGGTCCCTGTGTAAGGACCTGGAGTAGTAGGCGGGACCTGGATCTCCCCAAGGGTCATGCTTGCACTGCACTAGCCACTGAGAGTATGGCCAGTCCAGACTGCATTTTGCTCCTAGGGTAGGACACTAGACATTGGGCTACAGTTGGCCACTGAGGCAGGTGCTAGGACTGAGGATTGCTGGTTCCCCCAGAATGGGTGGAAATGAAGTTGGGACACAGCTAGAGGGCACAGTTACCTCCTTACATGCAAAAATTAAAATCTTATTTATTTTTCATTCTTTACATTGTGTGCTCAGCTTTGAGTACTTTATATTTAGGAATAAAAATTGGCTAGTCCACTTCACGTCCTGGTTTTCATGCTATCATAATACTGTATGTAATGTGTGAACTGTGAACACTGCATGGGAATATTTAAATACAAACAAAAACCAGTTTGCATTGTCCATTAAAAAAATACCTACTAATTCCAATAGTATTAGGTTCTGTGATTTATTTTTAGCAAATCTTAATTTTTGGATGCTAATTTCCTGATAATATTGACATTTTTAGACAGCAGTCCAAAAACTAAGGCATAGGTTCTATTTCATTATTTATTTCTGATATCAGAGCCTAATTGTACTAGGTGCTGTACATACACATAGTAAGAGATTGTCCCTCCCAGAAAGAGTTTACTGTTTAAATAGACAAGGCAGACAAAGAATGGGAAAAGGAAGTATCATCATTCCTGTTTTATAAATGAGGAACTGAAGTACACTATTAGTTGGGTAATCTCTAGTACAAGGCAAAGAATGTGGACAAATGAAAGGCCTTACAAACTAGCTCATGAACTGTGAATCATGCATAGGATAGATTGTGTTTAGCATTTAACCACTGTAGAATATGTCCATGCTCATCTTGGAATAGAGAATTTTTAGTGCCCATCTTAATAACTTTCCTGGTTTTCTCAGATTTTAATTTGTTTATGCGATCCATTTCTAGTCCAACAGAAGTTACTGTGGGACTGATTGTGAATCTTCCATAAGATGTGAGTATCAATCAATAGGAAAACTGTTCTGTTAAAAAGAATGTCTTAAAATGTAAACTGGGGTATGTTCAATGTATCATGCAATTTAGCCAAAGGGAAACGTTTTTGTGATGAAGCTGTTGATATTTTGAGAGCTATATACGAGTAACAACCTGAAAGATATAACAAGGAGCACAACATTGGTCTAAAGAACAAATAATTGAGCTTTTTATACATTTATAAGAAACTATCCAAACAGATTTTTGTGTAAGGACATTTCTTTCAAACATGATCACTTGCATATACAGACTCTATTTTATATTTAACCCTCATAGTTAATTTTCAACCTAGATTACTGCTTGATCCTGCCCTCTTGATGTATTGATATGACTGTGTGGGATAGTCACATTTTGCAAAATCTAACGCTTCATTAAAAAAAAGAGTTTCTAACTTTCATAGTTCCTAAGTTTTCAATTATGAACCAAGTATAACTAATGCAGTGTTGATTTCCTGAGTCTGTAAAATGACTGAAATCATAGGTCTGAAAAAAGCAAACTCCCTTATCCCACCATTAATCTCAATAACTAAAATAGGTTTTTGGTCTTCTACACAGAATAAGTTGACATCCCTGCTGAGCATATTCTGATAAGGTGAAAAATTGAATCACTTCTATAATATGTGAATGCTAAACTGTACTATCTGTTTGTGTTAGGGTTTTAAACTATCATCCTTCCTCCCAGTATCCAGCTGCCTGCCACATAAAAATCAACAGCAATAGCAAAGTCCCTAGTTCATGTTGTCTCAGGCTCTTGTCCCTTTTAACAGCTGTTCTTTCTTGTGACATCAGTTATGCCCTGTTGCCTGGTAGCAGAATCCTAGGATGCTACACACTGACTTTTCAGTGGAGGGAAATCACTGATGCACACCCTGGGCAAACTGTAAGTTTAGCTTGTCGCACACATATAGACACATCTGTCCTGGAACAGAGACAATCAAAAACATCAAGCAGGAAAACCCTTTTTCTCTAGAAACCTTCCTGTATCAACCACAGACTCTCCTGAAGGAAAACTCTGCAACAAAACTACTAACAACTCAGCATTTCTTCAAAGACTAAAATCTTATCCTCACACTAAGAAACCCCCCGCACCTCCCACACACTTGTTAGAACTGTATAGCACTGTAGAACTTGCACCATCTGATGAGTCATGTTTCAACAGTACAGTTGTATCTTTCCTGCTACTCCGACCAATAAACATGGGGAAAACTATATTAAACAATATTTTTTTTCTATATTCTCCATTAGCAGGTGAAGCATGGTCTAACAATCTAAAGAAAGGATCAGCAGTTAGACACTTGAGTTCTAATTCAGACTCTGGTAGTGGCTCATTTCTTTCACATTAGAAAAAGTCATTGAGACCAAAAGTTCCCAAAGTGTCCACTAATTTTGAGTGTCCAGCTTTAGGCACCTCTGCTAATTGGACTCAAAGTGTCAAGTTGGGTATTTAAAATTTGAGGAAGTGAAAATAGCAGATACCTCCATTGCACAAATGGCAGAGATTAAGACAAAATGTAACTATGCCTATTTATTACACCTGTATAGCAGGGTTGTTTGGGAGTATTAATGTATATTTATAAAGCACTGGGAAGATGAAATAAATATATTGTTTTAATTACTGAAATTTCTCTTCCAGAAAACTGGTTTTAAAATAAATACATAAGATCAACGAATCAGATAAATATGTCTCAAATGAGTCACATCAAGAGCTATAAATGGTATTAAAGAGCAGATAACATGAAAGTCAAACTAGCCAGTTTATTCATCTTGCCACTTAACATCCCACATAATTTTAATAATTTTTATGCTAGCTAATGCCATCTGCAACATTTATCAAAGCTAGATTTCTTAACCACAACATGACTTACCTGCACACACATGGACGAGTACACACACATTACATATTCATATTAAAATGTCCAAGTGTTTTCTAACAAAATGGCAGAAATGTATTAAGTTGCTGGATTTTGTCTTTAGAATCAACACGTACAATCCTTGAAGAAGTACTGTAGCACGGAAGAGAGGAGAGATGATCTTATGGTTAAGGCACCGAATTGGGACTCAGGAGACTAGTGTTCAGTTCTTAGCTCTGCCACAGACTTCCAGTATAACATCTCTCTGTTCCTCAGCTCCCCATTTCTAAAATGTGGATAATAGTTATTAACTTCATGGTGGCTTGGGAGAATAACTATTCTCTTCTCATAGAATCATAGGATTAGAAGAGACCTCAGGAGGTAATCGAGTCCAATCCTCTGCCCAAAGCAGGACC
>CM057847.1:32624133-32637036 GCA_030068395.1 Apalone spinifera | reverse complement strand
GGGCTGGGGATGAGGGGTCAGCATGCGGGCTTCCCCGGGGAGCCCGGCCCTCTCTCACCACAGTAGCAATCTGGTCTTGACCAATCTTTTACAAATATTTACATTTAGGTTTCAGACAAAATATGAAAATAATTTAGTACCAAAAGGATGTGTTTTAGGAAGTAGGGAGCAACTTCTTTCATGATGTTATTTGAATTAAATTATTCAGTATCTCTCTCTCAATTATTTGCTCAGTTTATAAAGCTGGGTGAATAACAGATGGAAGTTCCACAAGTTTTCAAATAACATATTTTAATTTTCTGATAATCTCTTAAATTCAGTGAAGCACATTTAAATCCATCCTCATTTACAAAGTACTTCAACACATGCTTGATTTTGATGTCAATGGGATTTAAGCACTGGTTTAAAGTAAAACACATGCTTTCATGATTTGCCCAGTTAAAACCCTTGTACAAATTATGGTTCCAATCCTGAAGTCAAAGGGACAATACATGGGACTGAAGTTAAACGTGTGTAAATATCTGCAGACTAAGGACGCTATTGTTCCTGGAAGCCTTCTCATCTGTGTGGAGAGGCTGTTCAACACTGTTGTCAGTCAAAACCAAGAAGCATTGTTAAAGTAACAGTAACATGCAAGGGCATACCCATATTGCATCTACTTGGCACAGTTCCTAAACTGGGCCCTTAACTTTCCAAATTAATTTAAAATATTTTCCATAGTATATCTATGATGACTAAAAACATATTAATGAAATGGGCATCTGACTAGAACTAAAATGTCTACCTTCTGAAGAGGAAAAGACAAGGTATATTTGGTAACATCTTGAATTGGACCAATTTCTGCAGCGTTTACGCAGAGCTCTCCTTGAGGTCTGCTCTGTGTAACTTGAAAGTTTGTCTCTTTCACCAATAAAAGATGGACCAATCAAGATATTAGAAAACCCACCTCGTCCTTCTGATACAGCAGTGGGGAACATTTTGGGGATTGGGGACCACTGGGCCACAGAAAAATTAGTCAGGGCACATTCCAGTGACAAACAAACAAACAAACAAACAAACAAACAAACAAACAAACAAATCTCATAGACGTGACACCTGTCTGATAAACAGACAAAAAAGGAAAGACACTCACCTCACTCATGTAACTTGGGGCACCAGGATTCCCCTTGCACTCTAATCCCATTGGGGGGGGCAAGACTCAGGGCTTCCCCCCAGAGCTGGATTAACTCTTCTGGGGGCCCAGGGCTAGAAGATTTTGTGAAGCTCCCCTAGGCTCTGGGGTGGGGTGGGGTGGGAAATGAAGGGTTCAGTATGTAGGAGGGTGCTGCTGGGGAGTGAGCTGGGGCTGGAGGTGCGGGATCTAGATAGATGACAGAGTGCAGGAGTGGGTTGGGGTGGGAGGCTCTGGGCAGGAAGGGGTGCAGGAATGGGATGGGGTGGAGGTACAGAGTCTGGGTGAGGAAGGGGCTGGGAGTAGGGGAGCTCCTAGAGTGGGGTGGCACTGGGATGTGGGGTCTGAGCAGGAAAGGGGATGCAGGAGTGGGATGGGGGGTTTTCTGGGCGGGAAGGAACGTGTGGGAGGGTGCAGGAGTTGGGAGCACCTACTTGGCGCAGTTCCCAGGGGTGCACAGGTGGCTCCATGTCACTCTGTGCTTCCAGGCACCAACCCCCACCACTCCCATTGACCAGGATTCCAGGCCAATGGGAGCAATGGGGGTGAAGCCTGCAAGCCAGAGCAAGCTAGTTAGCTTCTCTGTGCTGCCAATCCCAGCACAGTGCTGTCCCTCTTCCTCTGTGCCCCCCTTGACGCCGCCCCTTACCAGGCAGATCCCGCAGACCAGATGCAGCCTGTGGATCCAGCCCACAAGGCTTGGGACTCCCTCCCCAGCAGCATGGCTGGAGCGCCAATGCTGGCTTGCCTCATTGTGGATGGAGGGTGAGCCCCAAGCCTTGTGGGCTGGATCAAGGCAAGCTGAAGGCTGGATTGGATCCACAGGCCTTAGGTTCCCCATCCCTGCTCTAATATCATAAGACTTACAAAGCTGCAATACCACATTATAAAGGCAAACACTGCAGTATGTCTTGCTATGCAATCTTCTGCACTGTCTGCACAGTTTAAATTACACTTTACAGTCTGCAAGGGAAAGCTCTCACATTTTAGAAGCATTAATTTTTGTGGGGAAGGGAATAAAAGTTAAAATAAAGTTATGTAGAGTAAACAAACATCAAGTACTTTGGCAATAAATACAGTGCCAGTGGTCCCCAGTATGAGCTTAACTGTAAAATTTAAGCAGAAGGATCATTATTTTAGCGCCCTATTCTGAGATGCTCAGTATTATGACCTCCCACTGCAGAGGTTGTAGAGTAGTTTTTAAACTAAGGGCTGGGGGAAAGCCGACGGGTGCGGAGGAGCATATGGATCAGACAGAAACATCTATTAGGGAAGGTTCTATTAATAGAGATGCTTTATGTTCTAGTCAGGAGGAGAGGATGGAAGTACGGGTCGGATCAGATGAGACACAATCAAATAAAAAAAGAGTCTAACACATCAATATATTAGAGGGATAAATACCAGGGAGGGAGAGGAATTATTTAAGCTTAATACCAACCTGGACACAAGAACAAATGGATATAAGCTGGCTAGTAGGAAGTTTAGACTTGAGATTAGACGAAGGTTTCTAACCATTAGAGGAATGAGGTTCTGGAACGGCCTTCCAAGGGAAGTAGTGGGGGCAAAAGATCTATCTGGCTTCAAGATTAAACTAGATGGGTTTATGAAGAGGATGGTTTGATGAGATAATATGATCTTGGTAACTAATTGACCATTCATTATCATTGTTCAATAGGTCAATGGAGGGATGATAGGGGTTACTATAGAGAACTTTCTGGGTGTCTGGCTGGTGAGTCTTGCCCACATGCTCAGGGTTTAGCTGATCGCCATATCTGGGGTCGGGAAGGAATTTTCCTCCAGGGTAGATTGGCAGAGGCCCTGGAAGTTTTTTGCCTTTCTCTGTAGCATGGGGTACAGATCACAGCTGGAGGATTCGCTGCATCTTGGGGTCTTCAAACTATTTGAAGGCTTCAATATCTGAGATATAGGTGAGAGGATTATTCTAGGAGAGAGTGGGTGAGATTCTGTGGCCTGCATTGTGCCACTAAATGATCATAATGGTCCCTTCTGACCTTAAAGTCTATGAGTCTAATGAGTCTATCAAGAAATGGCAGACAGATAAATAGTGACACATTATTAAAGTGCTTGTACACAAATGCCAGAAGTCTAAATAGTAAAATGGGTGAGCTAGAGTGCCTAGCTTTAAGGAGGATATTGATATAATAGGTATCACGGACACATAGTGGAATAAGGACAATCAATGGGACAGTCATACCAGGGTACAAAATATATCGGAAGGGCAGAAGAAGTCGTGCTGGTGGGGGAGTGGCACTATACATGAAAGAAAATGTAGAATCAAACGAAGTAAACATCTTAAATGAGCCAAAATGTTCCATAGAATCACTATGGATAGTAATTCCATGCTCCAATAATAAGAATATAGCAGTAGGGATATATTATTGACCACCTGATCAGGACAATGATAGTGACTATGAAATGTTAAGGGAGATTAGAGAGGCTATCAAATTAAAAAACTCAATAATAGTGGGGGATTTCAACTATCACCATACTGACTGGATACATGTCACCTCAGGACGTGATGCAGAGATAAAATTTCTTGATACTTTAAATGACTACTTCTTGGAGCAGCTGGTTCTGGAACGCATAAGGGGAGAAGTTGTCCTTGATTTAGTCCTAAGCAGAGCACAGGATCTTGTTCAAGAGGTAAATATAACTGGACCGCTTAGAATTAGTGACTATAATATAATAAAATTTAATATCCCTGTGGTGGAAAAAACACCTCAGCAGCCCAACAATCTGGCATTTAATTTCAGAAAGGGAAACTACATCAAAATTAAGAACTTAGTTAAATAGAAATTAAAAGGTATGGTGACAAAAGTAAAATCTCTGCAAGTGGCATGGAAACTTTTCAAAGACACCATAATAGAAGTCCAACTTAAATGTATACCCCAAAGTAAAAAACACAGTAAGAGAATCAATAAAGTGTCATCGTGGCTTAACTACCAGGTAAAAGAAGCAGTGACAGATAAAAAGATCTCTTTTAAAAAGTGGAAGTCAAGTCCTAGTGAGGAAAATAGAAAGGACCATAAACTTTGTCAAATTAAGTGTAAAAATATAATAATAAAAGCCAAAAAGGAGTTTGAAGAACAGCTAGCCAAAACCTCAAAAAGTAATAGTAAAATGTTTTTAAAGTACATCAGAAGCAGGAAGCTGGCTAAACAACCAGTGGGGCCCTTGGACATTCAAGATACTAAAGGAGCACTCAAAGATGATAAAGTCATAGCAGAGAAGCTAAATTAATTCTTTGCTTCAGTCTTCATGGCTGAGGATACTGGGCAGATTCCCAAACCTGAAACATTCTTTTTAGGTGACAAATCTGAGGAACAGACCCAGATTGAGGTGTCATTATGGGAGGTTTTGGAACAAATTGATAAACTTAACAGTAACAAGTCACCAGGACCAGATGACATTCACCCAAGAGTTCTGAAAGAACTCAAATCGGAAATTGCAGAACTATTAACTATGGTTTGTAACCTATCCTTTAAATCGGCTTCGTATCTAATGATTGGAAGATAGCTAACATGATGCCAATATTTAAAAAGGGCTCTAGAAGTGATCCTGGCAATTACAGACCTGTAAGTCTAACGTCAGTACCGGCCAAATTAGTTGAAACTATAATAAATAATAAAATTGTCAGACACATGGATGAATATCATTTGTTGGGGGTTTCTGTAAAGGGAAATTATGTGTTACTAATGTGCTGGAGTTCTTTGAGGGGGTCAAAAATATGTGGACAAGGGAGATCCAGTGGATATAGTATACTTAGATTTCCAAAAAGCCTTTGATAAGGCTTTTTGGAAATCTGTCCCCCTAACCCACATAACCCAAACCTTCTGCCCCTCTCCTGAATCCATATCCCCTCCCAGATTCTGCATCCCAATCCTCAGCCCCACGTCACAACCCAAGCCCCTGTATCTCCTCCTGTACCCCAGTCCCATGCCCCTGGTCAAAACTGCCTACTTCACCCAAACTGCCTCCCAGACTCCACACACCCTCCTGCACCTCAGTCCCTTATCCCAAGCTCACTTCTGCACTCAGCCTCCAACTCAGATCCCACACCTCCTCCATTAATATCATGGAAGAGTGCAGCCCCCACTCTGACCACTTTCCAAAATCTTGGAGTGGCTCCCCATTAAAAATTATTGCCCACCCCTGTGCTAATGAAAAATTTGAAAACTGCAATCTAGATACAACCAACAATTTTTCTACGACATGCTAAGAGTATATTTTATCTTGTTAATTGTTCAGTTTAAAAATTTGACTTAACAATTCTGTTAAAAACCATTTTAGGCACAGATATTCCATAACTGTATGCACATGTAGCAATAGAAAATTCACATATAAATAAGATAAACATTTAACTGCTAATATGTGTATGTACATTTTTAGTTTTACTATGCAACTGGACAGCAACTTTTTTGATATGCCTACTGTTATTTCAATGACTGAATTAGATGTAATGGGTTAATTTCTCTCTGGTTTAACTCTGCTTATTTGAACAGAGTTGCACCAAAGATGACTGCCCCAACAATTCAGATGTCATCCTTTGCTAAAAAAGAAACAGAACCTTGAACTCAGGGCTTGGCTGATAAATAATATAACAGATTTTCAGTATTTGATTTTAAATATATACATTTATTTATTTATAAATTTTAAATCTAAATATTATGTTTTCTCTAAGGACCAAATCCTAGTTTCATGAAAATTAATGATGAAGTTTACATTGATGGCTAATGATTTGGAATATGTAATATTTTAAAATAACTTTTTAAGATTATGGATATTTTAAAGGTTTTAACCAGATACAAAATTGATATTCTACTAACAAAAATGCTTATTTACAAATTAGGCTTTATCCTGCAGTCCCACGGCATAACTCCCACTGAAGTTAATAAGATAACACAAAGTAGGAGAGGAACTATAAGCAGACATCTGTTGTCCACTCTTCTGGATGACAGAGAGAAATAAAAAGCTAAGGGGATGAAGTATGCAAATTAGCGCTGAATAGGACAAGTCTCAAACATCCTAATTAACAGTTTCAGAGAGTCTAGATAATTCACTTACCATCCAAACAGAATTTTTAAGATGACAGAGTACTTATGTATGGAAACAATCCGGGTCTAGATAGGGATTCCATCTCAGAAATCTCTAACAGTGAACACGTAGTAGAGAAGGGAATCGTTTAGGGAGTAAGGATCTTGTTATCAGCTTTTGTTGTCCTGCTACCTCATGGTCAGCGTTAGCTTGGTAGAAGTTGAACTGAAGGGCAACATATCTGCCTCCTCTTCTTTTTGAACTCTAAGAACATCAGCTTCGTTTTACAGTGTAAGAAACTGAAAATATGAGCCACAGGAGGGTTCTCCCGTAATCTTATTTCTGTCCAAATTAAGAAAACTGGAATTTTAATGAACAATTTGGATATCTCTTTCTCTCTGTTGTGGACACTAAGAACATTTTTATCTCAATTGTGTAAGCCACCGACATACCCTGTTATTGTATTCAGGAAACGTAGAAGATAAGTCAGTAACTTCTCTGCTGCCATCTTCTGGAATATCCAAGGCAACACAGTATTTATGCTGTTTAATAATAACATTACATTTGCCATGAAGATTCTGTTTGGGCAAGCAGTGAGCTAGATACCATTCTTAGAGCCCTGCAAATCCACGGATATCCCATAGCTCATTTTTGTGGATATGGATGTAGATACACAGTTTGTGTCTAGAGCCTGCAAATTTGTGAATATCCACAGGTATCCACATTCGCAGATGGGGATGCAGATATCCATGGCTCATTTTTGTGGATACAGATGTGGATATCAATACAAAATTTTGTATTCGCGCAGGGGCTCTAGCCATTCTCCTCTGATTTCTTGACATCGTGCAAGTTAAAAGAAGAACCCATTAAAATTTCGCGCTTCTGAAGCATCAATGAAATTCTCTAGAAATATTTCAAAACATGGTGTATTGGTACTTTTAATGCAGCTTCATTCTGAGCTGCAAATATTTAAAAATACTGTTGTACTGCTTTCTTGGTGTAAGTTAACCAAGAGGGTTATTTAGCCTACCTTAGTCTGGAAGCAGCAGTAGAGTTGTGTTAGATAGGGGTGTTTCCGTGCTAATGCCAGAATTCTTTTTTCTGTCATTGTACAGTCTACATCATCATCTTGAAGGATGACATCTTTCTTTAAGACTTTCACCGCATATACTTCATCTTTTCCTTTTAGCTCAGCTAGCATGACCTAGAACCAGTAGAAATCTTTGCTTACATACTGCGCACAGAATCACACAAATATATTACATGACACGTTTAAATGCAGTAGAAACAAATGTGTGCAGATTTTAAAAGTATAGAGCAATTAAATGGATAACTGCACTCACAGCACTCTTAAGATCTCTATTTTATGTGAAATTAACATTTTAAAATGGACACTTTTAGTAAAATTTTGTATATCAGTCACATCATGTACACTTTGTCCACTTTAGTTAAGAATGCAGCCAGTTATCCAGTACTTTACAGCTTGCTTTCTATGAACAACTGCTGAGATCTGGATGATAGGGAAAGGGGCAAAGTTGGGGCACAAAATGGGCTTAGTTCCCTTTTTGGAAAATATTGCAACAATTTTGTCATTCCATGTAACAATGCACATCACTGTGACTGCCTGAAAAGAGCAGCCAAAATCTACACTTAATTGAGGGTAAACTCCTGTCCCATTCAAACCTGAGTTTGGCTTGTCTGAGATTGGTACAGAGGTATCTATGGAGACTGACTGGGGAACTGACGAAAAAGGAAACCAAGAGGTGCTCCCGGACTGGTACTGCAGAGACCTCTTTATATGCAGAAAATCCTTTATGATGGAAGAATCAAGAGTGGATCTGTGCAGCAGTGGATTACATGTTACAACCTTACCTCTTAATCACCACAGAGCACAGCACATTGAACAGAAAATTATTGTAGCTCTGCATAGCTCCAACTCCACAAATGCCCTCCCCTCTCACTCACTTTCAATCTTATGTCTACACTGCGATAAAAAAAACTGCAGCAGCTGGGTTAAGTCAGCTGGGGCTCAGACTGTGGGGCTATACGAGGAGTGGGCAAGACATGGCCTGTGGGCCAGATTCGCCCGCCAAGCCGCTTGATCCAGCCCCCAGCTCACCTTGCTGCGCCCCCACCCCCAGGCCAATCGGAGCCTTGGGCAAGGGGAGCGCGCACAGTTTTCTCCCCCCGCCAGAAGCGTGCAATGTCACAGGTAACCGCAAGCTGTTCAAAATGCCTCTCGGTTCCCTCTGTGCGCCGGGCACCCTGGCCAGGCAGGGTAGGGGGTGAGAGACCTCATGTGCTGCCCCGCCCCATGGGGGAGCATCGGAAGTCTCCCCCCTCACCAGGGACATGCCCTTTTTGCCCAAGGCCCTGCCCCTTCTGGGACCAGCTCACAACCACTACCAAAAGTGGTAAAGTGGCTCCCCTACAAAAATTACCGCCCACCCCTGAGTTATGCAATGGCAATTAAGATACTCAGGCTTGGATTTCAGCCGAGGTTCTAGCCTGAGCCCAAATGTCTACAAGTGTCAGAAACAAGATGGTCTCCTGGGATAGGGTAGTTAGCATACCTAGAATTTGTGGGGTGCGCCAATTGAACTGTAGCGGTGCTTTGATTGCATGCAGAGGGAGCACATGGCTTTCACACATTGTCTGTGTCTACATTGGCATGATTTTGTGCAAAAGCATTTGCTTTTGCGCAAAAACATCCTGATGTCTAGGGGGAATGATACCAAACTGGAAATAATTACTTCTTGTTCTCACATGCCCACACTATTATCTTCTTAGTGCTACCTCTGATCTCTAAATAAATCCTTGCAAGATATTCAGAGTGGGGATGATCAAAACAGTTAGTATGTAATTAATCCTCATTAATTATTTCCCTATTCCTTCCTCCCAAGAACTGTACTAAAATATTAACAGTTTAATTAATGTGCACGCAAATCTATATGCAGAAATACTCTCATGCCAGTAGATTGGGGTGGACAATAATTTTTGATGGGGGAGCCACTCCAAAAACTGGTAAGTGGCCAAGGGTTGCACTCTTCCATTATATTAAGGGAGGAGGTGTGGGGTTTGGGATGGAAGTTGGGGGAAGAAGGGAGCTCAAATTAGTGGATTAGGTTGCAGGAGAGAGTGTGGGGTGTGGGAGGCAGTTCGGATGAAGCTGGGGGTTGTGACCTGGGGCAGGGGTTACGGGTGCAGGAGAGGACCTGAGGGAGGGGTGTAGAATCTGAGAGGGGTTTGTGACCTGGGCAGAAGTGCAGGATGTGATGAAGGGGTTTGGGTTGTGACCGAGGGCAGGAGGGGGCTGTGACCTGGGAAAGAAAATTATAATGCCGGTGGGGGTGCAGGGTATGGGATGGGGTTGGGTGCAGAAGTGGAGGTGTGGAGGGTTTGGATTATGACCTGAGGCAGGATTGGGGGTATAGAGGGTTGGGGAGAGGGAGGTAGGAACAGGATGCCAGTTGCAGACTCTGACTGGGAAGAGCTTACCTAGGTGGCTCTTGGTCAACATCCCAGCAGGATCATTAAGCAGGCTTCCTGCCTGTCCTTCATGTCGCTCAAAGTGGCTGGCTGGGGGGCCATGTGCACCATTAATCAGTATGATGGTGAAGAGGCCTTCTGCACTCTGCCTGATCTTCAGGCATGGTCCAGGACATCTCCCATTGGCCAGTTTCCAGCCAATGAGAGCTGAAATATTTGCTGGGGGTAGAGGCAATGCACAAAGCTACCCACCTTCCCTCCTGGTATGCAGCATACTGAGAACACATTGCTCCCAGAGCCTGCTGCTTTGAGCAGGTGTTCAGGGCCGTGGCAGGCAGGGAGTCTGCCTGAGGCTTCTGCTGGGCCACAGTATGATGGACGGCTGGATCTGGCCCGCAAGCCTTCCCCTGCTATAGATCAACATTTGTATAGGCATGTGATGGAATTAATACAAGCTTCACACATGCCAAACCAATTTGGACAACTCAAAGCCAAACTCTGCCAAAACCTGAGAGCTTTGCAAGGTTTTCTTCAAACCATTAAGGGGCTGTTGTTTGCTCAAAATAAAGTCCAAGGTCACTGAAAGGTTCAAAACACTGAGTGAATCTTATCTGGTTTTCACATCTGTAATGAAATCAAAGCCAGGTGAGGTCTGCCTAGGTTTGGGGAGATATTATATAATCTTAGCACAGCTCCAGGCTTCAAATAATTTTTGCTTCCTTTGATGAACCTCTTCCCCATTATTTTACCATTACTAACATTGGGAGACCACAATGCAAATATAGCAGAATGAATTGTATTATATCTTGGTCATCGTCTATAAAACTAGCAGGCTTCTGCTGCTGAGCTAGAGGAGGGACAGAGCTCCAACACAACTTAATTATCACATCGCATGTGGAATTTTTAAGACTGGCAGATGGACAAAAGCAACCAACCATCATTTGACTTTCAAAGTGAGCAAATTTGGAGTGGAAATCATCCGGACAGAGAAAAATCAAGGAATTCCATAATGTCATTTCTCCACTCTTGTTTTACTTTTGGAATATACCTGCTGTGGCTATTTTTCCCATAAAGCAGTATTTATTCTTGATTTACTTAATGCAATTTGAATAGTGAAATTCTGAAATGTAGAAATCTAGTTCAAAGCTCTTAGTCCTCATTTTTATAACGATTTAAACAATAAAATAAATCAGCTAATCAGCAGGATACATATTCAAGGTGGGAGCACTTTAGGCAATATTAACTAACACTAGCACTTTGTCCATTCAAGCAGCAGAGACAAAAATAATCTGTCAAGTCAGAGAAAGGCACCAACCTTGCCAAAGCTGCCTTTCCCTAATACTTTAATGAAGTTGAACTCTTCCAGGCCCAATCGTTTTGTCTGGACTTGTTTGACTTCCCCATTTTCACCATTTTCCCCAGGTTTATTAAGCTGGTTGTCTGCTGAAGATGTTGCTGTCGCCCTGTGTTCTTCTCCTCGATTGTCAAACGACAATGCTTTCCTAATGTTGTTTTCAAGCTCTTTGATTTCTGTGAAAAGATGAGAACAACCGATTGACTTCCCTACAAAACCAGTCCAATCCCATGCTATTGTGGGCAATTCTGTCCCTCTTCTCACTATAAGGAATATAGTCCCTCTTCTCACTATAAGAAATATACTGCTGAAACTCTTAGGTAAAATTATTAAATTACCTAAGGGCTTAGGCAGTGAAATTCCCAAGTTTGTATTTCAGTACCACACAAATAATATGATGCAGGGCAATCAATCTAAATAGACCGATAATGTCATTCACTTCAAGTGCTACAGGTCCCATTCTGTTTCCAGAGTCACCAGTATAAATAAAGAATGCACAGTAACTCCTCTGAAGAGTCAGGGTTCACAAGAACTCTCTCTTCTGGATTCACCATTTCCCTGAGTTTCACTATGAAGTCAATGGAATAGACTGGTGTAAAGGAGAGGAGAATCCAGCCCACTCAAAGTTAAAAAAACGCATACAATTCACAAATTTCCCAACAGATTCTTAGATCTCTGAAGGTGATTTTTGGGGTTCACACTCCTTGTTTTATTAGGGTCTCCAGAGATACTGTTTTTAAAAGGACTTTCCCGTATTTAAGCCTTCCTGCAGGTGACCCTACTTTTTTTTAAAAAAAAGGTAAATACGTAATTTCTATCTCTCCCCTCCCATCAGTCCTGGAGGGTCCTACTGCTAGCCAGATCTCTGCTCACCAGCTGTTCACCCACCAGCAGTGAATGTGGGAGTCTGGGGGCTGACAATGGGGGTGACTGTGAAAAGCTGGTGGTCAGGCAAAGCTGCAGCATGAGGGACCGTCTGCTTCCCCCTTCTGGTCTGACAGTGCAGTCCCTGCTGCATGTCAGCTCTTGACCAACAGGCTCCCCCACCCCATTTCCAGCCAGCACTAGCTGCTTGCTACAGTGGCTGGTGAGTGTGAGCAGTAGGTGGCTGGCTACATGTCACCTATGCTGCCACCTATCAGCCCTTTACGCACTTCCTTTCTCACTGTCCTCTCCCTTCTGTGCCTGTTCATACCCCTGATCAACACGGTTGATCCTCTATATTCTCTGCCCCCGCAGCAGGGTGTGTCCCACTCCCGGCCCTTGGTCAGAGCACTGAGCTCACCACCAGCCTGGCTGTCAGGCTCCTTCTGCCCTGCATTGCTTCTGGCTGGGTGAGACCCAGGGAAAGCACAAGACCCTCTGTCTCAGGGTGCTGGCTAGGAGAAGGCAAGCCCTGCATATGACAAAGCTCCACACAGCGCTGGCAGGGGAAAGCCTCTCTGCTCCTCAGCTAAGCTCTGGAGAGACAGGGAGGAAACTATTTCCAGCCTGTTTGTGCCCCGACGCTGCAATTCCCCAGACAGAGGCACTTAGCATTCTCCTCACACGCTGACACCCCACTCTAGGTTCTGCAGGTATGGTGTGCTGGGCTATTCTGTCCCCTATGCACTCTCCCCTTCCAAGCCGCCTCCCTGGCTGGGTTTTTCTGGTCCCTGGAGCTCAGTGCATCCTTTGGGCTTAACCCCTTCCTGCCTGCAGAAGGAGACAAGAGGTGGCTAGGTTGTGTTGGTGGCCAGCAGCAGCTTGGAGGTGTCAGCTGCCTTTTTACACTGTGGCCAGAAAGGCACAAGTTGCCTCCAGCCACAGGGAAGCGGGGGGGGGGGGGGGGGGG
>CM057847.1:32598497-32614971 GCA_030068395.1 Apalone spinifera | reverse complement strand
ATACGTCTAATTTACATCCCTTTTACAAAAAAGGGATGTAGTCTAGACATAGCCGTAATGTTCAGCCTTCATACTATGAAAGCAAAAAATAGTAGTTAAAATTTCCATCCTACAGGAATAAAAATAGCCAAGAAAAATTAAAAGGAAACAAACCTTCATGCTTTTGAGCACGTGTCAACCTCTAATCGGACTAGGAAGAAACATTCCTTGTGGGATGGATAGTCCATAACTAAAGCCTTACATACCCACAGATATCCACTTTATATTAGGAATGTATGCGAGTAGTCAAGTAGTCTAGACTTATTGGTAGTCAAGTTGACTACTTGATTACTTGCTGGCAGGGGGGAGCAGGAGCTGGTGCTGTGGGGAGCTGATTTAAAAGCTGGTTCCCCCCTGCACCGTCTCTGTGGTGCCGCTTCCTCTTCCCCGTCAGATGGGGGGGCAGGAGAGGCTGCCACAAAGCAAACTCTCCCCGCAGCAGGCCCAGGCTTGCCATGGGCAAAGGCTGCTTCAGCAGCAGCCCCTATTCGCGGGGGGTCCCAGCAGGGAACTGGGACCCTCCGTGGACAAGGGCTGCTGCTGCAAAACAGCTCCTGTCTCTGTCAGACCAGGCTGGCTATGGGCAGAAGCTGCTCTGGCAGCAGCCCCTGTTTGTGGCCAGCGCTGGACCCAGGATACCCAGCTCTTACTACATTTAAACTGCAGAGCCGTAGCGAGGGTAGCTCCTGGACCTGACATGAGTTGGGAGTGAGGAAGCTTTCCCTTATTGACTAATTATGCAGTCAATAAAAATGTTATCGACTACATGATTAATGGATTACTTACCTTTTAACATCCTTACTTTATATCCACGGGTACCCACAGCTGCGAATGTGGCTGTGGATCTCCGTGGCTCATTTTTTGTGGATACAGATGTGGATACAATTTTTTTATCTAGAACCCTGCAAATTTGTGGATATCCACTTTATATCCATGGGTACCCACATCTTTACATATGGATGGGGATCTGTGCATATGGATGCCCGGATGATTTTTGCAGATGAGAATACCAATTTTGTATCTGCACAGGTCTCTATCCATAGCTATCTGCATCAGGCTTTCTTGCACCTTCCCCTGACACATCTAGTGCCACATGCTGTCCGAGGCAAGACAATGACTAGATTCTGATCCATGATGGCAATTCTAATTACCATGTGCTGCCACTTGCTTTTCATTATTCACTATATTTGCAGGAAAACAGAATGACTTGGAAAATGTAACATATTCTGCTGTTAGGACAGGCAAGCATTTTCCAAACCAATGTACTGGCTGTCAAACATAAAATGTCTCTAAAGTGGTGGTGGTTCTATTTACCTTTGCATTGTAAACCTTGTCTCAAGAGACCCCAGAGTAATGAACCGCAGTGGTCACAGAAGGTGGGCACTTTGTAATTATGAATGCTGAACTTGTGAGGCATGTTGACACTGAAGCGCTGAGATCCCACTTGCTGAAAAAAACAAAGCACAATATATTGAAATCCTCTTAGTTACTAATTATTTACTTTTATAGTCAATGTGAATTAGGGCCTTAATATAGTTAGAAAAGTACAAAGGTGAAACAAGATGAAATAGTACATGCTGGTGTAAGCATCCTTTTAAATGAGTTCAATTCTCCTATACAGTGTTCCCACTCTTGTTTTTATTCTTGATGTTCAAAAGATCACAGATATTTGATGTTGCAAATATTGCAGTCTGCTTCTGAGTATTCCTGGAAATAACTGCACAGCTATCAGCAGAGATCTCTTAGTGTGAAAAGCAAGGAAGTCACTCCCAATTCTTTTGAGGGCAAGAGTGGGAGATGCTAGTGCAGGAGAAAATGAAAGACATCACAGTCCACTTGCTTTTTTTATATTCCACTGGTCTTTGGATTGGTAAGAAGAGAAAACAAGATATTGTATAGCGGGAATCCACAGGACCGTTAGCTGTCGACTGAAAATCATCAATGACAAGTTTAGGGAAACTCACTGAATAGCAGATTATTTATTTTCTATGCTTTTTCTCCCTCTTTCCTATTACTGCTGGTCTCTCCAGTGGTCTAGCACAGCGTCCCTCTAAATAAGAACATCATGTCGGCAGTGCATCTAAGCTGCCACTAGTCTGGAGCCCAAGAATGTAAATCTGATCAGGAAATCATATCTCCTTGTGCATAATGTCCACCAAAATACTGGTGCAACAGGGCTGCATCATAATCCTATGCGAGAGATCATGTTCTGGAGTGAAAGCGTGTCTTCTCCCCAGATCAGTGGACAGAATATTCATTGCAGAGACTAAAGTGTTGTTCTTCTCTGAAATATCATTGCAAAAATGGCATTGGGGAATGCAGGTAGTTACTCTCTCACGGTTTTTTCGAAGAAACTTTCCCCGAGTCTAGACTTTCGAAAGTAAATTGAAAGAACGCGGCAGTTTTTTGACCGCAGAAAACCTCGTTTTACGAGGAATAACGCCTTTTTTTGAAAGTGCTCTTTTGAAAAATGGTGCTATGTAATGCATACTGTGCTTCTTCGAAAGAGAGCATCCAGACTGCCTGGGTGCTCTCTTTCGAAAAAGCAGCTTGCTTTTTAAAAAGTACTGATTGTAATCTAGACGCTCTTTTTCGAAAGAGGCTTTTTAAAAAGTATCTTTCGAAAAAGCCTCTTTCGAAAAAGGTGTGTAGTCTAGACACACCCTCAGTGACATCCACTTAATGTATAAGTTAAAAAAAAGGACAGGGGAAGTGTTTCCTCTACCCCTAAGTGCCAGGCCTGCAAAATCAGTCATTGGCAGCAGCATACTTTACATCGCCTTTTATGCTGCTTGACCGCTTCAAGTTATGTGGAAGGATAGAGGCAAATCTGGTTGGAGTGGCAAGCAATTACAGAAGCACAAAGGTGGCTTAAAACCACCTCTGTACATCCTCTCTGTTTCCCGAATTACAGGCAATGTCTTTGCCATGGTTTGTCTTGCCATGGAAAAACCAATGCGTGTTTGCTGTCCTTCTGTAAAAACAGAATGAAGACAAGGCACTACAGTTTTACTTCAAGGTAAACTATGTGAGGTCAGCCATGGACAGGGGTTATAGTGCTGCCTTCACCTAACTACCGCACAATTACATGACAAAGCCATGGGCAAGATGGCTGTCACATATTTTAGTTATCTGACTGTAAACACACATCAGTGTGTCAGTGCAGACAAAACCATACTGTGTATTTGTTGGCCACAGCTGAGGATCAGGGCCAATATTTGGAATGAACTTTCTGTCTTCTTGAAAAGTATACATCCTTGAAGGCGGGAGTCTTGTATTCTTTTATATTAAAAGCAGCGGTGAGTACTGTTGATAGATACAGATAATAATATAATCATCTCCAAGACTAATAAGACAGTTTATCAGCCGACATCATTTACTTTAATATCTGGTGTGTGTGTGTGTGTGTGTGTGTGTGTGTGTGTGTGTGAGAGAGAGAGAGAGAGAGTGTGTGTGTGAGAGAGAGAGCGAGTGTGTGTGTGTGTGTGTGTGTGTGTGTGTGTAAGAAAGGAGGGGGGGAGAGAGCCTGCTATCAGTGGGGGCAAATGGGGCAATTGCCCAGGCTCCTGGCAGAACAGTAGGGCTAAGACAGACTTCCTGCCCACCCTCACTCATGCTGCTCCAGGAAGCAGCTGGCACATCCCCGCAGTGCCGGTGCTTCTCCCACTCAAGCATGGACTCCATAGCTCCCATTGGCAAGGAATTGCAGGCAATGGGAGCTGCAGGGACAGTGCCTACAGACAGAAATGCGTGGAGAACCTTTGGTCCCACTGCCTTGGAGCCACTGCTAGAGGACTGTACTGGTCTCTTTTGGGACCTCTTCCTGCCTCCCAAACCCCTGCCTCAGCCCACAATCTGCATTCAAATTCCCTCCCAGAGTGCACCCTCCTCTCGCACCCAAATCACTCCCAGAGTCTGCTCCCTCTTCCACACCCAAATGCCTACCCAGAGCCTGCACTCTGCATCTCTTCCTGCACCCCAACACCATGGCTCAGCTTGGTGAAAGTGGGGGGGAGCAAGCAACAGAGGGAGGGGGCATCAGAGAAGAGACAGGACAGGAGCATGGCCTCAGGAAAGAGAAGGAGCAGGGGGCAGGGCAAGGATCATGGGTTTGTGCGATGAGACAGTTGGCAACTCTACCAGGCGGGCATATGAAAGCCATGGCTGTGCTGGAAGAGCATGCTCAGCAGGGCAGTGGGCAGCTTGCTGGGCACTAACTAGCACAGGTGCAGCATCACCCAAATGTCAGGCAAACCGTGTCCAAGTGGACACTGCTTGTGCATGTGTAGGGGCCCACTGACTGTTCTGGCCTGGTGACTGGGATTGCTGCCAGTAGACCTGTAGAGATATAGATATAGATATAGATATAGATATAGATATAGATAGATAGAGAATCCCTGTAAAGTAGCTGTTGGAAAACTATTAGCTACACAGTAACTGGTATAATCTCTCCTGTATTATTTTATAAATACAGGCCTGATTCAATGCACAATATTATGTTTTCCTTTTGTTCCACACCTGGAAACTCTCCGTGTAAATAATTTGTCACCTATGGGAACTCTTTTATGTTAACATATGATACACAAGCAGAGTCTTCATATGCCTGATAGCTAACAAATCATACACTTTCACTGCAATTGAGAGAAAAAGGGTCCCACTGCATTCAATAGTGAAGTTTCCATTAACTTCAGTGGAAGCAGGATGGAAACAAAAGAGAGTTTTGAAGGTGTCAATAGAGAATTTTGATTTTGCCTAACACTTGCTAGCCAGAAACAGATTACTTTACAATAATTCCCAAGAAAATGGGGCTGTGATGGTGATCTGTCATTCAGAGTAAATGTTATACTATATGGAAGCAGGAAGCATTCAAACAAACTCCATAACTTTTTGTTGATGAAATGGAGGAGGCAATAGTGACATTAATAGATAAAAAGACTTCATTTTTATCTAGAGTATTTATTGTATAAATATTTACCTCGTCATGAGTTTCCTGTTTCTTTAAACCAGCACATTTAGTTATTATAAGCTCATGGCATCTCTTGTGGACTACACAAGTGCAAACTGTAAACAAAAAGGGGATGAAAGGATGAGTTTCATGAAGACAGTTTTTTTAAGTAAAAGCTTGAAGTAAAAAAGCTACAACACCAGATCCCTTTCCCAGGAATATGAAAGACATAGGCTAAAAAGGTCCAGATCCTCAATCTGTTGTTGGTACCACTGTTGTAATCATGTTGGTCCTAGTATCTGAGGGTATGTCCACACAGTAGCGTTATTTCACGTGTACGCTACAAGCAGTTATTTAGACATGTCAAAATAATGTTGAGCTGGAGGACTTCTTACTCTGATTCCTGTAATCCTCATCTTATGAGGAGTAAGGGAAGTCAGAGGAAGAGTGCTCTTTCTCGGACTTCCTGCTGTGTAGAGAGTGCCAAAAGTCAAAACAAGCTATT
The DNA here is from genome assembly GCA_030068395.1 of Apalone spinifera. Taxonomy (NCBI): domain Eukaryota; kingdom Metazoa; phylum Chordata; order Testudines; family Trionychidae; genus Apalone; species Apalone spinifera. The sequence continues at coordinate 32,609,482 of CM057847.1, read as the reverse complement.
TCAACTTAAGCTACACAATTGACAAAGCTCATGTTGCACAGCTTATTTTGGCTTTAGGCCTGCTGTGTAGACATACCCTACGAGACACAAGGGGAGTGAGATATCTTTTATTGGACTCACTTCTGCTGGTGGAAGAGACAAGCTTTTGAAGCTCAAAGAGTTCTTCTCCAGATCTGGACTGACCTGAAGAGAAGAGAAGCACTGTATAATTTGAAAGTTTCTCTTTCACCTACAGCAGTTGGTCCAATAAAATATATTCTCTCTCCAGCCTTGTCTCTTCCAGATCGTCAAAGGTATTCAGGCTTCCATCCTTGTAAGATAGGAACCTAAATACCTATGAGGGTCTGGCCCAAAGTGGCTTCTGATTTTTGCTGTACAATTTAAAGCACTATAAAGAGTATGGTCTTTCAGGACATATATCCTTTGCACTTTTTTAAGATCAGGCCCCTTTAAGGAACTCTCAGGATCAGGCAACCAAAATCCAAAATTACAATCATCTTTAAAACTCTTAGCTTACTTCTGTCAGTGAATAGCAGCTTATATAAAATACTTATTGTTTAGCTCAGTCAATGGGATCAGCACTGAACAAGACATGAAGATAAAGACAGCCCCTATCTAACGAGCTTTCAGACTAAAAGAAACACAAATGCACATGTGATTCACCATAAAATCAGAAAAAGGAAGAAATGCAGATATTTATTTATTATTACTACTAATAATAAATATTTTCCACTGTTCTAGAAGGAAAAGTGCTTTGTCAGTTTCCAGTGTCAGTTACATGGAGGGGGGGGGGGAAGTGGGAAAGAAATAGACACAGTAGATAAATATCTGCAAATACAGCAGAATGGATAACAATCTATTCTATTCAAGATAAGGAAAAATTGTCCTCCCTGAAAGAAAGAGTGGTTTTACTGACCCTGGCTACTTTTGAAAACAAGACACTGAACAAGATGGATGACAGGTGTATTCTGTGAGGCTGCAACCCCATATTTTATAGAAATGTGTTTTTTTTAATATGAATAGGGCATGTAGCCTATGATTGGAGAACTTGTAATCCACTGAATGTGCATATTCTATTTGTGTGCATGCATCATTTTTGTATGTGAAATTGGAAATATGAAGTGTAAACCTGTCTATTAATCTAGGTCCTCTAGTGAAAGCCATTAGTGGTACTTAAGGAACCTAAGAGTCCAGTGCTCAAGAAAATGATTGGTAAATAGATTTTGTTTTTCATCTACAAAAGACAGGTGGCCATTTCACCTGGTGCTGGAATCTATCTTCAATTTTATATTTTTCCACAGAGAGGGGAGAATGGAACAAAGACTTCCCACACTGGGTAATTTCTATTAAAGAATGGGAAGCAAGCAATGATAGTCTTCAGCTGGATTCATGGATTGTTGTCTACCACAAGATGACAGAAAAAAGACCTATAAAGAAAATAACTCTAATGAGGGGGGCATAAGCTGCTAGACTCAGGTCAGGAAAAAAATCAGTTCTGGCCTAAGAAGAACTTTATCTGAAATAAGAACTAGGGTGAGAACTTTAGTACAGTAGACTTAGGTGGCATATTTTGTTTTATTTTAGCTTAGTAACTTACTTTGATGTGTCTGTCACCATTTGCAACCACTTAAATCCTATTTTTTTAATACTTTATACGCTTTTTCTATGTAAAACTTTTATACAGAGTACAGTGGATTTATCTGATCCTGCTGGGGCTGTGTACCAAGGTGCTCTGTCAACAGCTGAGCTGTTTTGTGTGTGTGTGTGTGTGTGTGTGTGTGTGTGTGTGGGTGTGACTCTGTCAAAGGGGAGGCTGTTACCCGAAATCTGTGCTTTTGTTGGGGGAGACCAGAGCTTTTGATTCAGCAAAACAGGGTGATAGGACACCCCAGAGGACAGGTAGGCAGGCTCAGTGGTGTGATCAACCCACTAGGTGACAGTCTCAAGAGGCTCTCTGTGACCCAAACTATCATATATTTCACTAGAGTAATTTTTATTTTCTTATTTTTAAAAGTGTTCAACATTTTTCTTATGATGAGAAAAACTAATTTTTTAACTCTTATAACTGAAAAATAACAATACATCCTGCCCAAACTTTCAAAATATAATCTTTGACAGAGACCAAAGCAGGATGAATTTCATCCCCAAGGTAACTGTTTTAAAAAGTTATGAGCATAGGAAATTACAGATAAAAATAAAAACACTCAATCATAACCATAAAATTTGCTATTAGTGACCTCTAAAATTATCTAAGGCAATTGATTACTGTATTTTGCCATTAGCACCCCTCATCCAAGGTTTACAAAATGTTTAACACCATGGGATAAATCTGCCATTTTTCTAGATAAAAAAATTAGAACTAAAAAAGCCATCATTTTCAGACAGGGACACTATGACAATATGGGAAATCAGTCCATGTACAATTTTTGAATTTTGCTTCCTACTGGGGACTCTCTCTGTGTATCTGTCAGACTGAAATCTTCATTTTGATTGTGGGGAGTATTTGTTTTTTTTCTGATGTCTTTTGCCTCCACACAGAGCTAAAACCTTCAGGAGGTCACCTGGCAAAGAGCTAAGATTGTTAAACCTTGATGATTATCCATTCAAATGGAGCACCTTTGGAAAAAGAGATGGCTAGAGATTGGACTTCCCTGGTCTGGCACCCTTGGCTTCTGACCGGTCCCAGACCAGGGAAGATCTGTGAGGGAAAGGCACAGTCTCTTCACTGGGCTCCTCTCCCCAGCTACCTGGCACTGCTGCCCCCAGCTCTCTGACTACGGCAGCCCTCTGGGCTCCGTGGCCCTGCAAGCTTCGGCGACGTTGGCACCCATACTGGCCCTGCAATCTCTGGTGGCACCAGCAGCCCTGCCGACCCATTGAGTTCCAGTGGCCCCGCTGGTGCTCGCGGTCCTGCTAGCTGTGGGCTCTGCAGTCCCTCCCTTGCTGGCCCTGGCAGATGTGGGCTCTGCAGCCTCTTTGCTTTGTGGACTCTGGCAGCCCGATCAGCTTCCCAGTGCCACTGGTAGCAGGCTCAGTGCCCTGAGAACTCTGCTGTCCCACTGGCCGGCTCTGCTCCCAACCGCAGATGGGGCTCTCTAGTCCAGCAATGTCTCTGGTCCTGCTGGACCACAGATGTGGCTGGACCAGAGAATCCTGGACCACAGAGATTCAACCTGTATTGCCTAGGGCAAGAGTCAACAAACTTTCAAAGAAGAGCCATTTTTAAAAATTTTGTCTTTGATCAAAATATTTCAAAAGCCGCATTACACGCAAAGCTACTTCAACACATACACAAACACAGCAGGCATACAGCAGATGACAAACACATTCTCACGTACATAAACAAAACAAAACGATGGAATAAACTGTGTCTGTTTAGTTTTGTTTCCCCCTTGGTTATTCTCTAACAATACAGTTTGTACATTTTCTTGTCACCAAGACATTACAAAGTGACCCATTCCCTGTCGTATTTAATTACCTGCTTATAATCTTTATGTTAAATTATGTTTAAAATTGGTTTGGTGTAGCAAGGGGTTCTGGGCAGATGCAGCAGGTTGGGGTGCAGGAGAGGGGGAGGGGTGTGAACTATGGGAGAGATTTGATGCAGGAGGGGGCTCCAGGCTGGGAAAGGGATTGCAGTTCAGGAGGAGTTCAGGTCTGACAGGGAGTTTGGTGCAGGAGGGGATTCTGACCTGGGGCAGGGACTTGGGGTGCTGGAGGGTGTGCTAAGTATAGGCTCTGGCTGGTAGGTGCTTGTAACAGGTGCCAGCACAGCAGGGCTCAGGTAAGCTGCCTGCATACTGTGGCCCCACGCCACTCTTGGTAGCAGCGGGCTGCTGTCATTTCTCTACCTGCCCCTTAGGAGGAAAAAGGGACACCAGGCATAGTCCCCGTGCTCCCTCCCTCCTCCACTGGGGCATGCACAGATGTGCCAGCAGCCAGCAACATTTCATATACCCATGGCATGCAGGCAGCCTACCCGAGCCCTGCTGCACTACTGCACTTTTAGCAGCCCACAATGGGGAGCAAAAGAGCTGCAGGCAGCTCTGGAGCCACATGTTGCCAACCACTAGCCTCGCACAAACCAGTTTTTCAAATCTGAACTCTAAGGGTGAGGTAATTAAGCAATGAGCTAATTAAGGGTGAGGCAATTAAGATTGATCAGGTGATCACATGACAAAATGGACTGGAGGTCATAAAGGAAAGGGTCTCTCACCAAGCATTTGAGAATCAGAGACAGAGAGAAACTCCATATTCCAGAGAAAAAGCCACAAACAGGAGGGCAGGGGATGAGGAAGGATCCTGGAAAGGATTCTGACCGGAGCCCACCAAGAATGCTCAAAAGTGGTGAGAAAACAGAGGCAGGAAAAATGTGTAGAGGTAACTGACTGTTTGGTCTAGCTCCCATATATCTGTTGAGTTATCTAAAGTCAAACGTAATTATATTAGAAATGTACAAAGCCCATCTCTTATGTATTTTAACTTTCACCTGGAGAGGTAAATGGCAAACCAGAGTGTTCACAAGGTTAGAGCTCTGGAAATGTGTGTGCTTAAGCACTAGTCCTGGCAGCCTAGAACAGCTAAGCCACAAGGTACCATTTGGGTAATACCAAGGAATTATATCAAGGAGGCCAAAGAAAGAGATGGTAGCTGGAGCCAATACAGACTCAGAGCAGCTTAAAAGCACATAGACCCGTGTGGAAGACCTAAACACTGCAGCCCTGGTCAGTATCCAGCAGGGGCAGTGTTACCAGGGCTGCAACAACCACTAATTTCAGCTGGCTAGCCTGAAAGGTCTGATTTTCAGAGATGCTAAGTATATAACGCTCCCACACACTTCAACTGAACTAGCTCTTGTTAATGGATACTTTTGAAAATATAAGTGACTTGCTCTGAGTCAAAAGTCAGTGACTGATCCTGTTACACATTCTGATTCATTGTCTTATACTCCAACCTTGCGCTTACATGCATACTATGTCTGATGAGTGGTGTATAACCCTGCTTATTTATACGTAATAGCAATAATATATTAATATAGATTTAGTTTCTCTTTGTACATTCTTTCTTACCTTGACATTGGTATCCCTGTTTTCCTATTACACCCCTGTAGATGAGAACATACATAAAGTATTTTAGAAAATGTAAAATACACAGATAAAAAGTCACATTATGCTATTTTCTTCTTCTATTGGCAAGATTCATGATTGTATTGAACATTTTCGTGTATTCCACAGCCTGCATGCTTCATTAATAGTCTGGTTTTCAAGTCATCTACTTAATATGGGAGAAAGGTAAAACATATGACTGAGGAGTGAGTGCACCATCTGGATCATGTACTTTGTACATTCCTACTTTCTCATGGACAGTTCTCTGTCTACTAAACACATGTAGTCCTAATGAACTGAAACTTGCTTTTGCTGATATTTCTCTTAACTTTCTGAAATGTTGCTTAATTAGAATTTCTCTTTCCATGCCTAAAATTGACAGTGTACACACAATTATGCAAGTACTTTATTGTTTAGTCTAACTCTAACTCTTGCCCCTCTTTTATAATGTTATATTTACTCTGCAAATATTTTTTACAGGTACCAGTAGCATACAAGGCAAGTATACTGCAAGCAGGTATACTATCCGCCATGCCACCATCTCTGGGTTTTAGCATGTCTTGTGAAGTTTATTTTGGCATAAATAGACTTAGGCTACGTGTAGACTATGGGGGTTTTCTGGGATACCTCCGGTATCCCAGAAAAACTCCACCATGTCTAGGGAACACATCTGCCTCTTCCACTTTTTTTTATGGAAGAGCAGATGCGCTCTTTCAGAAGCCCCTGTCTTCCTCCTCCCACGAAGAAGAAGGGCTCTTCCAAAAGAGGAGGATTTTATGAAATTTGGCCCAGTGTAGGTGGGCCAAGTTTCAGAAAGCCTCTTCCGAAAAAAGTATCAGAAAAAGGTACGCAAATTGCGGAGCACATTTTGTGTACCTTTTTCCAATAGATCACTGTAGTCTAGACATAGCCTTATTTAAATCTAAACCCATGATGTGCACAGTGTGAAAACGAGAAACCTCAGGATGTCAGAACACAGAAGGACTGTTGTGCATCTTTTGCCTGTTGTAATTTCTCTCTGAACCATGTCAAACCTCCTCTAGCCTAGCGCCCAATCCTGCTGTCCTTCCGACATGAGTCAAGACAGCTTGAATGTGACTTCACTGTAATTATGTACTGGTGAAAGGCTTCAGGATCTGGCCTCTATATTATAAATTCTTCAGAACAGGGATTTAGAACTACATTCTGCTTCTTCCTACACCAGAGTAAATCTGGCATAGCTCTACGGAAGTTAGTGGTGTCATCTCTCCCAGTGGAGTCACTTTCTTTGTAAAGTAACACACATCTGTACATAGCTGGAATTCAGAAAAATAAATTGTTTTTGAAGTGGAGCTCTTGACTTAGTGCTACATTATGATCTTTGTTAATTCAGCCATGCATTTTAGACTGAAATGTGGGTACCTAAAGTAACCTAAATAAAGTGGCCTGACTATCAAATGTGCTATACACCTGCATCAACTTCACTGGGATATGTGGCTGCTCAATGCTTCTAAAAATATGGCCACTTTTGCCCAGTTATGAATTTAGGACATGACTTCAGGCATACTAGTCAAAATTTATATCCTTAATATTAGGCTCCTAAATCTACTTTCAGGCACCTCCATACAAGTGGCCTGATATTCAGAGGTGCTGAGATCCTAACAAATGTCACTGAAGTCAATGAGAGCTGCATTGCTCGGCATCTCTGAAAACAAAACCTCTTGGATTTAGGTGTCTACATTTGTATTTAGGAGCCTAACTTTTTTTGGACTCATTTTTAAACAATATTAGACGCAGGTTTGAACATTTTGGCCAACTTCTTCAGTTAGAAAAAAATCCTTGCTTCTCCACTAACGGATACTGACAATATACTCAGATAAAGCTGGTGAAATTGACTAGCTTTTTCCCCCTCAAAGGTTGTTTGTTATAGTCACTTCAGGAAGGAAGAAGCTCAGAAATGAAGAAGGAGAGTAAAGGCATTGGATGGTTTGATAAGATGTCTTGGATGAAATTCTGGAACAACAGAAGTCAATGGCAAAGCTCCCAATGACTTAAAAGGAGGCAGGATTTTGTACTTGGAGGTGACAAACCCCTTTTCTAGAATCCTCATTCTGGATGGTTACTGCATACCAGCTAGCAGTTTAGTTTCTGAAACGCCCTGAACTCATATCCAAAATATCTGTATTTTTTAGGAGTTTTCCTCTTAAAAACTGAAGCTCTTGAAAACTTCAGGAAAAAAAAACTTCCTTCTCATACAGAAGGCATTCAGGATGGCTACCAAAAGAGGAAGAGGTTAGGAAGGCACAGAATCAAATTCAGTTTCATGATGATTTAATTGACATTACCGAAGTTGTCTGGATTTCTGCCCACATAACTGAGATCGGAATCTAGCCTGCGAGTGGGCAAATTCTCTCATTGGCCACAGAAGATCTTTTGCGGCCAATGGGAGCAGCAGGAACCACTGTCCTAGTCAGTGCTGCTTCTCACCACTCCCATTGGTTGTGAATAGCAATCTGCAGCTGAGAGCCGTGATCGCCTGATACCTGCAGATGTGCTGGTAATTAAAGTGGCGGTATTCCACCAGGGACTAACCTTGGCGGGCTGCTGCTTATTTATTACCCACTCCAATCTAGCTTATACTGCTTTAAATGACTAAAAAAAAATCTTTGTTTCAATTTTTAAACGTGTCATATCACAGCTCTGTTTTCTTTGCTCTGTGAAGCTTAATTCTGCAGTTATACTTATAGTTGTGAAATATGAGTTTTAAGCTAGCCAGGACTATGGTGAGTTACAGGAATCCAATCCATTTTGGATGTTAGGCCAGACAGGACTGAGCTCTACGGTCTACAGAAAATCCCAAATTTTATCAGTCATAATGGAAGTTCTGCTATTGTTTGCAAAAACTGATGACGAATGAACATGAAAGAGTAAAAGAACTAAATTACTGTACCACTATTGTAACAGACATGGCAATTTCCTGCAATGACAATTTCACTATGTTAAGTTTGTGTGTCATTGTGGGTCAAGGATTGTATGAAATTCCCCGGGGGAGGATGACCACAACCCTCCAAGAACTAAGACCAGTGCATGTGGAGGAAGGAGTATTAGACAAATTCCCTCAGCCTGTAACACTTCCAGGGAGGTACCACTACCTGGCTTATATATACTGGTTCAAACTGGATTCTCCAGAGACCAACTGAAAAAGAAAGGACCTTCAGGATAATCAGCTTCAGTTTAAACTGACTCAGGGCCTTCTTTCTGATCCATCAAACAGAGAAAACCGTCTCTCCAAGTGAGTTAGTGGAAGAACTGACTCCTGCCAGAACCTGTGCCTGGAGTTGAGGTGACTTCTGGTAAGCTTTTTAGCAAATGTTAAGATTTTTATTATTTTTAATACATTTTTGGCCAACTTTAAGTAACAGCAGAAAAACTACTTCAGTTCCCAATACATAAATATCCATGTCTGCCCAAACTACCCCCTCAATCCATGGTATTTAAAAATAGATGTGTTTGTTTAGACAGAGCTGTGGTAATTTAGAACTGGGGGCAATTACACTATTTATATCTTTCACAGAGTTTGCAAAGTGAAAATGCTGGCCTAGTTAAGCAGTCTGGCTTGCTGGGAATGACATATATGCAGGGAACTGTGCAGCCTGGGAAACCTCTTGTTAGGAGGGAGAGAGATATGGGTCTTCACCCAAGACAAGTGACAGCTACTAAGCTGTAAGTCCTTTCTGGAGCATGGAGGGGGTCACACAGGTGGAGTTCCTCTGACCTGTGACACACTCTCCTCTACAACTGTTGCAAGACACAATGGAAGCTCAATAGTTAAATCCAAAACATTATGGCAATTGCAACAACAGCAACAAAAAAGCCAAATGTTGGTTATACCATATAAAGTCTCGGCAGTGTGAACAATATGTTGGTTGTCTAAGGTAGGTGGCCATAAACTTGTGTCCATTGACTTGATGAACTCGGCGTCGCACAGCACCCTGCCGCTTTCTGGGACGCATCCGCTCTCTAAACACACGTTCTTCATTGTCTTTGGGTGCTGAAAAGAAAAAGCACAATGAAAAAAAAGTAAGCACAGAATCTTCCCACACACACATTCTGAGAACCAGAAATGCAAGATAAAAATCAACATCAAAGTATTTAAAAAAAACAAGTGTATCTAGAAGTGTAAGGAAACTTGCTTCCACAAAACTTGGTCCAGGTTCTATCACGGGCAAAGAAGGTAGTTTATTTTTCTCATTTAAGGCCTAATGTTAATTGGACACACTTCTTATTGAAGTCAGTGGGCACTGCACCTTTTGTAATCTGAACCTTCTGATGTAAATTCCATTGGACTGGGATGAAATTTTCCTCTGAATTTTGTACAGCTCCAAACACACTACAACTATTTAACCAATAAACAATGGAATTCTCCAAAGTCTCCAAAAGAGAGTGCTCCTGAACACCCCAAGCTCTGGGAGAGCTTAACTGCAGGAAAAAAAATTGTCTCAGGTGGTATTTTTCTCTTAGGCAGGACAAAAACTCCATATCCAAACACCTGGAATTTTGACAAAGTTCCGATTAGGAGCTGAAATTTGTGGCTCTTGCTCTCCTCTAACAATAATGCATTCTTATTCATTGTATATGTACTTGAGGAAAGAGAGGTAGTCTGATCTCATGTCTGTATAACTGCAAATAAGCGGGGGCTTTTGGGGATGAGAGAGATGAAAGTTTTAAGTACTGCTTCAGACTCAGAACACATACAAAGACCATCCAAGACACCAGGAGCTGTTTTTTAAAGGACTGAATTGGAGTTTCATGCATGATTACCATGAACAAATAAATAATTATTGTATACACCATTTTGAAAACATAGTTCTATGTCTCCTCCAGAAGTTTCCTCATCTGTCAGGCAATGTTCTGGATGAATTAGCAGCAAGGAATATCTGTGTTGTGAATGTTTCATTATTTATTGTAAAGATTAGGGTACAGCAAGTGATTTATATAAATCCTATCACATTATTTTGAATGACTATGTGCCCATTTATACCTTCCATCACAACAATCAAACCCAGGATTCAGAGGTGCACCTAGTGAGCTACACTTTAAGCAGAGTTTTGCTGTGGAATTGACAGGCTTTCTGACCATACTTGCTTGATTCATCCCCCATCATTACTGTTGCAGAGAGAAGACTAGCAGATCAGCAGAAACAAACTTCAAGTAACAGTAGAAAAACTATTTCAGTTCCCAATACATGAATATCCATGTCTGCCCAAACCACTCCTTCAATCCATGCTAATTAGCACCCCTATTGATGAACTCAGTAGGGAGCCCAAAGACTGCAATCTCACTGGCTTTAACTACAGTACCTTTAAAGCATTCCTCACCTTGGTATCTACAAGAGAATACTTATGTTTTCACACACAATATAAACCACTGTTATTTCTTCTTTCAGTGGTGATGAATTCTCAAGAGGGACTTCTCCATTAAATTAGATCTAAAAAGCTTTTGGGTAAATGTAACCAATTCCACATTCTTCAAAACTGGTATTTCAGATGCCCAGACAGACACAGAGGTAAATCCAAAAAGGGATTTAGGTGCCTTCCTGCCACTTATAGGTGTATCTGGAACTCCTGTTCAACTGCTGTCTAATGCTGAAGGTGCCTAAATTTCCTAGCACTAGGATTTTGAGTGATAATACAAACATTTGTAACACTGGAATATAACAGAAAGGAGAACTCATTGCTTGGGGTGGCCAAAGTAGGCACTTCTATTAACCCCCTTTTAACACATTTGTTATGTACTAGCTTCTGCTTGAGTCCAGCATAATTGTTTTTTAAGCACTTTATGCAAGGGAACTGCCTTTTTTTGTATATTTTGCCATAATTTTTTGGCAAAAGTTAGTGATGT
>CM057847.1:32580737-32598484 GCA_030068395.1 Apalone spinifera | reverse complement strand
CCCCCCCCCCCCAAAAAAAAAAGACTGCAGGAATTTGGCATCCACTGGTATTAGAAGGTTAACAATATACTTCACTCTCCTTATTTACTGATTTTCCTCTTTTGCTGAGTCTAATTTCAAGATACTGCACTTTTTTTTGTTTGGTTTATTATTTAGAAGGATTACGTTTCAAGCTGTATGCCGGCAGCAACCCAGTAACTGCTGCACTAAAGTCTCCAGGCTTTTTTGTTTGTTTGTTTGTTTATATGTTTGTGTATTTGTTTTACTTACTACCATCTTTCCTGTTGGCAGCATTTTTTTCTTTTTCCAACATATTCCTCACAGCAGCATGGACTACTGTAGGTGCATTGCAGTACCACATAGGCAAAATGTTCCAGCAGTACTGAGTATCAGGGAACTTAAAAGCCATTTAGTAGTGGGGCTCTGGATTTAAAGGTAAACTTCAAAAACCATTTGCCACATCCAGTACAGAAAACCACTTTATTTCAGGAGATATCTCTTCCAGCAGCTCAGGACAAATAGGTGCCATCGGGCTTCTCACTTAACAGCTAACCCCATAGTTAATAGTTAATTTTTATGTTTTATTCTGATTTTTTACTGGCCAGATTTGTATACGCCACTGAGCACCTCTAAATTATTTTTTTCTATGACTTTTCTTAGTGATGTCTTTGCTTTTGGATTATTTGGTATTGCTTAATGCATGGAGGCATATCTCCTTCGAGTGTAACCAAAGCTCGTACCTTTTTTTGTATTTAAAGAGCTTGTAGCCCATACATTTTGTATTTCAGTCCACCAGTTTCCCAATCTTCTGACACAGGAGGTGGCTTTTTGGGTTTAATTGCTTTTTACACCTTGAGTAGCAAGCCCCATGGGGACCAGATTAAAATCATTCTTCCCCTCTTTTACAATAAGGGTTTGTCTGATATACATATTTGGGAAATCTGTGATTATTCCCAGTTGCTTTATTGTTTTAGCTTCAAATAAATTTTCTCTTCCTGTGACAGCACATTCTCTTCCTGAATGGCATGGACAGCAGACTGGAAAGACTCTTTGCTCATCTTGCATGTCTGCAGCTGAGCCTATAACTTTTCTTTCTCTCATTTAAGATCTTGATTCTCCTGCTTCAGAATGTTAGGCAGCACCTATTTGCCCTTTTTGTTTATTTCTTTGCCTTTATCATTTCACAAACTTTTTAACCCTGGACTCTGTCACAGGGAGAGTATCCTGGTTTATTTTTTTGTTATTGCCCCAATTGTGTTTATAACTTATTACAGGGGTCCCTTCCTGTTGTTTGACAGCAGTATCTACTTTTTCAATCCACTTATACCAAGCCATTTCTTTATACAAGGCATTTATCCTTTCTACCACTCCTGGAGTCAGCGCTTGCAACACAACTTGTTTTAACTTTTCACAATCCATTTTGCCTGCTGTTAATATACTATCAAACAGGGCTGATACCCCTGGGACAAGATGAGGGGAGGGATGGCTCCATGCCCTCGGAAGGGGCAAGGCCTCAGACAGAAGGGGCAGGGTCAAGGGAAGTAGCAATGGTGGCAGCTGGGAGCTCCAGGCCCTTTTGAATCACTGGGCCCTTGGCCAACCGCCTCCTTTGCCCTCCCCGCTTTGGCAGGTGTGCAATATACATCTGGATTCTGTCAGCCACCTTAGCAAAAGCTTCTCTTGGCATTTTTGTAATTCCTTTCAATGCAGCGAAACTGCAAAATAGCTTAAAAATGCTTTTGAACTATGTGTTTAACTGTTTGAGTAACATCATCCATCTAGGGTTGCCAGGTGTCCGGTATTGACCCGGACAATCTGGTATTTTCACCTCCTGTCTGGTAAAAAATTCAGAAAATGCCGGACACCTAAAATGTCCGGTATTTTCTGATTTTTTTCCCCTGCCAGGAGGCAAAAATACCGGACACCTGGCAACCCTACAACACACTCGGCAACTGGGCCCAGCCCCCGGCCTGTCCTCTCCCCCCCCACCCCTCTGCTTACCTGGTTCCTCAGGGAAGCTGTGTCCTGGCTTGATCAAGAACGCAAAATGGCTGCCGGAAAAAAGCCTAAAGACCAAGGAGAAGCAATGCCTAACTTGGGTCTTAGTGCTCATCCGCTCCCCTGTTCCTATCCCTATTCTGACTCTGCATGCACTGAAAGGGCCATTTTTATTTTTAGCTCAACAACTTTGGTCTCACCCTTTTTTCCCCTTCAACAGAATTTTTCCCCCCCGGGGGGGGTGGGCAGGGGAGAGGATTCGGTATTTTTGGTTAAACCATCTGGCAACCCTACATCCATCATCAAAGCCAATAACATTAATGGTCCTAGCAAAGCACTGGCTCCTGTACAAGGTGTACATTTGTGTACTCCTGTGTAGATTTGTGTAACCATGTCAAAAACTTATCAAAACTTTCAGATAGCAAGGGACCAATTGTTTCTACTTGGGCAGTTAATTCCTTGATTTTTAAGGCACTGAACCTGGCCATTAAACCACTAGCTCAAGGTGGGTGAGGTGTGTAATGACTATTCTGAGAGAATATTTTCCCCTTTTTCATGCTCACTATGGTTCCATGATCCTTTTAAGTTTTTTTAAAAAATTTTTGAATTGCGTGTTCTATCTTTTTAAACAATTTATTTTTTTAGTTATTTGTGTAGTGGCATCAAGTGTGAATCAAGGTTTTGGTGCAGTGCCATGCTCAGTTTCCCACTCTCAGCTCTCCTTCTCTTCTTCAATCAGTGTTCCTATTCTAATAGGAATTAATCTAGGTTTTTTTTCCCCCCAAAACCTGGTTCTCATCATAAGGTGGCAGTTGCGATATAGTACCTCCTGCCCGTGAGCCATTAGATGGTGCCTGACCTTGTCATTCTACATGTCCGCAATGCAGTAGCCATTCCAATTATTCCACGTCCCAGTTTTTTCATTTAATTTCTGTCCCCATCCTTCATGCCCTATGAAAGCACTTAAAGTGTGTATTTCTGCAATATCAGCCCTGTTTTTGCCAAACTCTGGGAGCAGGTCTTGCCTCTCGTTCACAGCTTATCTTTGCTTCATATCATTAAAGCTTTGACTACTACTTTAGCCCAGGCTTCAGGCTTTATACCAGGCCTCTGGGCTTATGTCTCTAGTTCTCTTCTTACTACATATTGTATCCCTAAAGTAATATTCTGAAGATACTTTCCTCTAATAGACAGTTTGAGAACCATTTTAAAATAAGATTTATTAAAACAAAATCCTAGAATGGTATAGAATAAGTCTAGAAGAAACCTCTGAGATACAGTAACCAGTCCCATCCAATTCATTATATTTTCTATACTTAGTAAAGGAGTTAAAATTAAGATTAGATCTGTTTGCCATACCTGTTTTCTTAAGCAAGTGATGATAGTGTCCAAAGTAAATAGCTCTTCTCCCTTCCTAATGTTATTTTACTTAGATTTTAATACATAGTAATCATTCCCTCATGAAAAGCCGTTTCTTATAGGCGCGATAAATTCAGTTCTCTTAGGCCTTCCAAAGATGTTCTAAAGGCACTTCATTATTTTAGTTATCTTCTTTGCCTATTTTTACTGGGCGAGGGAAGGAGAGGAATGGAGTAATCCTTCATAATATTATTTTCAAGGGAAGGATACAGAGATGTGCATAATAATTCCATGATTCTTGGGGAGGAGATGTCTCTACAGCGGATGCTGTATGCCATGCTGTAGCTGTGTTGGTCGCAGGATATTAGAGAGACAAGCTTGTCGCACTTATCAACAGAAATTAGTCTTAATAAAATATTTTACTTAACAAGCCTGTCTCTCTAATACAGCATATAGACTGCCTATGTGCCTCAGCAAACCAAATCTTTAAACATATTATGCTTTGAAAGACAGACCTTAGAAAGTTGTCTGTGTTCAATGTATATTATATAACACTAGCAGATGTACTCAGAATTGCTCAGGTTCTTAACTGAAGGTTGTTTTTGTTTGTTTGTTTAGGATTTTTTTTGGAAAATAAATGAAAAATGTATGTACTTTATTTAAATGATTTTTTAAACGAAGGAAAAGAAGGCTGGAGTGAGAGTTCAGGGGTAAGGAGAGGCAGGGAGTGGGTGGCTTAGGGCAGAGGTTGGGAGGTGTGTGTGAGGGAGGGTCTGGGCAGGGGGAAGGAGGTGGGAGGACTCAGGGGGAAGGAGCTGGGGGTGCAGAAGTCAAGGCAGATGGGAGGTGCAGGACTCAGGGCAAGGGGCTCAGGACAAAGGGCTGGGAAGTAGGGGAGGGGGGGATTAACTGTGGCGACGAGAGTGGTGCTAATCTGGTGGTGGCTCCTCCCAGGAGGCCATGGCAAAGCTCCCTGGCCAGCGGCTCCTCCCGAGGAGCTGGGCCTGTGTTCCTGAGAGGGTATCACGGAGGAGGGGATCTGGGCCTGTGTACTTCCTGGGTGGAAGTTGGAGCTTTGTGGGCTGGCCCTGGCCTCCAGCTGACCCCAATAGCCTGCAGCCTGTAGGGAGGACAATCCCAGGCCTGCTACTGCCCCCAGGCCTGAGGCTGCTCTAGGAGGGTCCTTGCTTAGGGAAGTGCCCCCCATCCTCCAACCTGTTTGGGGGAGCAGCACTTTGTGGACTGGCCCAAGCCTCTAGCTGCTCCCCTGCACTGCAGCTGGTGAGGGGGAGGGGCAGTGCTTTGGGGCTGTCTCCAGCAGCCCACTCCATCGTACAGCCTTTGGGGAGGTGCTCCAGGGGCTCTGTGGACTGCCCCCAGGCTTCAGGACCCCATCCCCGGGGTCTGCAGGCTGTCTGGGAGGACTAGTCTCCAGAGACTGCCCCCAGCCTCCAGTGGCCCACCTGTGACCTGCAGGCTGTGTGTGGGCAAGGGCAAGCTTTGAGAGAGCAGTGGGGTGGGTGTGGGAGACAGCAACCATGCGCAGCGGGAGGCGGTTTGCTTTTCTTCCCATTCCCCTGATAAAGGAGCAAGGGGAACGTACTTGGGTTCTCTGCATGCCTCTCACTGGTGGCTGGGGAAGGGAGCGGGCAAAGTTGTAAATCACGGAACCTAAGTACTGTTGTCAGGTGTGTGAGAAGAAAAGCAAGTCACGTCCTGGTATGCATGGCTGCTGCCCCCACTGCTTTCTCGACACTGCCCTTGTGGGGGGTTGAGGCTGAGGGGCTTGCCCACCCCTTCCAGCAGCCTCCCTGCAGCCTGTCGGGGGAGCAGCCCAGGATCTGTGAATCTCTTTTAGTTATCCTCTTTGCCTATTTTTACTGGGTGAGGGGAGGAGAGGAATGGCCTCCAGTGTATCCCCCCCAGAGCCTGCAGGCTGTTGAGAGTGGGCCATATTCCAGAGGCGGCTCCACCCTCCAACAGTCCCTTCATGGCCTGCAGGCTGTCTGGAAGGGTACCAAGGCTCCAGAGGCCACCCCCGCTTCCAGTGCCGCCCCCCGGCCTGCAGGTTCTCCCCAGTGGTGGGAGATGGCAAGTTCCAGGTGTGGGGCAGGAGGCTTCTTACTGGTATACTGGAAGGCAAGATCGTGGAGCCCCAGTCCTGTTGGTCACTCTGTTGGTGCTGCAGCTGCCCACAATGTCCACTCTCAGTAATGCGTCCCTCCTGTCTGTGCCCTTCCCTTTTGCATCCCTCCACGCTCTGCCCCCTTCCTTTCCAGGTTATGGAAAACAGTCTCACTTCCCCTTTTCCAAGCACAACCAAACCCTGACCTTGGTTTAAGTTAGGGTAAGAGGAAGCTGCATACCACATGTGTTTGTCCTAGCTCTTAGCGTTTAGGAAGAGTTCTTGAACAAACGGATTCACAGATGCACAGAAAGATGTCGCACTCTAAAATATATAGACTGGAAGACTTATCGAGTATTGCCTGGGTCCTTTATGGCAGGTGGCTATGGATATAAGGGGGTTCAAGAGCAGGGGAGCTTAGGGCAGGGGGCACAGGACAGGTGGTGGAAGCAGCCAGCAACTGCTCCTTTGAGCCATCCCAGGACCAAGCAGCCTGCCTGTCAGCTTCTCCATGAGGTTGGCCCGGGGTGGTGGGGGCCACGCATCTCATCCATGGGCTTCTCCCTGGGACCATCCGGGGGGACATCTCCACCAGCTTCCCCCTGAAGCTGGCCCAGGGCAGGAGGGTGGTTGGGCTGCTTGCTGCCACCCTGTGGTCATTCTGTTCATATATAACTATCCCTTGTGCTTACTTCCTCCCCTGTCATCATTCGTGAGTATAACTGTCTCTACTATCACACTCTCCCTTTCTGTTTGATGAGAAACAATCATATTCCACACACATCCCATCCTCCTGGCACAACTAAATCCTGACCTTCTTTTAAGATATGGTATGTCACGTTACTGGATTTTGAGGGGAGCAGCCATATCACTACTGCACCTACGGGGGGTCTTTGCCCCCAAAAGTTGGTACAAAGGGGGCCATGTGAGGTGTCAAACAAAGGCTTACTTTCTACTGGTTCTGTATACGTTCTTCATATAGCTGTATAATGTCTGTGTGTGGAGTTATGAATATGTACTCTGTATGGAGACTGGAAGTTTCTCTGTATGTGGTTGAGTAATGGGCCAGGAAATGTTTGCCCATAGACATGCTAATGAGCAAGTCTCCAGGGAACAATGGATCTGTGGAGGCCAAAGACACACCTGGCCACTGGCCACGTGACTCTAGCCAGCTTGGAAGAAACCAGGAAGGAGGTATAAATATGCCATGTGGCCGACTCTATGTTGATCTCCAGATCTGCTCCTGACCCCAGATGCGGCCTCGCAGGGATTCACGAGCTGGGAAGAACTGTGGACCCATCCTGGCAGGCTGCAAGCCTGCATCGAGAACTGGGAGATTCGATGCATGTAATGTATGATACTTTAACAACCTTACTCTCATGCTTCTCTTTTGTGTAGTAATAAACCTTTAGATTGTAGATTCTAAAGGATTGGCTCAGCATGATTTGTGGGTAAGATCCAGAGTGTAAATTGACCTGGGAACTGTGCCTGGTTTCTTGGAACCGGACAGAACTTGTTTGGGGTAGCTGAGATTGGGTTCTAAGACCCCTCACCTGTGTATGAGGTCCGGGGTCATCTGGGGCACGGATATTGCTGAGGTGTTGGAGGGGTTTTGCTCGTGAGGCTTCAGGCAGGCAGCTGAAGGACTGTGGGACTGGTTTGTGGCCTATTTGGGAAGGTCTCCAGTCGGGGGGCTGTAAGGAGCCCCGAATTCGAGCAATTCACCCTGAGCGGACGCCCTCAGCTGTGCCCAGACCCAGCCCAGTACGTCACAAGGTAAGGAACATAAGAACATAAGAATTGCCGGACTGGGTCAGACCAAAGGTCCATCTAGCCCAGTAGCCTGGCTGCCGACAGTGGCCAGCCCCAGGTGCCCCAGAAGGGGTGGACCGAAGACAATGATCAAGCGATTTGTCTCGTGCTATCCATCTCCAGCCTCTGACAAACAGAGGCCAGGGACACTATTTCTATTTCTATCCCCTGCCTAATAGCCTTTTATGGACCTAACCTCCATAAAATTATCTAGCTTCTCTTTAAACTCTGTTATAGTCCTAGCCTTCACAGCCTCCTCTGGCAAGGAGTTCCACAGGTTTACTGTGCACTGTGTGAAGAAGAACTTTCTTTTATTAGTTTTGGTGGTCCTGGCTCTTACTGTTTAGGAGGAGTTTTTGGTCAAAGGGACTCTCAGACATACAGATGCACAAACTCTCTCATGTACATAACAGATTATGGAAAGGAACTCCAGAACAGAGACGTTAAGACCAAAATGACTACATTAACTTGGGGTGCCTCAGCTTTTGGATATCTAACTTGGGACACGCAGGGTTTGTTTTTCAAAAATACTGAGCACCCACAGAGACTCCAATTGAAGCCAATGAGAACTCAGTCTTCTCAAAAATCAGTACCAAAAATGTCTTTAACAGTTGGTGTTTAGGAAGAACAAACAAAATACAAACAACATAAATAGACCTACCCCACACACAAAACACAATCACTCTCCTCTGGAAGAAACATGGAAAAATATATTGCTTTATACCAGGCTCTGAAGTTCAGTAGGATTCAAGGTCTTTCAGAGCCAGGGGAAGCGGGGCAGAAAGGAAGTGAATTCAGAAGTAAACAGATAAGAATTGCTAGTGAGAGCCCTCTTCTCAAAACTTTATTGATGGTACATGTGGTCTCTCAGGCTATGTCTACACTGCAGGCTTCTTTTGCAAAAATGTCTTGCACAAGAGCACGTCCAAACTACAAAAGCACATCAGAAAAGCAATGCGCTTTTGCTCAAGAGAGTGTCCAGGCGGCATGGATGTTCTCTCGCAAGAAAGCTCTGGTTGCCATTAACAGAATGGCCACCAGGGCACCTGTGCTTCTTTTGATAGGCTGTTTTTGCACAAAAAAAACCTCTGCTGCCTGTCCACACACACTTTTTGCACAATAACTCTTGCGCAAAAAGGAGTTATTCCTCATACAAAGAGGAATATCTATACCGCACAATCCCCTCTGTTCTGTCGATTCACTGTACATTTTCTTGCACAAAAACGCGCTTGAGGTGTGGACGCTCCACGAGTTTTTGCACAAAAACAGCCGTTTTTGCGCAAAAACTCTACAGTGTAGACGTAGCCTCAGCTAGCAAGAACTCAAAGCATGACATAACCATTAGAACTCTTTTCCTCCCAGAAATCTGGAATGAAGCCATCTGGACTTTCTTGGGCCAATAAACAAAAACTCGTTAAAAACCTTATAGATAGTGAAATTATAGTTTGAGGCTTTTTAATTAAAGTTAATCCTAATTGAAGGCTGGAGGCTAAAAGGGAAAGTCAGTTCTTGTGTGCCTAGGACTAGAAATCTGGACATCTGGATTCTTTCTCTTTATGGATCTGCAATAGGATTTCTTGTGACTTTAAACAAGTCACTTAGGCCAAAATGCCCATTTTGAGTAATTGAGTGGCTTTGTTGAATCTGGCTTATTACTTCTGCTAACAAAAAATATACACTGCATCTACCCTTATCAGCTTCAGAAATTGGGGAAGAAACTATAATACCATTTTGAGTGTAACCAATGGAACAACTTGGCAATAGCTGCCATGACAATTGGTTATTTTCTCAGCACATGTGTAACACAGTGCCTAACACTATTTAATTTTGTGTAGCTTTTCAGTGTGCCAGTATTAATGATGAGTATTAATTAACTTGCAACAAGCAATCTGGAACAACCACTTGCTAATAAGCCAATCCCAAAAAATGATTACATCAGCGCACATAATCTTACTGAACATTAAATCATTAAAACTAAAAGAAAAAGAACATCTCAGGGTTTTATGCTTTTGAAATGTAAAATGCAGGGTTTCTGTCATAACTATATGTAAACACTGCAGATTTTGATCAATATGCATTTATTTATCTAATAATAAATTGCACTAATGTAGCACCCTCAATTTCCAAAGATCAAAGAGCTTTACAAAAATCGGTGAAATGAACCTTACAACACCTTGCTTTAGGTAGGCGTTTACTGTCATCCTTTTACAGATGGAAAAGGAAATTGAGGTGACAGATGGAATGACTTGCGCAAAATCACCCTGCAAACCTGTGGCAGAGACAACAACAGTATCTTGGATTCCTTAAATCGCAGGTTTAAGAGTAACCATATTATTCTATGCTAAAATTATACTCTGGGGATTTCTCTGGGACACCAATAGCCTAGTGTCTTCACAAGCACAGAATTCCATGAGAAAGAACATAAATATTGGTATTGCAAGCAAAGAGTACAGAAAGCGTAACCAAATTTTGCCTTTCAAGGTGCTGTTTTCCAAAAGAAATTGTACATCCAGTCCAGGTACTCTTTTAAAATAATCCTCTAACAACTGGACACCCATTGCATAACATGCTCCATTTTTCTTTAGCAGCCAGTGTGTTCCCAGCCTCACTCCTGGGGAGCCCTCTGTAACCCCAAGCTATAGCAACCTGGGGTGGCAGGCAGGAGCCAGTCTGTGAGGGGTGCCTGTTTAAAAACCAACATCAGATCACAGCAGTCCCTGTCTGCAGGGGGCCCGAGCTCTCTGCAGACAGAGGCTGTGCTGGCATCCACGGAGCAGACTCTGTCTAAGGTGAGCCTAGGCCCTCTGTACACAGAGGGTGCTCCGCGGCAGTCTCCCCTACCTACCCCGCTGCCTGTCCCCTCCCACTGCCTCTGATACAGAGGCAGCAAGTGAGGGGGAGACTGAATGCAGTTGACTGGATTAACCAGTAAACCCAAGCTTATCAATTAATTGTGTAGTCGTCTACACATTGACACCCCTAAAAGCAGCTGTTCACCATCTCATCACGCCTGTTTCTTTCACCTCTAATCTTAACCCAGAAACTCTCAACAGGCTCTCTCTCCAGTTTCATACTGGAGCTCTCAGGAAAAAATACAGTTCTTTCACATAAAGTGCAATTCCTCCATCTTGCCTTCCCCACCTGTCCTTCCTGAGCAGTTTATACCAGTCTTCCCTATAAGCTGGGTGCTTGTGTGGCTGCTCAGTAGCAATTCAAATGTCTCCCAGCTGATTAGCAGAATGCCCACAGCTAGGTTCTGTATTTCTATTGGTGGTGCATATTCACACATGCTTTGGTGCACACAAAAATGTATTCCACACATGGATGGAAAAGATTAGAAGGAACATTGGTTTATACCCACCCCTGACAGTGCTCCAGTCTCTGTTATTCTAATTACATCATAGTTCCTTGATTGTACCAGAATTCCAGTTCTTTCGGTTTGTTTCCCAGGCTTCTTTCGTTTGTGTTCAGTGACCTAAGATAACTAGCCGATTAGCCTACAGGTTGGATCTCCCTGGTCTGGCTCCCTGGGGACCTCAGTGGTCCTGAAGGAGGGATTTTGCTGGACCAGGGGAGGTCATTTCTTCCCCCCTGCCAGCGGCTCCCCCTGCCCGGCCTCACAGCAGGCTCCCCATGTGGTTGCAGCCCTGATGCCCTGCCATGGCGCCCCATGATCCCATCGCTGGGGCTCTCAGCTTCGGCATGGCAAACCACTGCCTCATTGCTAGTGCTCCAGCCCTGCCAGCCTTGCCATGACAGCACCGGCCCCGACAGGCCACCGGCCCGGACTCCTGCCCCTGTCCCACCTCCACGACAGACTGCTGCTCAGCTATCAGGGTTCCTAATCCTGCTGCTGGGATTCCTGGCTCTGACAGCCCTGCTGCAGCAGCCCCACGGTCCCACTGCCAGGGCTGCTAGCCCCACCGCAGCAGACTGCTATCCCGCCGAAACCCACTATGTTCCAGTCGCCCTGCCACCAGCTCAGCCAGACTCCAGCGGCAGGGATCTCAGCTGCTGGCCTCCCTGCCTATCTGTGCATAGTATCTTGGCTGCATTCCCTGCCCCTGAAGGGCTCCTGCCTCTGGCCTTCCACTGGGTCTCTCTGGTCCAGCAACAGCTGTGGTCCTGCCGGATCACAGATGTTACCGGACCAGGGAGTCCTGGTTGAGAGAGGTTCAACTTGTACTATGAATCAGGAGGTCTCCCCTGTTGCATCCTCCTCCTTGTGTTTCCTCCTAAAATTCCACTTCCCCACTTACGTTAGGCTTAGGTCACCATCCCCCAGAGAACCTAGTTTAAAGCCCTGCTTGCTAAGTTAGCAAACCTGCTTGCAAAGATGCTCTTTCCTCTCTTTGTCAGGTGGACCCCATATCTTCTGAGCAATTCTTCTTGGAACAACATCCCATGGTCGAAGAATCCAATGCTCTGTCTGATAGCACCATGCATTTACTTCTACAATTCAATGGTCCCTACTTTGGCCTTTTTCTTCAACAGGGAGAATGGATGAGAACACAACTTCTTGCACCTCAAACTCCTTTATCCTTCTTCCCAAAGTCACGTAGTCTACAGTGACCCGTTCAAGATCATTCTTGGCAATATCATTAGTGCCCATGTAGAGAAATAGGAAGAGGGAGTGACCCAATGGCTTGATCATTCTCAGCAGACATTCTGCCACATCCTGAATTCTAGCTTCAGGCAAGCAGCACACTTCTCGAGTTTCCTTGTCGAAATGACAGACAGATGACTCTGTCCCCCTAAGAGGGAATCCCTGACCACCAACACCAGTCTCCTCCTCTTGGGACTGGTGGTCATGGAGCCCTCACCCTTAGGACAATGCGTCCCATGCCTTCTGTTCAATGGAGTCTTCTTGTTATTGCTTTCTTCCAATAACTCTGCCAAAGCATTCTCTGCCATAGTATCTGTGCAGAGAGACTGAAATCTTCTTTCTTTTTCTGGAGGTCACGTGCTTCTAATTTTCTTACTCGCTCTGCTGCGCCTGCAGTACCAAACACTGACTTCTATCCAGAAAGTCTTCATTTTCTCTGATGCAATGCATGATATTTGATAAATATAAATATTTGCTTATTTACATGTTTATGTATATTTAATATTTACATGTATTTAAATACTTGATTGTAGATACTTGATCAATATTCTTATCATTGATCTTTTGATGGAAGTAGCAATCTTAGTAAATTAAAAGGAACCAATCCTGCATTTTCTGCATCAAGACCTTGCAATGAGCTCTGCAGAGAGAATTTAGTAGATATTTTTTACTAATGGGAGATTGGGGTAAAAGATTAACATTGTACCAGGGCCCTGAAATGAGGGGCTCCCTAAAATGTCATCAACTAGAGTGAAGTGGAGATACAATGGGTACTTTAACAAACATCATGTACCAAGGCCCCAAATTTCTCTCAACAGGCCCAAGGGTAATACAATAAAGTCACAATGATACCTTTCAGATAGAACAGATGTTTTCTTACAGTTTCAGCCCAGCTCCTACTACATTTAAACTGCAGCGACGCAGCAGGGGTAGCTCCTGGACCTGGCATGATCCAGTCTTGCTCAGTCCTTGCGTGTGCCAGGTCCAGCAGCCCCTGTTCGTGACGAGCCACATCCACAGCCAATAGAGGCTGCTCCAGCTACTGTGGACAAAGGCTTCTGCCAGAGCAATCTGGCCCTCCTACACTGCTGCCTTTGATAGAGGAAAACAGATCCCAAGGCAATACAGGATAGTTACTGTACCTGAAATAGACTAATAATAATTAATAATCATGGCAGCAAATTACTTTTCTTCAAAGTAAAAAGAAGTGCATTGTGCTCCAATGTCAATCTAAAACTTAAGAGTTCTCCACAGAAAGAGAACCTGACCAAACTGTCAAATTATTTTGTAAATAAAAGATTTATTATACTCTTGGTTTAAAATGACACACAGTAACATTCTGAACATTAGATGTCTAATAAAAGCTATATATTTTAGGTAACACATAAAATGCTTTAAACATACTGCAGTATTCAAATCCAAATTAGTAAAACAAAAAACTTACAAAAATGCAGTGTATATACTATTATAAACATATTTACAAATGAATACTCAAGTATTTTGGAAGCATTGTGGACTGACAAACAATATTGTATATATGTAATAATTGTATATATGTATTTATACTCGCAATCCCAATCTGACATTGCCAATATAGATTCTTTAATCCAAAGTACATTTTCTTCTTTAAAGATTTTTGAGAGGAGGCCACTATACATATTTAGTAAATGTTTAGCAAGCAAATGCCTTTTTTTCTTGTCTGAAAATGTATTATTCTTAAAAAATAATAAATCAGTTTTAAAAATATGCCTGTATTATTATTCAGAAGCCTCCTGTGATTATTTTGATATCTCCACAGATATTGCTACATCTAACAAACAAATATCTTTGTAGCTATTCATAATCCTCCTGGGATTATTTTATGATCTCTTCACAGAAATACATCTACATCTACCAAACACATGTTTATTGTAGCTATTTTTGTTTTCAATAAAATACTGTATAACACAATAATTATTTTCATCAATTATTAAATGTCTTTATTTTTTCCATATAAATCTATTTACTAAGGGTTTGATTCTGGCATCCTTACTCAATGGATTATTTTACTCCTTAAACAATACTATCACCCTAACCACTTATCCTCTACTAGTGGTTAATTATCTGTCCAGTATCTCTGGGCACAGAACCATTTAAACCAAAATAGGAATGTAATCTACTTAGGTAAATTCCCTGAACCAAATCCAAGCCTTCTGACTAATGCAAATGGTCCTATTAAAGTGCAATCTATTGCTTATTTATCCCTCTCAACATTTAAATTTACAATGTACAGGTTGTATCTCCCTTAACCGGGACTCTCTGGTCCGGCAACATGTTCCTGGAGCACAAAACCCAGGTTTAGGGAAGTCGGGCTGTGGAGCAGGAGTGGCGGCGGGGGAGGGGCTGGCAACTCAGCTGGGAGCCCCGTGGGGGGTGAGGGGGGGCAGAGGAGCAGCAGGGAGTTCTGGCCCTTGCAGCTAGACAGTGTAAAGGGCCTCAGTGGCAGCCACAAAGCCCGGCTGCAGCTATAGCACTCAGGGGATGCAGCAGTAGCCGCAGAACTCTGACCCTGGTGCCAGCCATGTAATTCCAGCCTGAGGGGCCACAGTTATGCAGGCAGGAGTGGGGCCGGACTGGAGCCCTAGCTGGGGGTAGCACAGCAGCATGGATCATATTGGGAAAGACTTCCCATTGTCCAGCAAATCTCCTTGTTCGGGATTGGTCAGGTCACAAGGGTGCCGGATGAGGGAGGTCCAACCTGTATTAATAATAGCAGTTAGAGAACAATGAGAGATGTATATGTACATGTAAATCAGGAAGCTATAAAAATACAAATTAATATTTATTATTAGCCTAATGCTAATAAAACTCCAGTACAGCAAAACAGTAAAGCATGTCATTAAGAATGTGACTAGTTC
This sequence comes from Apalone spinifera, assembly GCA_030068395.1. Taxonomy (NCBI): domain Eukaryota; kingdom Metazoa; phylum Chordata; order Testudines; family Trionychidae; genus Apalone; species Apalone spinifera. The sequence continues at coordinate 32,583,687 of CM057847.1, read as the reverse complement.
CAATGAAATAAGCCGAATACTCAAATACTTAAAGGCAAAAAACCCATGCCTAAATACATTACTGAATCAGGGCCCCGATATATTTGCAGCAGAGAACTGTCCTCAGCAAACAATATGCTGCATTTCCTGAAGGATTTATATTCTACAAGCAAAGTATGGTACAGTACACAGCATGATACAGGATGCTGATGTGTTGTAAGACTGTCATTACAGTTAGAATAAGTTAAGGAGCAGGCTTTACATGAAGATTTCCTTGCCCCACAAACACAGGTCAAAATTCAGTAATATCGATGCAGAGTCCAAATAAGGAAATGTTTTATCTCTATGTTCAATCTCAAAGCATTTTATATATAGGATTTATCAATTTAATATCTAGGCACAGTCCATTTCCCATCCTTCTGTAGGTATAATATCAAGTCTTACCATGAATGTGAGGTCAGTTCTTTATTCTTTTATAGTTACAAATCTAGGTGCTATTTTTGGAGTGTAACATCAGATATTTTATTTTGTTTCTTTAGAGTCACTGACTTGGATCTTTGAAACACAGGCAAAAAGGTACATCCAATATTTCCAGCTCTCACAGTTTTGTCACAAGTCTTGCAACATCTAGTGCTTTGCTTAGTGCCCTCATGCTAGATAAAGAATTATTAAAAGAAAGCTGAGGTTCTCATAATATAAACAAGCAAATTTCTAGCCCTTGTGGTTGCAGAAAAAAGTGTGAGTACATCCTGAAGCATAAGAAACCAAAAGGCAAATAAATAAGAAAACCCACAATATTGTTTGTATTAATAACATCATGATTTTGGGGAAGCAACATGACTTTTGAAAGATTAGGGTTGCCACTACTGTACATCTTACAATGCACGTACCTCAGCCCACACTGCTTCCTGAGCAGTGTCCCTTAGCCCACTTAGAAAGCAATGTGGGCTGAAGAATGTGCTGGCTGCTGGCATGGAGCCTCTCAGTTCCCAACCATGGGAGCTGAGAGGCTCCGTGCCGGCAGCCAGCACGTCCCTCAGGTTGTGTTGCTTCCCGTAGCTCAGGAAGCAGCGCGGGCTGAAGAAAGTGCTGGCTGCGAGAGGCTCCACACATTTATTTTAATTTCTACTTTAAACTTTCTATGGATCCCCTACAGTACCGTCGCAGACCACCAGGGGTCCACGGACCACAGGTTGGGAACTGCTCGACTAGAAGATAGGACAGGACTTTATAAACCCCTTTGTAGAAAGGTTCCAGAATCTTGGATCATTCCAGAATTCTACTCATTCTTTGATTTTCTGAATTACCTTTTCACAGAGTTCACACTGGGGACTCTCCCTGTGCTCCTGCCTTTGGAAGGGCATGTAAAAAAAAGTTGTTTATCTGTTATATATGCTATACACAATGAGAAATGCTACTTTCTTACGTTTACCTGAGCATCTAACAGTGTCTGTCAACTAACAGACAGAATTTCAGGGTACATTGTTGATATGTAGGAACTGCTTGAAGCAGACTAGTTGGATCTAGGCCATTTTGTGTGACTGATGGCGATTTATGTCTCTAATGAATGTATAGTCATTAAGTGAGAGAGCTAGCAAATGGCCTTTGCAGAGGCAGCTGATGTGCTGATTGAACCATATTTTGAATTTTATAGTTGTGCCAAAGTTTATACAATATTCAAAAATGAATGAAAAACTCACTGACGAAAACAACTTGAGAGTGGGACGGATGGATGTTGGAAGAATCATATATATAGTAGCCCAGTGTCTGAGAGTCTGTAACGCCGAAATGCTGGCTGTTCCCTCTGGGCGGCGCTGTTGCCTGAAATGCTGGCTGTTCCCTCTGGGCAGCCCGTGTTGCATGGGGAGTGCAGGGCCCAAATGGCCGCTTGCGCCGCTTGCTCCCGCGCGGTGGCCCGGCTGAATGGCGCAGATGTCAGCCGAGTGCCACGGTGGGAGGTGAAGGGGGGCGGGGCGGCAACGTGCGGCGTGACAGCAGCTCCAGGCCCCGCCCCTGGGCCATGAATGTCACCGCCCTGCCCCCTTCCCACCGCCTCCCGCTGTGGCACTTGGCTAACGTCTGTGAACTCTGCAGATACACCTCTGAACTCTGGGTCTGCCCTGATCAAGGTCAGTGACTCTGAGTGGAGTGCAGAGAAGGACTGGGCATGCGAAGGGGACACTTACACTGCTGGACTTAAGAACCTGAGAGGAAAAGGACACTGCCCAACCTACTTGTGCTGGGACTTTTATTCACAGTTTTGATTATGAACTTTGTGGTGTTTTCCCAAATTAATGCCATGTTAATTCCCAGCCCTTTTATTATTTCCTACACTCTGACTCTGTGCTTGCGACTGGAAAGCATTGCCTCTCAGAGGTGCCCAGAGGTTTGTGGAATTTCCCAGGTTACTGGGTGGGGACTTGAGCCAGTTATGTGTTAGATGGATGGAGAAGAACTCCTAGATATTGAACCAGCCCTGGCTGCTGCTGGCACTATCTGGCAGAAGGTTTACTGAATATTTGGAGTACTAAAGAGCCCTGACTTGTATTTCTGTAGGAGAATAATTAATTCATGGATGAAGCAGATGTGCTAAGACTTTCAGTAAATTGGCAGTGTTTGGTCCATTAATACTTTCTTGTCCTCTTAGAGGAGAGGAAAAAATAGGATCAGAGAAGGAATAGAAAGGAATGGACAAAAGCAAGTGACAGAACCAGGTACTGGAAAACACCCAGACAAATTTTATTTTCCACATGATCTGCCCAATAGCACGTAGAATGTACATTTAGGAAATGGATTACAGACACTGAGCATCTGGTTTAAATTGAATGTACTGTACATTTATCTGATCTGAGGGAAAGTGAGTGCTCCCTATCCATGAGATTTTCTGTCATCTCAATTGTTGGGAATGTCAACGGAAAAACACCAGGGCTGTGTCTAGACTGGCCAGTTTTTCCAGAAAATCAGCCGCTTT
>CM057847.1:32539491-32567083 GCA_030068395.1 Apalone spinifera | reverse complement strand
CTTCCTCCATGGTGCCTACCTGTAGAAGGCCCTGCACCTCCTGAGCAAACATTCTTGTGAGAAGGGTCCCTAAAGAGGGACAGGGGAGGATTGTGGGGGAGACTGAAATAAACTGGAGGAGATATCCCCGTTACTGTGCAAAAGACCCATAGGTCCAATGTTATAGAAGCCTAGGCAGGAAGGAAAGGGGACAAATGGTTGGAAAATAAGGGAGGAGAATCCAGGACACAGTCTGGAAAGTTGCACTCAAACGGACCCTCAAAACTACCTGCTTGATCGCCGGCTGGTTACAGATAGAGCTGGTGTGAGCTGAGGGTGCTAGCTGATGTCCTTGCTGACATTTATAGCCTTTTCCTTTCTTGTGGAAGGACTCTGATGACCAACGTTGGCTCATGAACCAGTGGGGCTGTTGCAACTTAAAGAAAGCACCTGAGCCAGTTCCCTATGGCTATCTCTGAAGGAAAAGCCTCCAATAGCAGTGCAGGTGGCAAGCACACACTCCTACAAGGGAATGGACATGAACAAGTACTCAAAGAAGAAACTCTGCTTCCACCAAACACTTACTTGCCCCGCTCTCCATGCTGTTCTGGAAACAGCTGCCAGGTCCCCATGGCCTTAGGTGCTGGAGAGACCAGGAACTTGGAAGCACTGTGCAATGACCCCATCCGGAGTGCTAGTTGCACAGTACCCATTGATTATGGGCCACAACTAATGGAAGCTGTGGGGCATGGACAGGGCTAGGTATGTGAATGGTTAACCGGTTAACTGGTAAGCATCACCCTTACCGGGTGATACTGGTTATGGTTAACCAGCAGCCAGGCTACAGCATGGCATTGCAGCTGGCCAGGCTGGAGCAGGTCCCTGCCATGACCAGGGCATTTGCAGATTTGAAGAGACATTATATAGGTTGGATCTTACTGGTCCAGCACCCTTAGGACCTGACTGGTCCCGAACTAGAGGATTTGTTGGACCAGGGAAGGTCCCTCCTCTCATGGCCCGTGCTGCCACCAGGCTAGGGCTCCAGCCTTCCCTAGTTACTGCCCAAGCCCCCAGGGCTCTCTAGATGCTACACAACCGGGGCAGAGCTCCGCAGCCGCCTGGCTTTGTGGATGGGGCTGGAGCTCCATGGCCTGGGTTGGGGAGGAGGGATGGGGCTGGAGCTCTGCAACCGGGGCCAGAGCTCCCTGGATGCCATTGGGGACGGAGTTCCCTGGCCACAGCGGGAGCTCCATGGCCACTGCCAGTCTGGAGATCTCCAGCCGCTGGAGCCAGGGAGCTACACTGGTGCCAGACCTCCCCGCCATGCCGCCTGTCCTCTCCCCCCACACACTCTGGGCTCCCAGCTGAGTCACCGGTGCCTCTATAGCACTCCTGCCCCACCACCAAACCTCCCTGTTCCTGGGATCTGTGGTCCAGGAACAAACGTGGTCCATGCTGGACCATGGATGTTGCTAGACCAAGGAGTGCCAGTTAAGGAAAGTACAACCTGTATAAGTAGACTTTTGCTATGGGCAGGTGGGGGAGCTTTAATAAATGAGTGTTAGCTTACTAATATCTTGTGATGAAAAGTGTCAGCTACTTAATCACCTTATTTTTTCTATTAATCACAGAATTGGGTTTTGAAATTTTAGACTACCAAATGTTTTGCTTTTATGTTTAAGAGACCAGTGCTGTGCCCGTATATTTAGTGAGAGTTTTATTACTTTGATGGAAATAAGATCAGGCCCTACATTAGAAATATGGAATTCACTAAACTCTAGAAGGCAAAGACAACACACCTTACTCAAAATGAAAAATCATCTTCCTATTCTATGAGATTCAGTATTATCTTGAAAAATATTTTAATTTGATATGTTGAATAAGAAAAACCAGCAATTCTGATTGTAAAATGATTTTTTATAAACTGTGGTACAAAGTGTTGAGTAATCTAAAAAACAGCAGCTGCTTCTAAACAAGATAACCACTTGGTGGCAGAAGGATCAATGCCTTGCTCAAAGATCATTTTGGTCTAAGGAAAACAGGATTTGTACTGTACAGTAAATGATTTGCCAGTAACAATATAGATGAAAAATGCATTGACTCAGTATAATTCACCTTCATTACATATCCTGCCCTCTGGGGCTAACTAATACAAATTGAGTAGTTTCATTGTTTGTAAACTGAAAACATTAATTACTATACACTGGAGATGACAAACCTGATGTTAGTAAAAGCCACAGTTATATATAAATCAAGTTTTTTGGGGAAATCATTCATTTCAATACTTTTTTAAATCATCACACTGTTCAATAATCTGAAATAAATCAATTTTAATAATACAGCGAGGCTAAGATTTACTCAGAAATGTGCATTGGAAGCCATTAATCTTGTACCTCTGAGTCTTGCACCTCTACCAATAATGAATTACCAGTTTCTTAACATGGACCAGAATAGCCCAGAATCCCTTATTGCTCACCAATGCTTTCTCCCTCTTCTTCAAACTCCCGATCAGAAAAGTCATTCCAAAAGAGCAGCCAAACAAATATAGAAATAAAATAATATGAGAGGAATAAAAGAGGGATGGCTCAGGCATTTCAAATCATTACTGAGCCAGGGAACCAGATACTTTCTACATCTTCACTCCTGCAGGGCTACTCAAGCACAAGTAAATAAAACATAATCACTAACAGATATTTGTCCACTTGCACCAATACAGTGCAAGCAGCATCAAGACAAAGTAAAGAAGCAAGTATATTAGGCATACCCTTTCTATGGCTCATGCATGATCCTGTCATAAACAGCTAAAAACTAAATCAATCCGTTGATCTGAAATGGATATTTCTGAATAATCTTACAACCCTCATTAGAAGTTCCATGGAAGCCAACTGGATTAAGGTGAGGTCTATAATTAAAAACTTCCACCAGTACAGTAATGTTGGTTGGAGCTCAGATTATTTTAATGACATTTTTATACCAACAAAAGCCCCAGCACAGATGTAGTTGCACCAGCAAAAAGTGCTTTTGACATATCACTTGTTTTGTTCAGGGAACTGGAATAAATGATATTAACAAAAGCACTCTTTTGCCAGTATAAGCTACACTGGGAAGGTTTACTCATATCACCAAACTTTTTCTATTATATAATTTAAGCCTAACTGGGTGGCTGAGTGTTGCAGGTTTACACAGGATAGCAACCCGAATTCAACACTACAAATCAGAGAGTGGAATAGGCCTACTAATTCTAATACTCATAATGAACTATTTTGTCATTGAAAAGATCCTGAGACCTTTATCCCATTTCTACACTTTCTATGGTATTTTTCACTTTAAATCACAATATTTTTTCTTAACATTTTTATCTGGAAGGAGGAATAGCTTTACCTTGTCACCTAAACCAATGTTTCTCAACCACCCCTTAGAGGTACTTGAGAGAAGTCTGGGGGGTACGTCAACACAACTGAAATTTGGAGAAAACTGAATTTTTGTTTTAAATTTTACAGCGCTTTATTATTTTTGTACTTTTTACACCCAAAAATTTCATCACCCGCCCAGCTATGACTGAGTTGTTTAAACAAATGTGTTGCAATGGTAGAAAAAAATTGTGTGTGTCTGAAAACTGTAGATTAGTGGGGGTACTAATAATTTTTATTTGTATTTTTTTTAAAGGGGTACTTTATAAAAAAAGGTTGAGAAACATTGACCTAAACTATTGCTCACAAAACTGAAAAAGCTTACAGCAAAAGTACAGCAAAGGAAGTAGAAATACATATGTACTTCCTAGAATTGATAAATTTAATGGACGTCACAGTTTGTTAGCATAGTAATGAAGCCTGGAATTGGTCAAATTTTGCTAAAAAAATGGCAATGTTTTGTGCAAGATTTTTTTGCCCCTTTTCCAATTTGTTAACCTATAGGATTGTGTGGACCTACAAGGATTCTGCTCCTCTAATAACTGTATGATTACCAAAAGCTGGATGGTACCATTTTATTAGGACTGTCAATGACCCTTGTCTTGCCATTGTTAATTTGAGAAACAAGAAAACTCACACATACAAAAACTCAATAGAGATAATCTACCATTTGCTGTTTACTCACACGAGGTCTCATGGTGTATGTCATGCACCTAAAATTCCCTTTGATGGCAATATGTGATTGGGTTTCCTATTACTTTACTGGATCATGAAATCCAGATAGCTTTGTTGGTATTCTGACTCCAACTCTCCTCATGCTTCTCAGAATGAATGTATACATTTTAGTTATTTTTAAGATATTAGCTTTTTTGTGTTAGAGGGCTTTGAAATCCTTGTTGAATAAAAGTTGTTGAGAAAGATGGAATTATAAACAGGTCTTCCTTTCACTAGCATGAACTAGCAAGAGCAATTCTCATTAGGACTCAGAAGGCTTGTGGAGGATTACTTAATTTTGCAAGTTACTAAGCAAGCAACCATACACCACAAGAAGTACTTTGACATATTTGACAACTGCAATTTTGGTTTTTGTTACTAGGATAATATTTCACAGAACCTTAGCAAAGGTATTATATAAGGATAATAATTAATTCTCTTCCTGGAAACTCTATATTTAATAAGTTCTATCATGTCTCTAACTACTGGTTAGAACTGTAAAGCAATTTGTATTTCCAAAAATGTCTGTTTCCTTCATGTGATTCACAATTAGATTCACGCAAAAGAAGATGCCATGAAGAGTATTTGTTTGAATGTATTAGAACCTTGCTAAACTTCAGTCTGCTAACTGGAATGCTGAATTCTCTCCTCTCTTAGAAAAGATTTATAATAGCAGATTGCTGGCTTGGGACCTTTTATTCTTGAATATTAAGCAGGGGTGGTCCAAACTTATTGGCCCTCTAAGCCACAAACAACAAACTTCAGAAGTTCAGGAGCCAGAGTATGCCTGACAGGGCTGAAGCCCCCAGACTCCTCCTGCTCCTGCTGGGCAGAAGCCAGAGGGGGTGCTTAGGTGGGAGTGGTATGTGTGGGGCCATAGGCCCCCAGATTTCTACCAAGATTTGCTGAACACGCTTAGTCATATGGAGAAACTTGCCCTGCACGACAGCTGCTAGAGCAGCAAGCTGGGAGATGTGGCCATGGGAAGAGGCAGCAGCAAACAGCTGGGAGCTGTAGGAAGAGCTGCTGCCTTTTCCCAAAGAGCTAAAGCAGTAGTCCATCCTTGCAGATCCCAATGTCTCTCAAAGCGGAACTAACACTTGGGAACTGTAGTGAAGGGCTGCTGAGGGTAAGAGTGGAGTCATGATTCAAGCTGCTGGGGAGCCGAACCTTTAAATTGTGCCCATCCCCCCTTGAGCAGGCACCAGTCATCTGTGGCAGAAGTCTCTAACTCCAGAAACCTGCCCAGAGCTTCTCACTCCATCTGGTAGGTGGAGAATGGGAACTGGCAATGCAACATGGGGTCTACACAAGCCACATTTTAACTGTAAAACAGCCACATGTAGCTCGCAAGCCATAGCTTGGCCATCTCTGCCATATCAAATGCTTCCCCTCTAACACTGACTTACATATAGAAACAGCTCTACAGGAAACCTGCCAAATCTGATGTTTTGGACTGACATTTTTAAACACTCTCCTGTGCATCCAATTTAGGATTTCTAAGGACACTTCTTTTACTCACTACTGAAAAAAAAGTGTGTGTGTTTTCTTTTAACATTTTTATGTAGCTACCACGGAGGGATGAAAGGAACATATAAAGCTAAAACCCTTAACATTCAAGTGTGGTGAATAAAAAACAGAAGCAATGGAGTGTAAGCATGCTTGAGAGACCAAAAAACACCCTGTCTTTAGGACTGACATTCTAATGGCAAAACCCGTAACATCCCTGGCACACCCCTTCCACGAGGCCATGACCCCACTCACTCCACACACCCGCTCTGTTGCTCACTCTCCCCCACCCTCGCTCACTCACTCATTTATACCAGCCTGGGGCTTGGAGTTCAGGTGCAGAGGCGAGTGAAGGCTCTGGCTGGGGTTGCGGGCTCCGGGGTCAGGTCAGAAATGAGGGGTTCAGAGTTCTGCAGTGGGCTCAGGCAGAGTCTTGGGGTGCAAGATGGGAGAAAGGTGAGGACTACAGGTGGCACTAACCTCAGGTGGCTCTCAGGAATCGGCAACATGTCCCTCCAAAGCTTCTGAGAGTGCGTCTACACTGCACCCGTAGCTCGAAATAAGCTACACAATTTGAGCTACACAAACTGCACAGATTATTTCCAGTCAATTTCAAAATAGCTTGTTTTGAAATTTGGCGCTGTCTACATAGCACTTATTGCAAAATAAATCACCATTCCGAAACATCCCTTACTCCTCGTGGAATGAGGGTTACAGGGACATCGGAATAGTTAGCCCCTGATATTTCAAAATAACGGGCACGCTCAAAAGACGTGGAATAGCTATGTCAGGATACCTCCGGTATCCCAAAATAGCGCTGCAGTGTAGATGTAGCCAGGCAGAGCAGCAGCCTGGGGGCTCTGCATACTCTCCCCAGCCGTCCCGCAGCTGCCATTGGCAGCTGATCTCAGTCAATGGGAGCTACGGAGCTAGCATTTGCAGCAGCTCCTATGGGCAGGGAAAGCATGCAGAGCATCCCTGGCTGCCGCTTTACTTGGGAAGTTGACATGCCAGTTGCTTCCCAGGAGCCGCACAGTGTTGGGGAGGGAGCCAGCCTGCCCTGCGGAGCCTCCAGCTAGACTTTTAATGCCCCAGTCAACAGTGCTTACCAGAGCTGCCAGAGTCCCTTTCTGACTCGGTGTTCCAGTCGAAAACTAGACACCTCGCAACCATACCTGTATCATCTGGCAACTCTACCTGTATTTCATGTTTATTGAAATGAAAGTAAGAAAGCAAAAATCAGAGTTTCATTTACTGTCACGTCAAAATTTCACATGAGCTTAAAATAAAACCATAAATTAGTCAATGGTCTCTTGAAACTGGACCGAGGTTCACTCAAAAGATTTTTTAAAATGTGTTGCATTATTTTAGTCAATTAAAAATCTTTTCTTTAAAGACCTTGCAAAAGGCAAAACCAAGTCTTGTGCAGTAAAGCAGCACAAATGGGTGCATGGTCTTTACATAACAAGCATGTGATGAGTGTTTCACCTCTGCCTCCTATCCATGGAGAATAAAATATCCTGCTACTACCAACTGCAGAAGTTACTATTTTAACATAAAGGGTACAGTGACTTATGTCATTGTTGCTGAAGATCCTAATAATATGCTGTTGTATTTACGATTGTTATGTTTTGGTGAATAGATAATGTTCTGTAAAGGAAAAGTAGAAGGGCACTTCATGTCCATTTAATCAGGAGCTCTAGGGAAAAAGGGTGACAAGAAGGAAGGTACAAAGTTGGGAATGAATAATAATGACAAAAGGAGCAAGTAGTCAGGAGACACCGGGGCAGATCATAATAAGCAGACTTATAAAGTTATTTTAAGTCAGCGATTATTGCAGAAGCTTTAGCTCACATTCTTCAGAGATACACAGTTTAATGGTTAAAGCACAGTCAATTTTCTCACTTCCTCTGCTGTAAACTCACCAAGTAAATTTGAGTAAATCACACCATCTGAACCTCAGTTTCCCCAGCAATATTTATCTATGCCACTTGGCTGTTATGAGACTTGATTTGCTCATGTTTATACAGCCCAGGTGGAAGGTGTTCTAGGCCAAATTATTATTATATTTCATCTCAAATAATTCAGAACAGGAAGTATAAGCATGTTTACAGACATAATGATATAAATTAAAATTAAATTTGAGAAGCGTATAGCACCACAGCATTCGTGTATTCATGTACATCTCATAATTGAATAAAACAAAAAAAAATAACTGTAAGCCTAAACACCATGAAATTGCATGGCAACAAAACTGGCTGCTAAGCAACAGAAGTCCAAGCAGGATTACCGCTGGTATTGTTATTAGAGAGCTATTCCCTCATCAAAATATAAGAAGAAACCAATTTTAATTCTCCGGATCACTCAGTCAGGAAAAAAAAACAACAACCAGGAGATTCTACTACACTGTCTCATTTCTATTTTCGACCAGGAGAAGGCCAAGTAATTTCAAAATGCCAGAGAAGTACCACAAATTCCAAATGATTGCTTTGAGTGGCTTATTGCTATTATAAAACAGAACTGATAGAAAAGAGTCATACTGTTTATAAGGTATTTCAGACAGACACAGTATTATGGACAATAGCTATTAATGTATTTGGGACACAACTTAAGGTTATCAAATTTCTGATTGCATAAAACTGAACACCGTTGCCCCAGCCCGTCTCTGAGGCCCATCCCTGCTCACTCATCCCCATCCCTCTGTTGCTCGCTCTCCACCTCGCTCATTTTCATCAGGCTAGAGCAGGGCATTGGCATGTGGAAAGGAATGATGGCTTTGGATGATGATGTGGGCTCTGGGGTGGGGCTAGTTATGAAGCAGTTGGGGTGCAAGAGGAGGCTTTGGGTTGGGACCAAGGAATTTAGAGAGGGGGAGGGGGCTCTAGGCTGAAGCAGGGGATTGGGAAACAGGAGGGATTTAGGTTGTGATAGGGCATTTGGATGCAGCTGGGGGTGGAGGCATGGAAGGGGTGAGGGCTCCAGGCAATGTTCACCTTGGGCAGTTTCTTGGAAGTGGCAACATGTCCCTCAGCTCCTTGGAAGAGGTGCCTCTGGCCACAGGCACCGCCCCCACATCTCCCGTTGGTTCCTGGCCAAAGGGATCTGTGGAGCCAGCGCTCAGGACAGGGGCAGCTCACAGAGCTTTTGTGGCTGTTCCTCCACTTAGGACATGTTGCTTCTTCTGGGTAGCCATATGGAGCCAGGTAGGGAGCCTGCCAGCTGCACACCGACTGGACTTTTAATGGCCCAATCAGCAAAGCTGGCATTTTATGGAAACTGGACACCTGGAAACCCTAACACAAATATAAGTACATACAGCTTTTTACATAATTAAATGACTTTACGTTTACATTGCCTTTTTCCAATTGAGATATCACACAATGCTTTAACATACTAAAAATAACCAGCTGGCTCATTGCTGGGCACTGATACAACACAGTTCACAGTAAGCCAGGGAAAAGCTTCATGATTTCTCAAAGGCTAGGTCTACATGATAGCTTTTTTTCGGAAAAAGCTACACAAATTGCACTCTGTGTTCCTTCACTCACTCTAGTTTATACTTCTTATAGCCAACACTTCTTGCGTTCCAAGAAGGGACACAAAGTATCTTCCCTCTCCTCATTCAATAAATTTTGGAAATGTCATTTATTCCAGAAAACATTCCTGCTGTAAAATCACAAGCTGGTACCTGCTAATGCTATTATTGAGGGTGGAGGTTGAAGGGGGGAAAATGACTATGGTGTCCAGCAGGAATGGTCCAGAACACTTCAGCTTAGATACCATTTACATACAGCATTTACGACAGTGGACTTCTATGGCAGTGTTAAAAATTTTATTTAAAAAAAGGAAGAAACTGTGTTAAATACAATTCACTATTTGGTCCATACCATGCGCAGTTGGCCAATATTATATGAATAGTAAGCTCAACAGTGGAAGTTGTACTGGTCAGAATTCTTGTAAGAACTGGATTCCTATGTAGTCACTAAATACAGGGACCCCACTAAAGAGGTCCTCTGTGCTGGAAACTTTCCAAAGTTACAACAAACTACAACATTATAATTGCTTCTTCTGTACATAACAGACTCCTGTGAATTTTGTTTTGGATTATAGGGAATATATGGATATAAACAGTGTGGCTAGTAGAATCCCATACCCAGAAGGAATCAGTCCAGGTTGGCTGCTATGGTGTCAGATGGTAGATCTGAAGTAGCTCTTAGGAGAGCCAAAAGTCTGGCATAAGCAATGGGAAATGTGAACCAAAAGAATGTAGCACATACGCATTGTCTTTCCTTGTGTCCTTAGAACTCATCCACTTCTCCCACTCACAATGTGCTCAGACTACACTTTTGAAGCAGAGTGAGGAGCAGAGAAGATCCAACTATTGGTACTATGCAATTAACATCTAAAAACTCCCACGTAATCAGCAAAACATAATATTTTCTGAATTAAATCCTTGGTAGAGTACTGTCCAACAATCTTTTTATTTTTTGGCAGTTTTTTTCTTTTAATCAGCCTCCATTACCATGTCAACATTCGAAAGTGATGACTCTGTTCCTGCCTCACTCTCAGTTCTTTTTCCATTTGATATTTTCCCTGTATTTTCAATTAACCTGAAATTAACATGGATGTTTTAGTTTAACACCAAAGGCAATCATTTTAATTTATATAACCCCTTGTCATGCCAAAATATCTTGGCTTCTGCCTCAGCATCACTGATAACGTCAGTGCTGCTCTCAGAATAGCATTCATTAACTAAACTGATGCTGCAGGGCCATCAATGAGAGCACAAATTGATGTGTTTATGTAAGTCTTGCTAATAGAGCAGCTATTGTTTCTGTGGGTATTTTGTGATGGAAAGGGGATCTTCTGTGTGATCTCAATGGACACTGTGTATTCCTCTGGCCCCAGGACAGCTGGATGGGACTTTATTGGAGGCTCAGGAAAACCACGCCAGGGTGGACAAAAATAGGTCACTAAAGAACAACACAAGGCACATACATTCTACCACATTCCCTACATTCTTTGACCTGAGCTCACTACCTGGAGAGCATTCTCTGCTCAGACCAACCTGGAGTCAGAACAGTAAGAACATTTGCCTGTGCTTATCCATAAATGTCCTTTCCTTCAGCCATATGTTTCACAGGTTCATTAAAAATAATATTTGGATTAACTGGTCTGGTTCTGCCCCCAACTTGGGGACCTTAGAACGATGAAGAATAGAGGTTGATCCCCACTCACCGCGCACAGATGAGTGCCAGCCTACATTTTGATTTTTAATTGGTCAGCAGTGGAACATTAGAGCTGATACACTATATTAGGAATCTGAAGTGTTTTATTCACAAGAATGTGCCAATTTTAAAATGCTGCAGGCCAAACTTTGGCAGATCATTTCCCTGAGCCCATCTGAGGAAGCTCACCCTGCGCTGACAAGATTCCTTCTGCAGAAGTTGCACATGCTATCCCTCACCTTGCTCCTGTTTGCCAGAAAATTCAATACTGGAAATTTAACAAACAAGGTTTTCATGCCTTTTGAACAAGTGGAATAGTGGCATACAGTGCTATTATGCAGATTATATACAAAGCCTAAATCCTCCTCACCATGTGTGTGCGATGGGACAACAAAAATGAGTGGGTCAGATAGAGTGGGATTTGGACCCGCAGCTATAATACACTTTACCTGTCAAATTCAATTATAGCAAATGTTAAATCTACTTTAATGCAACATTAGCTATCCTAGTCTAGCTCAGATTCAAATGCAAGAAAAAACCCCCGAGACAAAATCCTTTGAGGACAGTCAACTTTTGTGTGAAGCCAAAGTCAAATCCAATGTGTACATCCTGCTAATCTTCAAAAACCAAATATTTCTTGGAGGAACTAAGGGCAATCCTCTATGATCTAGTAATAAAAGTTTCAGAATATATTGAACATATTGTCAAGGGAGACTTCAACATCTATGTTCATAGTACCTCCGATGCAATGGTCCCACTCTCAGTTTCTCACTGGTAATCTCTATGGCTATGTCTACACTCGCAGTTTCTTGTGCGAGTAATATGCAAATGAGGCTAAGCATGGAATATCACCGAGCCTCATTTGCATACCTAATGAGCCACCATTTGTTTCAGAAGAGGCTCTTGCGCAAGAAGGAGCGTCTACACTGCCCCTTCTTGCGCAAGAAAAACCCTCTTGCACAATGCCGTTCTTCCTTAAAAGTAATAGGTGTAATGGCATTCCACAAGAGGGTTTTTCTTGCGCAAGAAGGGGCAGTGTAGATGCTCCTTCTTGTTCAAGAGCCTCTTCTGAAAACAAATGGTGGCTCATTAGGTATGCAAATGAGGCTCGGTGATATTCCACGCTTAGCCTCATTTGCATATTACTCACGCAAGAAGTCACGAGCATAGACATAGCCTATATCTAGATACACAGGTCAACACACCCTATACATTATTGTTTTTGGACTAAACATGGATATAGGGATGTGACAGGGTGGACCAGGTCCTGAGGCTCTCTGCTGGAGGCCTTGTGGTCCTTCCACAGCCTGCCCCAGAAAGACTATAGAGAAGCCCTCAAGTCAATCTAGAGTGGCCACAAGGGATGCAGCCAATCAGGAGCCAGGAAGGCCCTACAAAAAGGAGCTGCAAAGCAGAGCAGCAGTGTGGAGCTCAAGGGCTGTACACTGGGGGATGGACTGCCTGAGAGAGCAGCAGCACTGTGGACAGCTCCCTGTGGAAAGCTTATTGTAGACTGATGGACTATGTTGGGATTCTGAGATAAAGCCCTGAGGGAAGAGAAGTCCTGGGTGTACCACCCTCTTCCAGAGTGGGGAACAGACGTAGGGATACTATAAGGAGTACCGAGATGGGCACCATTAGACATGTACCCTGGAAGGGGTGTGTTGATTTGCGCATGGGGTGTGTGACTCGGTCAGAGGGCTGAGCTGCCGAAGAGGCTTCGAAATGAGAGAGTGCAGGCACACACAATCAGCCAGAGGGGGCATGCACAAGAAGTGAGTACCACCCTGTTACAAGAGAACACAAAAACATCCCCCTATCCACAGCTAGCTTTCTGCTTCCTCCAGGCCAACATCAGAACCCTCCTGACACTACAGGTAGAAAGAAACAAACATAATGGCCTGCCCTGGAAGCTGAATGAACCATATTCCAAACAGCCTTATATATAACACCATCACAACAAAGCGCTATGTAATAAGAGAACTAGTGAATCACTACAGCCATCCTTAACCACTGTTGGAGGAACTTCTGCCTGCTTCTGCAATTCTCAGTTCTCAAGAATGAAACTCACAAATGGAAGAGACAGAGTTTCTTCAGCCCCTGGCCCAGAAGAGATCAGGACAGCCACGCATCTCAGTGCACTCAGAGTAAAAAACAAAAATACTTCAACCTAGTCTTCCCACCGTAGCACCACACAAATATATAAATAATCAAACTAAACAAAGTCCAGTCCCTACTGCCAGAAGAAAAGAGACAAAATGGAAAAGCATTTTTTTGCAGAGATCTCATACATTTTGGAGGAGATTCAGATGTCACCATTATGAGAGCTGTTTACAAACATGGTGAATGTATCTATAATTGTAAATTTAACTGGAAAAAGTCAGGACTAGGGATGTAAAATCATGTGTAATTGGTTAACCAGTTAAATGTGAAGTTACTTCAATTAAGGGGGAGCCATGGCCAGGCTGGAATGGCCCACTGCCACAGTCAGGAGCTGTTCTGGACGCCCAGAGAAGCCCCTGGCTGCGATGTGCTGGGCCAAGTCAATTATTGCTGGAAGCAGGGTTAGTGTCCCCAGGCACATGTCTCATCTATTGGGCTGAGTACCTGCCTCTCAATTTACCAAAGAACTCTGTGCCTCAGTTTCTTCACCTATACAGTGTAGATATCTGATTCCCTACAGTATCTACTGTATAATATATAATCTTGGACTTAGCTTGAATGACATGTATGGTTGTTTTAGGTGTGTTCTGCCACTTGAAGGGGAGATTCTGAAGTCTCCTCACCTCTCTGGACCTCAGCGAGTGCAATATCCCCTTCATGATGGCGGCCTGCTGTATGCTCCACAACCTTGGTGAGAGCAAGGGGGAGACTTGTGCTTCCAGGGGCTCTAAGTCCAAGGCAGGCTCCAACAAGTGTGGATGCGCTATTTCAAAATAATTCTAACTAATTTTGATGCTTCCCCATAGTGGGGACACTCTATTTTGATTTTGTTATTTCAGGAGTTTTTATTTTTATTTTAATTTTGAAATTATTTCCTAGTGTAGCCATGCCCTGGGAGTTGGGACAAGTCTCAATTTTTAATCTAAATCTAGGCTGGCTCTGGCTACTTAACAAGGAACAGAACAATTTCTTTGGCCCACTCCAGTGATCTATGATCTTCCCCCCAGTTTTTCTCACTTATACATTTGCTCTAAAAATAGCAATCCATGTCTTTAGTTTTAAGATGCACTAACAAGATCAGATATTGTGTACTTTTCCCAAAGCACCTAAGAGCCAGATTTTTTCCAGTAAGATTTTTCAAAAGTGCCTAAGCACCTAACACTGTTGATTTCAGTGGGAGTTAAGCTTCTGATAATGCCACCTACATTTTTAAGCACCTAAATAAAAAAAAAATTGTCCCTAAGTAACTTAGGAGTCTAAGTTTCAAAATTTCCCATTTTCAAAATCTATTTAAGGTACATCAACTCCACAAATTTATTTGTAATTAGCAGGTGAGACCCTTCGTTGACCAGGCAAAGTCATTTTATGTAGATTACACTTATACGAAAGATCAAGAAATGAAATATATATAAGAGAATTTTTTATGAATGTGCTTGCAAAAGGGAAGTAAAAGAACAGTTTTAAATTAGTAGGATTTCAACTTCAAACATTATTCATTTTATTGAATAATTACCATGCATAGTAAATTTGAACCAGAAACTCATAAAGCTTCCATTACTCTTTCTGTAACTAATTTTAATTATTTTGTGATTTGTAACAGTAAAATTTTCTTTGCACTAAAATAACAGTTGAATAGGTGACTTGATTTTAATTTTGTTAGCAAATATTTTTATGAACTCTAAGTCTAATAACTATGACTTTCTTCTGAAGAAAAACAAAAATAATTATTTAAACCTTTCACCCAGCACATTCTAGTGTAAAAAGTAGTGCATTCAGCTAATTTAAGTAGCAAGATTGATTATGCAAAATGTCATGTGTCTAGGTAATCACGAAGTATGACTTTATTTTTCACAAACAAATCCACAAACAAACAAGCTCTTCATAATATATAATAGATTGTAGCTCAGGTTTGCATAGTCCCACTAGCTTTCACCTAACTAGAGCAGGTCATAACATTAGTAAAGACATGGCAGCACATACATCAATATAAGCTAGCCACCTCAGTATATAAAAAGCCACTTTATATACTGGCTGGGCAGGTACTAGGATGGCTGACATACACTGAGGCCCATACTGTCCCATCTTCACTACTATTATTACGTACACTAATTAGATTAAAAGTAGCACATGTAAGCCTATCTCCACTGCAGTTAAACATTACTGTCAAGAACCAAAACACGTGTAGTCATGTCAAGCGGTTAGAGCTACAGACAGGCAAGATGGAATAGATCAAGCCAGAGTTAATGGACAAGATCTGGAACCATGGGTCAAACCCGAGTCAATGTCTAGAAACTGGGGATAGAGGAAGAAAACAGGACCTGGACTCAGAAATAAAGCCAGAGAACAGGGATCAGGAACTGTGTCAGCAGTGGGCAAAAATGTTGATGCACTTCTAACAAAAAGCAGAAACATTAGATTGTCACATTAGAGTTGCAAAAACAGCTTAGACAATTTCCGTCAATCTTTCAAAAACATATAACAAATCTTGTTTGATGAGACTAAGCATGAGAATTTTCAGAGAAAAAAAGCTTTATTAAGAACTAAGCTACTGGTGACAAACTAACATAAGATTGGGTACAAAACTCAAGTTAATATGTGGTTTTACTCAAAGTGAGGTACAATATGGTAGGCTGTGCTGCCCAAGGATGCACTGGCAAGTGGATTCTGACTCAGAACCACATTCTGCTGTCTGGCTCCCCTGTGCTTCAGGGGAAGTACACTATGAAAAGTCTAGCTGAAGCTGGAAAGTTTCATGAACAGGCCAGCACCCTGAGAGAAGAGCCCAAAGGTCTGTTCACTCCTAACACTTTTTCCATCCACATGCATGAAAAAGGCTCTAGCTGGGCTTGTACTTCTTGCATCAAGAAATATATCAGTTCCACAAAGGGGACGTCTACACTGCAAGCTTATTTCAAAATAGAGCATCCACACTACAAGGAAGTCTCAAAATTAGTCTGAGGCAGGCTTCCCTAATGTGGACGCGCTATCTCGATTTAGATCCCCAGGAGGCACTGGGGAGGACTAACTTTAGAATGGCCCTGGTAAGAAGCTATTTCAACATAGCAACAGTGGAGCATCCACACACATCCTCTTCTGAAGGAGCTTTTTCAGAAGAGGCATTATTCCTCGTGGAATGAGGTTTACAAATGCTGGAAAAAGCCATCCGTTATTTCAATTTTTTTCTGAAATTACGCAATTGCTGTGTGGATGCTAGTATTATTGTTTTCAGAATAACGGTGAAGTGTAGATGCACCAAAAGGCTGCTCTTCCATCTACATAAGTACCCAAGGTATAGGGAACTTGCCAGGTGCCAGGAGTCAAAGCAGGCCATAATCTAGCTCTTAATTAGAGTCATGATTATAACTTCATATTTATAAGAAGACAGTTTTCCTTTTTTTTTTTAAAGAAAACTTAGATGAGGAAATAATTAGTTCTAATCACTGTACAAGAAACTCCAAAAAGAGAAGTGAAGAGAGGTTTCAGAGACCTTGCTTCCCTGCACCAAATCACTATCCTCGTATTTCTTTACTTTGGCCCATTTTCCCTTTCTGTATATAAATTTGCCTAACTCTCCTCCACTTAATTCTTCACTCTTCAAGTAACAGAGGCATCTAGCACTTTTAAAAGAGAATGTAGCAAATAAGGTCTGTATGTTAAAAGAAAAAAAACCGCAATGAACCAACAAAACATCCCTCAAACTTTCAGACTATGCATTCTTTTTGTAATGAATGAGATCTAACAGTGTATGAAAGTAAACAATTCTGCTGTCCCAAGTCATGAGTATTCTTCAGACAGCAGATAATGAGAAAGTAACATTCACTCTTCTGCAATGAAGAATTCTAGTTCATTTTGTGAACTGGTAGAGTTCTGTGAACTTTAAAAAAAATATATTGCTTCTCTTATATAATGACGATCTGTGTTTTATGATCACATTGGCACTGTTATTTCAATGAGGAGCCAACAGCATAAGAGAAATTATCTGAATTTATATCAGATGAACAACATAGAAATACCTTTTGGATTTTCCATGTAGATATAAATTATCTTTCTTTTCTTTTCAAGAAAAATTTTCAGAATTTTCCACAAAAAGTTCATATTAATAAAAGAGAGAAATTAGACTGCTGAGAAAAGTATCAGAGAAGTTTGAAGCATGGGACCACTTTTAGTAAAAGTGCCATAGAAAGGCAGCACATCTGCAAACATTTACCAGCAAGTATATGTTCAACATGAGCCTAAGAGTTGAGATTTTTCAAGGAATTCTATAGATAACAGTTTAGACTATGGGTGGGCAATAATTTTTGCAGGGGGTCCACTTCATGAATTTTGGTGGTGGTTGCAGGCTGACTCCGTCCTCCACTTCTGAAAAGGCGAGCCCTCAAGGAAGTAGGGGCTAGACTTCAGGCAGAAGGGGCAGTTCTCTCTTGGTACCACACACCCCTGGCTGGGGAGGAGACTTTGCACACTCCCTGCTCCCAGGCCAATTGGGGCCTGAGGATGGGGAGCATGTGAAGTCTCTAGCACCCTGCCTCTGCCTTGCAAGGTGTATGTGGCACCTAGAGGGAACCGCCAGCCATTTTGACCAGCTGGCAGCTCCCTCTAGGATCCGCATGCCCCTGGAGGGGGGAGGAGATTTTACCTGCTCCTCCACCTCCTGGCCAATCAGGAGCTGGGGGTGCAGGAGTGAGCAAAGTCATTCACTGTTCCAAAAAGCTGGTGGCTCCCTCCAGGCACTAGGTGCCCCTGGTGGAAGGAGGGAGCCACCAGCCATTTTGAACAGTGAATCACGTTGTACACTTCCTTGCCTTGGGGGTCTCAACTGGCCTGTGGGGGGGGGAGCGGCAGGACGGGCCATGGGCCAGATCAAATAGCTAGGTGGGTGGAATCCAGCCTGCAGGAAATGGCTTGCCTACCCCTGGTTTAGATTGAAAATTTAGCAATATCAAGTAGCTCATCTTTTATTAAAAACATTTTTTCAGGGAATGATATTGAGGTGAAGGAGGCAGTTTGTCCTGTTTACATCAACAACTGGATGTACCAAAAAGAAATTATGTGTTTTCCAGGTGATAAATAATTGCAGATCCCACTGACTTCAGTAGGAGCAGTGATTTCTCCGTCCCATGAAGAAAAGGCTATTTTAATAATGCAGATTTTAGGTTTACTAACAGTGGACACTTACATTGGGCCTATTTCTAATTAGCAATTTCATTGATATTGTGGTCAGTGAAATGAGAGAAATTTGTATTTAAAGCGATTAAATTGACTTTGTCAGTGTAGAAAATTCCAGAGAAACTGGAAAACTATGCTACTGGACCTGGGGTAAGAAAAATCCTAGCCACGGGCCAGATTCAGTCTTCCAGGGTTAGTCCCTGGTGGGTCCCCACACCACCCTATTTACCTTCACCTCCAAAGGTATGGGGAAACAGCTGCCATTGGCCATGGATGACCATTCCCAGTCAATGGGAAATGTGATCACCTGTACCCACAGAGACGCAGGTAAATTTAGCAGCAGTGGCTAACCCTAGTGAACTGCCACCATTTTATTGCCCACCCCTGTACTAGCAGTGTAGAATACTATTACAAATTATGCAAGATTTCTCTCTTCACTGTACCATTAGCTCTTCCTTCACCCTTTACACCAGCCAGCTGAATATCAAATGGTGATCCTCATTTCATCAAGGCACAGGCTGAATGGTAATTTCTTAGTCAAAATAGGACCATTCACAGTTTGTTTCCCATATACAGGACTCATCCTTTGTCTAAGACCCTTAGCTGCAATTCTTGTTAAATTACCTTACTACTTCAAGTTGTTGCACATGTACAGCAGCCTGATGTAGTGAAATAGAGAGGTTATTCCACTTTCTCGTGATGTGCATGTGCTTGAGTCAGGATCAGGTTCACAAACACTGTTAAAAAGTAATTGATGATACAGCAGTAATACAGTATAATATCCTTCTAAGAGAGATTTAATGCTATTGATCCCCATCTTACAATTCTTACTCCCTAATTAGTGCTTTGCCTGAGGAGGGACGATTGGATTTGGACTAATTGCAAGGATCTAATTTCACTGAGTTTGAATATTCCTTTGTAGAAGCAATTTAGGAACATATGGTGAATTGCATTCTTTATTTGTATAAGAATATAAGTAGCTTATAGTTAAAGAATGTTACATATGTGTTATGTATTAAATATTAATATGAGCACACACAAAAAAAGTTGGATCTGGCTTCCTCATTCCATGTGTGCACTATGCTGAACTCTCCAGAGAGCTCTATCTACCCAGAGCAGCTCCTTCTACCCTGCAATCCTAATTCCAGCCTCGTGCTGAGGGGAGTCGCCCACAATGGGTAAATGGAGTCTTGGGAACATACTCTGCCCAGCGCACAACCTGCAGCAACAGCTCTTTGGTCTGGGTATTGCAACCTGGTACACATAGTCACCAATGTTCCTTCTAATTTCTTCCATCTACATGCAGAATAAATATTTTTATATGCGCCAAGACATGTGCAGATGTGAACCACCAGTCGAAACATATGCTGCTGGCTAAGGCACTGTGGGTGCTCTGCTAATGAGCTGTGCCGCATTTGAATCTCTCCTGGGTGGCCACCCAAGCACTCAGGTTACAGGGAACACTAACAGTCATAATGCATCTCAGATTTGGGATGTGTCTAGACCACAGGGTTTTTTCAAAAAAACTTCCCCTGCGTCTAAACTGCTGCCGCGTTCTTTCAAAAGTAAATCGAAAGAACGCGACAGTTTTTTCGACTGCGGAAAACCTCGTTTTACGAGGAATAACGCCTTTTTTCAAAAGTGCTCTTTCGAAAAAAGGCGCTATGTAATGCAAACTGTGCTTTTTCAAAAGAGAGCATCCAGACTGCCTCGGTGCTCTCTTTTGAAAAAGCGGCTTGCTTTTTCGAAAGAACTGGTTGTAGTCTAGATGCTCTTTTTCGAAAGAGGCTTTTTCAAAAGTATCTTTCAAAAAAGCCTCTTTCAAAAGAGGCTTGCAGTCTAGACATAGCCATGGGTTGGCTGCCCCTCCAGGAGGCTGAGCCAAACTTCAGACTCTGTGCGCCTGGTCATAATGCCCAAAGCAGGGCCTGGCCTCACAGGACCAGAACCATCACAGCACAGTGTGTGCGCAAGTGGAGTCATGTTCTCAAGGCCCAACTCTATTTCTCTGGGATCTCCTCCTTTACACTGGGCCAGAAGTGTAGCTTGCCTGGTTTTGCACCTTTTATAATTTCTGTGGGTGCAACTAAAACAGTGAACCTACACTAATACTATCCCTGGTATAAAACCAAAACCAGACTTAAACCTAGCCTGCTTTATTTCCTCTCTCACACACCTTCTCTAAAATATAGATGGTAGCATTTTTAAAAGCCTGTTTTTAAAAGTTCCCCAGAACTTCTGGACACATTTTTGCCCTTTTTGTTGATTATGCTGTATTGCTGACAATCAGATCAATTTCCAAAGCTGATTATCAGCCAGCTTCCATGCAGAAGGTCTTCATATGTAAGCATAATGGAGACACATAAGCTTTATAAAAACATTATTTACATTGATATTGCCCACATGAACTTGTGTGTGCTCCTGGATACAACACAACAAAAAACTTTTAAAACTGCACAGAACATGTATTGAGGACATAGTGCTTTGGAGATGCTAATTTTCTATATAGATTGATATCAGCTTTCACGTGAAAACTGAAATTTAAATTCTAAAATTTAAATTCTAAAAATAAGATGCATTGTTTTCAAGTCAGCTTCTACTAGTGTGATGATTTTCCATCATTGGTTATCAGCAGGCACTGAGCCCAGCCCTTCCAACACAAAAAGTATAAACCTCTACTTTCTTTGATTTCAAACCACTTTGGATGAAGCTGTAAGTCTGTTAGCTGGCAAGTCATATGCACACCAGTCACCAGAGTGGGACAAACACCCAAAATGTGTTAATGTGAGTTACATAAGATTATACTGCACATTTCCTATTTGTGTTAGTTGTTTACATTTTTACAAATATTTATGTATGAGAGAAAAAGAAAATCTAGATACCCTGGACCAAATTCTCTCAGGATATGTCTACACTACAACATTATTTCAAAATATCTTATTTTGAAATAGTTAATTCGAAATAAGTTATTTCGAAATAACATGTCTACGCACAAAATGCATTTCGAAATAGCGTTTTGCATTTAAGGCCGGCCGGAACCAGGTCAGGAGTTACTTTGTGTGGCTGCTGCCTGAGGCTATCTGAGGCCTGTGCTTAAAGAGACCCCCCGCCCCCCGGACAGCCGGTTCTCAGCTTTCCCTGATTGCTTGCCAACCTCGATGAGAGACAGCAAAGCATTTTGTCTCTGCATGCTCCAGTTGCCCTCACTCGGGACACCACAGCACTCTGCAACATAGAGCCAGAGCTGCCCCAGTCACTCTGGTGCTTCTCGTGGATGTGTTGCTGCGAGCTTGGCTGCACTTGCTACAGGCTGCCATCTGGGAGGTCCGTTGGGGGGCTGTCAGTATCCAGGAGGCCCTGCAGAAGAGTTTCCACCCTGAGGAGCACTAAGAGCCTCCCTGGTCTTCCCCACTGGGGGTTTGTGCCTCATTCCTCTCTCATGTCCTTCCATTTACCCCCAGCTCCCCTTCTTGATGTCAAATAAAATACACGTATTTTCATGAACACAAACTCTCTTTATTTAACAAAACTGGGGGGGGGGGGGGGGGGGGATGAAACTCTGGTGAGACTGGGGAAAGGAGGCGGGATAGGGGAGAAAGAGAGGGTGGGAGGGGGAGGGGGAAACCTGGAAGGTGGGAGCTGGAAGGAGGAAGAAAGGGAAATAAGGCGGAGAGGAAGCTCAGGGTCTCACCAGACCAACTTGATTTTCATGCAAACCTGCTCCTGGGCTTGTGGCCTTTGGTGGCCAGGCTGGCAGCTATCCTGCCATAGATGGCCGCATTCCTCTGTCTAGTGTGGAGATCATGGACGTTGGGGCATCCTCCCCAAACCTGAATAAGGTCTATGATCTCCACCCTGGATTAGAAAGGCATCCGCCTTCTCCGGGCCCTGGCAGGCTCCTGGGAGCTGACAGACCGGGAGTGGTGGAGGGCTGTCTGCCAGTGGCTTGCTGGCTCATGTTTTGGGGCCAGTAGGTCAGGGGCAGTGACTGTTGGCTCTGGGCTAGCAGGCTTGGAGCTGGCACAGGCACTGTGGCTAGAGTCTACCCCTTTAAGGGCTCTGGGGAGGAGGGGAGGGAGAGGAGTGTTCTTGGTTGAGGCCAGCGTGGCCACGAGGGCACCCTGGGAAGGGAGGAGGCCCCCTATTTCGAAATAAGTGTCTACACAGCACTTATTTTGAAATAGCTATTTCGAATTTGGCGTTATTCCTCGTGGAATGAGGTTTACCAAATTCGAAATAAGCTCTCCGCTATTTCAATTTAATTTTGAAATAGTGGTTTGGCTGTGACGACACTAGTAAAATTATTTTGAAATAACGGCTGTTATTTCGAAATAACTTTGCTATGTAGACATACCCTCAGTTAAAACCAGTTGGTTAACGGTGTCATGCAAAGCAAAATAAATTTTATTGGTGCCCTTTTCCCATTTTATAGGGTATATAGAAGTAGCTCATTTTTAAACTATCTTTTCTTATATGCTCTTCTCATTTACATATAAGACCAACCAAGTTTTGTGCTCCTTGTTTTTTTCTGAAGTATTTGTCAGAAGTTTGAATTAAATAAATATTGATGAAAAAGCAAAAATAAAAAAGCAGAGTTTTTAAAAGTCTTGGTTACTCAGGTTTCAATCTCTTATCTTTCTCTGTCTCTTTGAACATTTTTCAGTGTTCAAAGGACTCCTTAGAGAAAATCAGGCAAGGCAAAGCATGGTATTTCTAATGAAAAACAAACAGAAAATATATTTAAAATAAAATTTCAAGTCTTCTTTACATATCCTGAAGAAGCAAAAGTTTTTTCATATTTGGAGATTTTGGAATGGAATTACTTAGGATTTAATTTGGTGTAATAGAGTAAAAATTTTTCCTTTAAATAAATAGATTATTTGCTTCCACTTTTGTAAAAGAGGTGGTCATTTAATATGAGAAGTACAAGAACTCTGTTTAAAATACAGTATTACAGGAAACTTGCTTTCCTAAATCTCCACTATGATTTGTATTCACTTTTTTAAATTTCATATCACACCCACATTTTATAATAAAAAAGTGGGGAATGATGGATTATTTGCAGGGGGAAATTTTGCAAGAGCCCCACTGACGCAGTTTATTCTAGAGAACCATTTATAGAAGTTCCACTTTGTCATTTTCACCCTGAATATAAGCAGCATGTGATTTTCCCACCCCTATACAATTAAACTCATTATACTGTTTCCATAACAACCAATAGCAGTACATAAAATTAGTTTCCAATAAGAGTATGAGAAAATTAAGTTACAGGCTGCAAAATGTCTCTCTTAGAGGCTCGTACAGTGAACGAGAACCAAATCTGTGAATCAAGCAGGGTGGATGCCTAATGAAAGAGACCCAAAATATTAATTACCTAATGAAGAGAAGTATAGAAAAACTTGGCTTGAACACAGGACTATAGGAATTTTTATAGCTGATGAGACCAATCTAATCCAGTATCTTGTTCTGATAGGAGCAAAATAGCAGATGCTGCAGAAGACTGCTTCAGCATAATGGGTACTTACATAATAACATGTCGTTAGAGAAAATATCCTCCTCCCCCTAAGACTTATATAGCATAGACTTTTCTATTGTGGTGTGTGTAACCACAAATATTTTACTATTCATAGATGTGTCTAATCTTTTTATTAATTCAGCCACGTTGTTGGCCTCTATGTCTCACGACAATGGAGCCCGCATATTCATTACACATGGCATATAAGTATTTTCTATTTTCTATTTACCTTTTCTATTCCTTGGGCATCACCTGGGTTCAGTAATATAATCAGATGATAACCATTATCCCATAACTAACCTCTACATTACAGAAAAGACCATCTTAGTATGTTTGTATATTGCCACCCACAGTTCAGTTGGTCTCTGTTGGGGCCTCTGGGCACTACTGTAAAACAACAAGAACAAGGCTATGCTCTGACTTAGCAGTGGCTTCTAAAATAAATTAACGGATTATCCTCCTGGACTGCTTCTTCAGGAGAACTCATCAAATCTGAATTTAAAGACTTAAAGCAAGCCCGTTTTAAAACCATTGTACCTTATATTATGCGAGGGAGGGAAAAAGTATCCCACTTCTAATTCTTTAAAATAGATTCCACATTTGATCGATCATAGATTATGAGATTAAAGATTGCAAACATAAGGGGGAAAACTGAACAAAGGGTTTATTTTACAGCAATTTAAATTATTTTCCCTTGGGCACATACAACAAAAATCAGCATGGATCACTATTTCTTCGCCCCTTTGGCTAACACTCTACTATATAGAAGGAACACTCTACTAATAACCTATAAAAGTCTACTAATAAAGGAAACTATTATGGAGAAACCTAAAATCCTCAAAAAATGACGTTCTATTGTAGTAAGATGAAAGCCTAAAACATAAGCCCATGTAGCACTGGCTTGGTCTGAGGCCTGAGGCTTACCTAACCATGGCTAACATAAGCTGTGAACAAGAGGCAGACCCCTGCTCACAAAACTTGGCACGAACAGGACTGAAAGTACAAAACATTCATTGGTAATAGGCCCAGGTGTACAATAGTAATTGGTACTAAGTACTGACTGTAAAACAGTAATTGGTACTGGTCATAAGTTGAAAGCACATAGCAATACCAACTCATTAAAAAAGACCATGGTACCCACACTCCCCATAGACCCAGGTTCAGGAAAGGGTCTAAAAAGACAGCATGATGGATAGAGATGATCTAATCAAACCATGAGGTACAGGGTGATGGGCGGCATCTAAGAAGCGTCAGAGGGCGGAAACCCGACACATCAGGAATGATGTGTAACTTGTTTGTACCTGTCTTGGGGGGACAGTCTTTGAATGACCTAAGGGGCAGTGGGAGCACCCACTGATTGAGTCATTCCATTGTTACGAATTACATGTGCATAGTGGCTCAGTAGAGTCTACTGACAACTATTACTGTACTTCGCTTAACAATAAACCTAACCAGGCACCTTTGATCCTTATCTGATTTGTGGTGTTTGGGGGCTCTCTTGAAGTCTGCTGTGTTAATTAACGTGTAAATCAACACGGCACACATCATTGAGAACACACAAAAGCAGCCTTCTGGTTATCATCATCAACAAAGCCAGAGACCTGTCAGGAATTCATCGGGAGGACCCCGCCTGACTGACATCATCTATTTCGGAACTACTATTGTTCTTGCTATAGCCTAAAATATGTGTATCTACCCATACGATCTGGTAACAGCCAAGACTACCTGATTACTGACTGTACCACTGGAATACTGAAGAGGGTGAAGAGAGAAATTCAGTTACTCTCTGGAAAATCTAGCTTTGGGTGGTTCAAACTCTGGAAACCAGGAAACGTGTTTAATGTAGGAGGAAACTGAGATTGTAGATTAAACTAGATAATAAGATTTGCAGTCAAGCTCTTTGGAACACCGTTTTATCTGCCATCCACAATGTGGTACTCTGTAGCTAAAATATACTACTACTGCAACTACCACTACTACAAATAATAATAATAATAAATAGTAAGGCAAACTGAATATCCCAGAAAAAGAATGGCACTCAACATACACATAAACCAAACACAATGCCTGAAACCTAGGCATCCTGCCATAGCTCTAACAGACTGGGGATTTATTCAAACCAAAAATTACTGAAATAAAAGGATTACTGAAATAAAAGCAAGCCTAAAATTAGACCCATCAGCCACATTTTGGCTTGCTTTATGCCAGCCCTCACCAAAGTGTGTATGTTCCCGTTATGAGCAGGTAGTATATTGATATAAAGAAGAATCCTGTTCATTGCTACAGAGAACTGGACTGTATTTCAATACTTCCCTTCTTCCCAGTATGGCATAAGCAGGAGAAGGGAGGAGACAGTGCTTTTGTCACAATGTTATTCCTATCTGCTAATAACTGATGTAAAAAGCTGCACAAAGAAAGACATCTGCAGGACTCACGGAGCACACTTCTCATGCAGCAAAAATAGAACCCATAGTTGATTACTTGAGAATCTGCCAAACAATTTAAGATTTCATCTGCACAATATTGAAAAACTCCTTTTAGAAACATGACAGAATTGTCAGCCTTAGGAGGATGATTATATTCAACGTACTGTATTTTATATTTTGGATCTATCAACCTTCAGTTTTCCTTCATGCTATACATTCGGTTGTGCAATTTCCCCAGTCGTATCGTGCCGGGTCCCGAATTTGAAGAGTACTCTATGTCTCTGCATATATGCCACACATTTATGCTCCCTCAGAATCAATTCAGAATAAATTTTGTCCTTGAACATAAAGGCAGAGTCTACACAGTTTTTCTAGGTGTATAACTATTTCACTTAGGGAAGGTCTTACAATATGGAGAGATACAGTGGATGATGAAATATTTTTTACTGAACCATGTAGGAGAAAGAAAGAGCATGAAGCATGGGCCTGGTGCTTGAGAAAAAGTAAGCAAGAGTTATACTACGAGTAACAGACTGGCCACGTCAAAAGCAAATGTTTGCCTGCAAGTCAGTGTCTCTCGGCTACTACTAGAACTGCTAACACTAATAAAAGTATGTGGAATATGTAAATACATTTTATTAGGAGAGTACAGGGACACCCAGCTAAGTACATGATAAAATAGTTTAAAACAACAAGCGTGAAAACATAACAATGGGTAGTGAATGCTTTGGAGGAAAGTACCAGGGGAGGTATCAAAAGTGTCATTAATGTGTAAAATGACACGTATGGTGTATATTATAGATTGTTTATTTCTGCTTATAAATATTGGGGTACCTTGACTTAACTCTCTGGCCAGCCTAGGGGCAATAGTGAAATCCATACTATTGATTAAGCCGTGTTCATTGTCACAGGTACAAACACATAGGGCTTCAAAAGCCATCTGGCTACTGATGACTATTGATATACTTTGACAATAAACCTGACTCGGATGACTTCATATCTTAGCTACCTGAGCAGAGCTGGTATAATATACAGAGGGAGCATACAAAAACGCACACAGCCGAACATTTATCATCACTGACAGGGGAGGAGACCTGTCAGGACGCCACACCAGTGAATCCTGAATCTACTACATTGCTGTCCTGACCGCCTACATTGGTGACCCCGACCACTGATCTAGTAAGTAACAAGCTGTCCACTGTAGGAATCGCGATCTAACATGACAGAAAACCATGAGTTAGGGAACTCCCTCATCCCCTCCCTGAAAATCCCCACAGAGGTTGATGAAGCATGGACCCGCTGGATTGCCAGTAAAGAGGGTCCATTTGCATTTAAAAAAGAAAGTGGGGAAACATGGACTGGCATTTGTAAAGTAATGGTAACAACTATAGCTCTAAAGAACAGTAATCTCTCTATATATATTAAAGAAAGTTTTTCCTGCTGGGCGACAGAGTGATGGGAGCCCTCTCCCCTGCTCACACA
>CM057847.1:32525754-32539391 GCA_030068395.1 Apalone spinifera | reverse complement strand
AGAGCCTGGGGAAGGGGATAGTGGGGTGGGGAGAAGCCAGGGCTGGCTTCAGTCAGGGAGGGGCAAGAGGCTGGGGCTGACACAGCCCCCAGCCCTCCCCTCCCCAGCAGATGGGTCTGGTGCAGCAGGGAGAGCCGGGCTTGCTTGCGCCCAAAAACATGGGGTTTGGTGAAGGTAGCAAGCAGGGGCACCTCCCCCTAGTAAAAGTAAAAAAGCTAGAATTTTGCAATTAATGTGTATGGCAGTAAAATAGCTTAAACGGTGTTCCACTACATTACCTTCCCAAATAAATTAAAAAGATAAAGAAATAAAGGAAGCAACAGAGACTGTCGAGTGCTGGAAAGCTCAGGCTCTGCTGGCACGGCAACAGACAGTCCAAGCATATGATTTGCTCGAACAGGTAAAGCAAAAAAATAAGAAATTGAGGGAGGGGAAGCACCGTCCCCTGTTGTAAAACAACAGCCTGCAAGCACTTTCACAGTGCCTAAAACATACAACAGAAATGAAAACAAATGTCCTGGCTAAACTAAAAAATGGAACATGAAACAATTGGAATGAATGCTGTACCAGGAACATGTGGAATGACCCAAATAGACCATGGGCAAGGGCTACCGCACCAAAACCTCCACCTTATAATAAAAGCCAGGTTTTGGGAAAACTTCTGCCAAAATCTAAATCAATTCCTGTTAAAATAAAAAACAAAATAATTTAAAAAATCACAATTAAACAGTAAGAGGGTAAAAAAAACACTCCACACATCCACCATCCCAATTTACTCCTAAAAATTCTCCTATAAGAAAAATGTTGCAAAAAATAACTAATATCACTCAACAAATAGGAACTACCTTAAAAAAGCCTTGGTTCAAGGTAGTACATGATTAAATAGTTTGAAACAACAAGAGAGAAAAGCATAACGGGTAGTGAATCCTTTGGAGGAAAGTACAAGGGGAGGTACCAAATGTATTATTAATACGTAAAATGATACGTACAGGGTGCATCATAGATTGTCCATTTCAGTCTATAAATACTGGGGTACCTCTGACTTAACTCTCTGGACAGCCTAGGGGCAATAGTGAAATCTATACTATTGATTGAGCCAAGTCCATTGTCATGGGTTTGAAGGCCATCTGGCTACCGACAACTATTACCGTACTTCGTTTGACAATAAAACTTACTCGGGTGCCTTTGTATCTTAGGCTGTGGTCTGTGGGGCTCTCGTGAAGTTTATTATGCTAGTTACCCGCGCAGAGCTGGCATGATATAAAGAGGGAGCATACAAAAACGCACACGGACGAACTTTTATCATCACTGACGGAGCTGTCAGGACAGCACACCAGTGATCCTGAATCTACTACATCGCTGTCCTTACCTCCTACAAACCATATTCTGTTAGTGAGCTCTTCTTTGAGTGAGCAAAAGGTACTCGCAGCATCACAGCAAAATGCAAAGGTGAAACAAACTGTTTAGCATGAGTAGTTAGCACACATTGAAAGAGACCATTCAAGGAATGAGATGGCTATAATTGCACTATTTACAACATACTTATACTGGCACAGACCCTAGAATGGACACAATGTATTCCCCTTTCTGTAAGGGAATAGTCACAGGAGTGGTGAGTGATATGGGCCGATGGTGCCCAGGCTCCAAGGTCCAGGGACCGGTTCTACCAATGTTTGGGGCTGGGTCTCTCCTCTGGCCCCAGGTCTCTCCATGCTGCCCTTGCATGGCTCCCCCAGATCATCCTCCACCCCAACGTGCCTACTCCAGGTTCCCTGTCTAAAAGCAGGCAGCTGCCCAGCTGCTCACTCAGAATCCCCCTACTTAGGGTGCACTGAGTATGCTCACCTGAACTGAGCATGCCCAGTAACATCTGCTGTTCCCACACTTGGAGCCAAACTCTGCTGCCTGCTCTTAGAGGGGCTAAAAAGGGGTAAAGAGGGCAAATTGGAAGGGTTATGATCAGGGTCTAAGCAGGGGGTGGAAATTTACTGCCTTGGGGAATTCAAGAGACTGTACGTAGTGGTTAGAAGCTGGGTAAAGCCCCAGTAGAGATGCTGCCAGGCAGTGGGGAAATGGAACCCCTGCACAGGGAGGGAGAACAAGGGTAACAGTTACCCCAGTGAGATACCTGCTGTGTTTGCAAAGACAGGGATTGGGGGGGGGGGTCAGAGTCCAGCCCAGAGCCTGCACCCAACACTCAAATTCCCTCCCAGAGCCTGTACCCATCCTCTAACCAAATTCCCTCCCAGAACCTGTACCCATCCTTTACCCAAATTCCTTCCCAGAGCTTGCACCCCTTCATGTACCCCAACTCCCTGCCCCACGCCAGAGCCCAGCATTAAAATTTCCTCCCAGAACCACACCCTTCTCACACCCAAACTCCCTCCCAGAATCTGTGCCCCCTTCTGCACACAAACCCCCCTCCCCAGCACCAAAACTCCTTCATACAGCCTGCACCCCTCCTGCAACTAAACTCCCTCCCAGAGTATTATGTAGGTATGGGGCAGGGGACTTGGACCCATTCTGGACACCAACAAAAATTATAGAAACCTGCTGCCTAGTATAACTATACCAATGGAGTTAAAGCAGTATGTAGTTACAGCAATATATGTATGTCCTAATATAAATCCTTAATCCTTCCTAAAAATAGTACTGACAATGTTATATTTTCTGACAGGACCTCAAATCTGTGATGAAATGATATGCTGGCCAATAAATTCCTATGTATCTTGAGTAGGGATGTGAAAAAACAATTAAAATATAATTGTGTAACCATTAAAATCCTAAGGGTTACACACGCTGTGGTCTCTGCAGTATAAAGCAGAGGGTGAGGGTGAGGAGAGGGTGTGCACCAGCAACCGGCTCATACTTAAGTTGGCCCCACTTCTAGGGAGCTGGCTGCTGTCTTGCATGGTAGGCTCTGATACAGAGCCAGCAGCAGGGTAGCAACTGGCTCCCTGGGAATGGGGCCAGCAGACGGAGTCAACGGGCAATGGGAGAAAACTTACGTGCATGTGACCAGGACTCATGACTCTGGATTCCATTTTGGTATATCTACTTTTTTCCACAAATTCGGCTGGGAACCAAGTTTGGAACAAAGGGTTCCCACCATATGCTAAAGCTGTATAAGGCAGGGAGTGACATTATCTGTTCTTCACTCGCCCACCACTGAACACCTAAGAGAAAAGGACTTGGAACGGGGGTGGGAATCCCAAGCTGCAATGCAAATGCAGCTTGTCACTTAAGAATCTACCAGCCTACTTGTATCATTAGGCAGGTTAAGAATTTGCTAATTCAAATCCTATCTTTGCAGTATCTTAGGCTTACTTTGTATTTTTGTTTATTTACTGGGTAAGTTGCTTTGATCTGTTTGCTATAACTTATGTTTAAAAAGATAAGATTTTAATTAATACATTTATTTTATGTTTTAATCTAAACCAGGAAGTTTGGAGTGAAGTGCTTAGAAATCTCAGTTCAATGGGCAGGGACTGTTGCATTTCCTCTCCACACTGGAGCTATGTCTACTCTGCAGAGCTTTTCCAGAGGTATCCCGGAAAAGATCTGCTGCATCCAAGGAATGTGTCTGCTTTTCAAAAAAAGAAAAAAAAATCAGAAAAGCAGACACCTTTTCTCAGCATCCCTGTAAACCTCATTCTATGAGGAAAAACGGATGTTCCAAAAGAGGGTTTTTTCCCGACAATTGGACCAGTGTGGATGGACCAAATGTCAGAAAAGCCTCTTTCGGAAGACAAGCAGAAAAAGATACACAAATTGCAGCCTGGGGGAGAAGTGAACTATATGAGCTTATACTGTACAGCTCCACATATAGCTCAGGATAGTATCATTTTGGGTTTATACTTTGGGTGGGGGGAGGTGCATGCCTGGAGTTATCTTGGCTGTAACTTCTCAATTGCTGCTTGATGCAGCGGGTGGTCAGAGAACTTGCCTGTAACTGCAGATGGGTGCTTATATAAATGCTGGTGGAACTGTAGAACCAGAAGTGGGTCTGCAGCTGGTCACAGCAGCACAGTGTGAGAGGGAGCCCAAGCTAGTGAGTCAGATGCCTTAGTGGTTCCCAGGGCTGGTGACAGACTTCGGTGGGCCTTGGCCAATGTAAGGAGGAGAATTAGCTCTGGGGCCTCCAAGAAGGAGTGGGGTCTCAGGCAGAAGGAGTGGGGCTCTCAGTGCTTCCCAGACCATGCTGTGTGGGGCTCCAGCAGTGATTTAAAGAGCCTGGGGTGCTGTGAGAAACCGTCACAGTGTTACTTTGCAGGGTCACCACCAGGCAAGGAGGCATGATCCAGTGTGTTGGAGGGTGGCCCTCGAGTACCAGCCTCACTAGTACACCAGGAACGTAAGGGATGTGTAAATTGTTCTGATAATATGTCTCTGGTGCCATTAGCTACAGCTAAAAGATTCAGATTAAGATACTGGAAGGATAGAAATTCCTTTATGGGCAGGTGCAGTCCCAGACTCATGTGAAGAAGTAATTTCAATAATTTATGGAACACAGAACAAGATGGAAGATATTAAAAATATCTGAAACTCAATTTTAACACTTTACAGGAAAATTCACAGAAAGCACACACATTAACATATGGTTTTATTGTATTAAAAGCAAGGGAGAAAAAATAATTTGTACATAGGTTCTTAAGAAAGGCTCTGAAGAGGCTGGTATTTCTCTCTCTCTCTCTATAAAAACATTTTCCTACGGGATGCTGAGTGATGGAATCACTGCATTGCCCGTCCCCCCCCCCTCCCACCTTCACAGAGTCAGAAGGGGAAGCAGCAGCTATGGGAGGGCACCCTAGGCTCCCTACTGGCCCCCCAGCTCCATTGCAGGAGGGCCAGTGGGCAGTAGCGGCGGCCACCTCCAACCCTGCTTCTGCTTCCACGTCCCAGGTCCCAGTGCTCTGCAACTCAGCAGGGAACTGCTGCCACTGACTGGCTCAGGCTGCCACCTGCTTCACGAGCCAGCTTCATGATCTCTCCCCTTCTGGCCCTTCCCCGCCCTCCGTCCTCCCAGCAAGATTAGATTGCCAGTGCCGGCTTCCTGTGGGAGGGTCGGAGGAAAAAGCCCCGAGGCTCTGCACCGGATCTAGCTTGTGGGGAAACTCACGCACTGCTCCTCCTCTCCCCACAGCAGCTCCTTTTAAGTTTATCTAATCACTCTCCCCAGAACTGAGGCACCCACTTAAGTTTTTAAACTCTTGACATACATGCATGCAGGTCATCATGAAATTTAGACAGAATGCTAGTGAGATTTTATTCTTCAAAAATGAAAAAAAACCTGATTAATTTAAAAGTTGCTCTACAGGTTGAACTTCTCTAGTCTAGCACCCTCAGGATCTGACCAGTGCTGACCCAGGAAATTTGCAGCATCATGGGAGGTCAATATTATCCAGCAGCATTACCAACACTTCACTCTTAGATGACATATAGGGGTAAATTAGAGCTAAATAACAGTACAGAATACCAAAAGTAAGGACCGGTGGCTGCAAATAAAGTTTATGGGACTGCGGGAAACTTCACCACACTCATAAGTGGACATCTGTCTAACTAAAACCATGTTGAACCACAGATGTTCTTGACCAGAGAGTGCTGAACTAGAAAGGTTCAACCTATGCTACAATTAGATTGGACAGAGCACTAGCAAACATACAACAGCAAATATTTATTGATTTGTGAGAGATCAACTAGGAGACCCAAAAGTGCTTTTCCAATCTGTGTTTATACGATTACAGAAACAAAGAGGGTTGCTATAGTTTCATGAGATGCAGAATATTTAACAAGAATATCTTATTTTTTAAATGTTTGTGTGTGAACTCAATATTTATAAAGGTCACTCCTGGAGGAATTCTGCATGACTGTGCAATGCAGAATTTTGCAGAAATCAGTGTTGTGTACAC
This sequence comes from Apalone spinifera, assembly GCA_030068395.1. Lineage (NCBI taxonomy): Eukaryota > Metazoa > Chordata > Testudines > Trionychidae > Apalone > Apalone spinifera. The sequence continues at coordinate 32,533,482 of CM057847.1, read as the reverse complement.
AGAATTTCCTTCTCCCCCCGCCCTCCACCAAAATGAGCTGCAGAGATGTTGGCTGCCAATGGCTGTTGGACTCAACAGAGCAATAGAAGACAAGGTCAGAGGCTAGGGCAGGGAACATGGGGGTTTCCAGCAGTTGCAGTCCCCAGCATGCCCTGAAGAAAGGGGGCGGGGTGCATGCCAGAATCTCTGTGCAAGCCCAGGACCCAGCATCAGGCTGTTTCTCCCTCTGGGTCCCTGGGCTCTAGGAGGGGAGGTTCAGTGAGTATCTGGGCCGGGGGGAAGGCATTGCTTCTGGGCTCTGGGAGTGAGTTGGTCTGAGTGTCTGGGCTGGGGGGCATGGCTGGGCTCTGAGGGGAAGGGAATTTGAGTGTCTGCCCCCGCCCAGGTAGGTGTGAGGGGTAGAGAAAAAGGAACTAGGTTGTCCTAGGGATTTAACTCTCTAGTCCTGCGGTAACGTGTGTGTGTGTGTCTGTTGTTACAGACATATTTGCTGACAGGCATATTACTCCCGGCAGAATTAATCCGTCCCATCTAAAATATATTCTGGCCACAAGAGCTGCAGTTCTACCTTTTGCCCACCAGAGACCACTGTGGCACCAGAACAGCCAGCTGCATGAACACAGCCAGTTGTTCTCTGGCACAGTGGCCTCTCCTGAGCAAAAGGCAGACCTGCAGCTTTTCTTGTCCAGAAGGTAGGGCTTGGGGGTGGGAATGGGGGAGAGGAATCTATGCCTGCCTAGTGCTGCAGAATTCCCCCAGAAGTAGAAGTTCATCATAGCAGCCTGATTGCAGAGCCCGTTTAGGGCAGAGAGGGCCACACAGTGCTGCTGGGAGGGTCACAGACTGGAGTTAAGAATGGCTAGTGGAGGAGACAGAGTGGGGCTTGAGCTCAGGGGATAGTGATTGACAGCACTGAGCCTGGGGATAAGGGAGAGAGGCTCCAGGGGCACAGGAGGATTGTGTGTTCCAGGTTGGGGCAGATATACCTGACTCAATGGGAGGGCTTGGGATCAGCCAGGATCTGCATGGGGAAGGCTTCCCAAACCCCAAACAATCCTCCTGCCCCCCCCAAAAACCTCTCCCTTTCACACCTACACCCTCCAGGTTGACTCCCAGGCTCCTTCCCCCTCCCTCTTAGCTCCTCCATTATCCCCCACTCTCCCAAGCCTTTGCACTGCTTCTGACAGATGCAGGAAACACAGTTCTGTATTGTAATGTAAATTAATTACTTGAGGTTCTGTATTAATATGCCTAGCGAGGAATCCATTTGTCAAAAAATATTACCAGAATCATTTTGGGGGATGGGGTTTGTATTGTTACAAACATCTTTCTGGATAAGTATTTTGAAATAATTTACCAAAATAATTGAAACTGGCATGATTTTATAGTGTTATTTAGACAAATACAAAATATTTAAAAAGTTTTTAAAAAGACAATCTTTTTAAAGGTGCACCAAAAGACTAAAAATAAAATTTTCAGCTAGTAATTTAGGAGAAAGATTGGATGGCTAAGTACAATTCAAGGTAGTTGCTAACTGTTAACTATCCAGTCTTTCTCCTAAAATTGCTAGCTGATAACTTTATTTTTAGTCCTTTAGTGTGCTTTTAGAGAGACTTTTTAAAAAAAGTTTTATATATATATATAGTCTTTTCGGTCTTAAATGTAGCGTGTGTCCACTACTAAAAACTGCAAGGTTCTTGCCCACCCGCCGCTTGGGGGCAGCGTGTAAGAGCCGCCCATCCCAGCTCGGGGCAGCTACAGTTCATTCTTCATAACTATTTACATATTCTCCTCGCTAATGAAACTGCTAGGAAGTCTGATGGGTTTTTCTAAACCCTTTATTAAGGCAAAGTTACAACAAAACATTAACATAGTACATGGTATATTACTTATTCAGGATCAAGTTAATATTAGAAAAACCTGGGTAAAGATTCTGATTTGCTTGCTGGGGGAGTTCACCTCCTCTAAGTATGCTAGAAAGAGCAACCAAATTTCTAAATACCTATGCTGGTTTTGGTGCTTTTCTTGTGTGCATTCTTGATGTGAAACCCCTTCCATTCCAAAGGCAGAATACAATAATAAGAACTGGAGGAATGGAAGAAATACAAAATTCCTTGACTATTAATAGTTTTGTGTTAAATTTGTTGTATGGATACCTGTCCACTAGGAACTGGACTGAAAGCAGAATCATTTTGTACAGGACACTAAAACAACCTCAATAGGTACCAATAAGCACCAATGCTAGTGAAATGAAAAGCTCTATATTCTACTACCAATTCCTTTTAGGTGGCTCACCAGCATATACACTCTGCAAGACGAGCATGACCACTGACCCATTACCTCTTTCCGAGCTATTGGAATCTGATAAATCTCTCTGCTCGGCATATAAATACCTCATGACATGCAGCAAATCACCAGCAAATGGTGCTCATTTTATAATTTAAAAGTTTAAAATGGCACAGCAAAACAACTCCAATGCTAATCCAAAATACTTAAAAAAAATAACCAAAGAAACCATCCCTCACTGCAGATTGGAAAAATAAACCAAATTTGGTCAAACTCTTTCTGAGATATGATCTACTGGTGGGGGAGAGACTAATTAACAAGGTTTTATTTTTTTCTTTAAAGTGAACATTTTCATATATAAAAAAAATGCCTTGCCCAATTGCCTGGTATTGTTCTAAAACTATTTTCCTCTGGCAAAAGACTCCATATGAGAAACTTCAGGCCCATTTGGTTTTAGTTAGGCAAAGTTAGAGAAAAGATCAAAATTGGTCATGTGATGGAGAGCAAGTCACAACTACTGCCTTTCCATAAACAGCAAGAGAATCTGGGCGTAAGCCAATATTTATTTATAGCCAGCATTTATTATTAGGTATTTATTTTAGTCACTAGAAAACAATTACATCTAGATATATTTATTACTGCCTGCAACATTTTTCATGGCCTCTGTCAATGCAAGTTTTTTGTTACTCCTTACAACTATCTATGTTCATTATCAGTGTGCAAATGCACAGAATGCTTCACTGTGATAGTACTAAAGCACCTGGAAGTCTTGTTATTTTTCTAACCAGTGATAATGGACCTAATGTTGAGGTGTCCATGTTCAGCTTTTATCAAGTAAAATTCCCACAGGACCAAAACTTGCCTTTTTTTTTCATTTTCACTAGTTCATTCAGAATGAACTAGTGCAAGTGCCTTTCAAATCCCTCATTCCAAGAAATTATCCCATATTTTGAAGCCAAACTCCCACATTCCCACTTAAAAATGGGAAAGGCTAACTAATGTTTTATGAAACAGAAATTACATAGATTCTTCTTCACAGGCTAAAGCCTGATGCCTTTTCAGCTTTTACTCCTTTTCTACTCAAAATTCTGTGCCATGTAGAGGGATGAGTAAAATACCCAGTGATTGGGTTTCATTTCACAAAACTATTTCACTTTAAGGGTGCATCTACACTTCATCACGTAGCTTATTTTGAAGTAATTTTGAAATAGTTTATTTCAAAATTTGGCACTGTCTACACAGCGCCAAATTTCAAAATAAAGCGCTAAATATTTTGAAACGTCCCTTAGACGTCATGGAATGAGGGTTACAGGGATGCTGGACTAATGCGTCCATTATTTTGAAATATATTTGGAAATAACGGATGCACTCAAAAGATGCAGAATAGCTATTTCAGAATACTTCCGGTATCCCAAAATAACTCCGCAGACGTAGCCTAACAGAGATACCCTTTCGCTATTTTCTGTATTTCTGCCCTTCTCTTCAGCTTTGGAACTGATTTGTTCCATATTTGGGGCTCTATAATTAATTGAATTAACCTAATCCATATATATTGACCCGGGGGGGGGAGGGGAGGAGGTTCCACGACTTTTTTTTAATGGAGTCACCAGGACATGCTTTGACTTGCCAGGGCCAAAGTGGAAGCCTGAGCTCCACTTTTTGGGGCTGAAGTTGATGCCTTCAGGGATTCAGTCCAGGGTAGGGTGGGCTCAGATAAAAGGCCCTCTGTCTGGGGCTGAAGCCCTTGGGCTTCGGCTATGGCCTCCATTCCCAGGGCAGCAGGGCTCTTACTTTGGCTGTGGGCCTCCCACCTGAAGTAGCCGGGCTTAAGGAGGCTCAGGCTTCAGTCTCCGATCCTGGGGTCATGTAGTAATTTCTGCTGTCAGAGGGGCTCATGGTGCAATGAAGTTTGAGAACCCCTACCATAGAACACCTCCTGGGGGGTAGATAATTATTACCCATAACATTTTACAACCTGGGAACTGAATTACAGAGGAGATTATGTGATTTACCCATGGTCACATTGGGAGTTTGTGGCAGTAGCACAATGACAGTGAGCATAATAGATTGACTTATACATGTGAGGCTTTTCCAGACAAGGAAAATTGGTACAGCCAGTAAAGGCATGGTCTCCATTTAAAATTTAGGTCAACACAGTTCTGTTGGTCAGGGATGTAAAATATCTGTACTCTTTACTGACAGTTATGCCTACCTAACCCTCATTGTAGACACAGCTAGGTTGATGAAAATACTTCCATCAAAGTAGCTACTGTTTGGGGAGGTGCCACTTGAGACACGATTATTTCCTATTGCAAAGACTGGCTTAATTCTTTGTCTTCCAATCAAAGCCAGATAATTCACATTATGCCAGTTCCATAAAGCAGCAAAGCTTTCAATGGGTGTAATGTTTCTGTAAAGTGCATAATGGCTTTGCTGTTCTTAATTATATGCCTTACTCTATCCCAAGATATTTTAAGTCGATTACTGAAGTCATAGTCTGCTAAGGCCATTATCAGCCATTCTGACGGTATTAAAAGGATCCCAATAACCTGACTACCATCCCACTGCAATCAGCTCATCAATATACATAAGCGCTAGAAGCTTGATATTGATTACTGCATCTAATGCACTCATTATGCAGAGTTCATTGTGACCTTATAACAATTCCACATTCGATACTCTCCCAGATCCTTATTCAAAACAACGATCTGAATTACTGGCAAGGAGGGAGGGGAGAAGAAGAGCAAAAATGTAATAGCAATACTATAGAAGAAATGGCAATACTGTACATTTGTGACAGTAAAGGGCTACTTAATTTAGCTGACAAAGGTGTAATCCAGTGGTTGATAAGTGGAGCTAGATAAGTGGGGTGGGGCTTGAGGGAAGGGGTAGAGTGGTGGTGGGGTGAGGTAAAGCAGGGGTGGGGTCTGGGTCAAGAAAGGGTTGTCCCAAGCCCCACCTCTCTCTAGGGACAGCCCTGTGTACGAGGCAGTAGATTTGGGCAGTGACCATAACCTTTGCATCACTAAACTGAAGATCAAGTTAAAGAGGATGAAGAAAGTTAAAATATAAATGTGCAGCACCAATTAAAAGAACAAAAACAAAAAACCAAAAACAAAACAAAAAACAAAAAACTATTTCAGGCTAAACTGAGGAACAAATTCAGTGTTCTAACAGAGTTATCTGATTAAAACCAAAACAAAGATATTCTATGTGACGATATCAGCAAGCACTATCTAGATTAAGATGCAAAGGCCACGGCATGACAGACTAGATACTACAATCGGGAGTCCAAAAAAACAAAATAAGAAACCATGCCTTATGACATAACAGGGATTTTATTTAAAGCAGAACAAACAGCACTGGATTCCACTTACCTACAACATTAAATATAAACACATATAATAAAAAATTATTCTGAATTTTTGGGATTGACAGTAATGGACAATTATAATGGTCCCTTTTTACCTTAAAACTGATTAAGCTATTACATTCAAAAGTCTAGGGGACAAGTTTTTCCTGCTGATTTCATGAAGAGCCAGGGCTCCAGAGTTTGGCCATAGTTATAGAGCAGAGTAGTCCTAAAACATAACTTGTCTAGCACTCATCTTCACATTGTATTAGTGAATCTTTTTTATTAATATGCCAAATTCAATTTTTATAGTGCAATTTTTTGTATGCACACTTGATTACTGTTAAAATAGGGATTGATATAAATGCACTTTATCCAAGTTTGTCTCACATTTTTAATAAAAATATATAGAAATTTACATATAAGTAGTTAAGAGGTAAAATTGATAATTTTAAAGGTTTGAATAAAATGATTAGTTCCTGTTTGTTGACAAGTGTAGAAATTGTTACTTTATAAAATGGCTTAAATATCTTCTAGACTGGAATACTGGAAACTTACATTTTTACTTAAAAAATAAAATAAATTCAGTATGAAGTCCCCCAATGATTAAAAAAGAATTCTTCTATTCTTTAGTCTGTAGCTTTTGGTTTTATAGACATTTCAGTGTGAAAGTGATCACTACTTGGGCCTACACTCTCCAAAAGTTTTAACAATTCAGAGGTGTTTGATTATGTTTCGGAGTGCTTTAATCTTCTACACTGCAACCTAAATTTTGCCTCAGGTGTAACTCTATTTAGTTCAAGAAAGTTACACTGAATATAGCTTTTCATCTTAAACTCCTGTTTGGGAAATCTGAAGCTTTCAACAATGCAAAACATTTAACAAATTACAATCAATCCACAGACAGACGATTGAAAGATTGAGGAGATTAATCAAGGCCAGATTCTGCCAAACTTTGTGACATTAAGTAGTTCTTTTTTCCTATGTGTAGCCCCATTGCAACTACAGCAACATCTTCTTCCACACTTTCTAGCCCCACTGATTTCAATCAGATTATTAATGGAGAAAAATTACCACATCCATAATGATGGCAGAAGCTGGTCCTCAGTTGTAACTAAGACAGGCTCCCACTGATGCCCTAGCTTAAATAGAGATGGCCTTTTTATTATTATTCCAAACATCACCAAAAGTGCTAACACATTAGCATTTTCGCTGCAGCCATGTTTCAAATTTTGGTTTCCAAAATACAATTTACCTCATTAAAGTCATAGGTGTGCAGTTCACCTCTGAACACAGTGAAAAACAATTCTTTTCATGTCACAGAAATTTACATTTTTAGTGCAGTTAAGCACTTGTGACCTGAAAGAGCAACATTTGTTGCCTTCTTCTTCTCCAGACAAGGATCAACAATTAAAAATGCATAGCATATACTCTCGCTCTGTTTTGCAAGTGAAATACCTGGCAGTTTCTGACTCTTGTCAGCAAAAGTTCCACATCTCAGAAATCTCAACAGATAAGGAAGAAACCATATATTGGGCCCAGACTCTTAGACTTTCAAATAAAGGAAAAGAGTTCCTATTCATTTGCTCTATGAGCCTGACATACACACAAGAACATTAATCCCCAAACAGAGTAGGTACCACTTTTATTAATGTTGACTGTATTATTTCTAGAGCTTCCTTCATTTTGGGATCTAAAACACTTTAATATGGGCCATGATGAGCAGTTCCTTAATTACAAGTAGTCCCACTGAAATCAGTTGTAGGTAGTCCTAGGCCGGGGCGGACTGGCCTGGTGGGACACCAGGAATTTCCCAGTGGGCCGTCCTCCGAAGGGCTGGCCAAAAGGCCGACTGGAGGCTACTGGAGGAGGAGGGGGATTGTGACGGGGCGCCGCAGACCCGCACTTTAAATTCCCCGGCGCTGCATACCAGCCATGTACAAGCCATGGCGGTGTCGAGGGAGTGCATGTGAAATGCCCGGGTGTGGCGTGACATCATGGCCCGAGACTTTAAAAGCGGTCGGCCCAGAGTTGCACCGCGCGACCCAGCTTGAGAACTGGCACGTGGTCTGGAGCCCTGGAAGCAGCTG
>CM057847.1:32507014-32525654 GCA_030068395.1 Apalone spinifera | reverse complement strand
CAATTGCAGGATAGTTGCATGAGGGAGGTTTGATGGGGGCCAAACTAATCCCTACTGGTAGGAGGATGGTGGGAAAAGTCCTTAGAGGGGACACATGACAGCTTTTACTTCTGGTCATGTGTCAATCTTGCCCCAAGAGTGTTACCTCCAGAGGCCTGGCTAATGGGAGTCAGGGGGTGTGGCTAATAGGGGTGGTTAACAGGGGTCAAGGGTGTGGCTAATGGGAGTCAAAGAGTAAATTTTTAAAAAATTCTATGATGTGAAAAAATGGGCCGTTCTCAACCCATTTCCTGGGCCTATTTTGATTGCCAGTCTGCCCCTGGTCCTAGGCCTCAAGGATGAAGCCTTTTGCCTGCTTGTCAGGAAAATAAGGGGACATAAAGAGCCCTTGCCACCCCGTGTTGCTGCTCTGGAACAGAGACAGCAGTGCAGGCTACCAGGCAGGAGCTAGTCCATGAGGGAAACCAGTTTCAAAACCAGCTCCCCACCCAGACCAGCTGCCTGCAGCCCTGTGCTGCTGTCTTTGATACAGAGACATCATCCCAGGTGGCAGCAGCCCCTGTATGTGAGGGGTCCAAGCTCCGCGAGGACAGAGGCTGCTGTGGGGTGGGGAAAGAGGAAGATTGCAGGGCACCCCTCCTAACAGTCTGCAGGACAGAGTGGCCACTGCCCCCAAGCAAAGGCTCCCCTGGAGCATCTGCAGGCTGCAGGGGGCCTGTCCCTCTCCCCCAGGCTGCTGGCTGGGGGGAGGGAGGGGAGGCAGAAACGACATCTGGAAGCCTGGGATGGCCCGCAGCGCCCCAACCCCCACCCAACAAGACACTCCAGTGACCACAGCCCTGGCCCTTCTACCTCCCAGCCTCCTGTCCTGAGCCCCCTGCCCTAAGTCTTGTCCCTCCCGCTTACCTTGATTTCTACACCCGCACCTCCTTCCCCATGAGCCTCCCCAACCTCTTTCTCCTTGCCCTGAGGCCCCCTCACCTTCCAACCCTCTGCCTTAAGCCTCTCCTTAACCACGAGCCCTCACTTCAGCCTTCATTTTCCTTTATTTTAAAAAATTAGTCATTGAAATTTTTAATGGACATTTTTCTTTTATTAAAAAAAAAAAACACACAACCCAAAATTACTTCAGTTAAAGACCCCGGCAATGCCGGGAACATCTGCTTATTTAAAATAAAACAGAAATCTTGTCACACTTCATTTGCTCATTTGGCTCAACTGTCAACTTAAGCATTGTGATTTCATTTTCTTATCAAACACATCACCACTGCAGAGATGTTCTGCAACACCAAAGGAAGTCTTTGCGGCTTTGAGGAGTTGGCTGTTACTCTGCACCCCACAGATTTGTAGGAGTATTGCACACATCCCATGCAGTGTGAAACTACTCTCCACCTTCATTCTTATGTATTGCACAGGCACCACAGTTTAGTCTGCAACTTGGTGTTCTGCTCTAAACTGGGAACCACTGGCTGACAGCAGGAGTTTTGTGGACATTAGCCCCCTTCTAAAACAATAACCTGATGTCTACAAAGTCTGACCCAAAGCCCAGTGAAGTCAATCAAATGACTCCTGGTCACTTAAGTGGGTTCTGGACCTGACTCCTCCGGAGCTTATCCCTTGAACAATGCATAAACAGAACTCCTGGAACTACATACAACATTATATACTTCTGTGCAACTCACATTGTCCTACAATTCAGGAAAGTCCAGAGATGGAAGAACTACTATTTCAACCTGGAAAAGTAATCCACTTCTCTCTGACTTTCTGCTATTAACTTATTTTACATAAACTGCCACTTTCATCAGTGTGTGTCATTTTCATTTTTAACTTCCAGTGACATCAAGTGAACCGATATGTAGATCTACTCAAGTCTGAGCTTTTAGTTTACTTACATACTATTTCTTCCCACTAAATTAACAAACACTTAAACAATCTTAAGTGTACAATCATATGAGATGTCTAAAGTAACAAAAACCTTCCTGGTTTAGTGTTGTATGCCATATAATTACATCAACTAGCCATGATGACCAATTAAAAATTCCACAAGAATCACTTAAAGTTGATAACTTTAAAATCATAGACTTTAAAAAGTTGCTACAAAAGGACTATAAATGAATGAATCAAGGTTTTCTTGCTTGCCTTCTTAAGGAGCTACGTATGTTTTTATTTTAAAAATAATTTTGAGATAATCCCCATTAGAATGTATGTACTTATAGTTTCTATTTTGTCTAGTACTTGCAGTAAATTTAATAAATCTGTTACAATAATATGGTACATGATTTTATATCCTACATTCCATTTAGTTGCAAAATAGGGATTCTTAATTCTTGGTACACTGATGGAGTTCAGATAAAGGAATATTTCTTTCCCTCTCCCTCCTGCTCTTAAAGGTATGTCTTCACTTGCTAGCAAATCGGCACTAATGCAATTGATTCGAGTGCCAATTTAGTGAGTCTGGTGAAGACATGCTAAATCGAGATTTGTGTACTCCAGCTCTCTGAGAAATGTAAGGAAGTCAATGGGAGAAGCTCTCCCATCAACCCAGTGCAGTGTAGCTACCAGGGTAAGTGGACCTAACAACATCAACTGCAGTTACATTATTCATGTAACTGAAGTTGTTTAAGTTAGATCGATTCACTGCAGTAGAAGAAATTCATTAAATGGCAGTAACAAACAACAATTTACAGGACAGTACACAATCACGGTCTCTCGTATTAAAATCAGCTACCTTTGGCTTATGTGTGTGATGACACTCTCTCTCAATAAAGATAAAGGATGTTTTTCTGTTTTTTTTTTCATTTTTGGTATTGCACCTGTAACCCACTACAGTTTCTTAAAGTGAAATTTATTTTTCAAACTGAAACACATATATTTTGGATTCACAAATATTGGCAGAGATCATTTGATTATAGAACTGAGTATCTGGCTCTTTTTCAGATCTGTAAACCAATGTCCAACTGTAGTGCCCAATAGAGTTAGAAGATTTCTTAACAAGACGACATTTTTTTTCACATAACTAGTCTGAATGTGAATTTTCTTAGCTACCCCAAAGATGGATACGTTTTAGCAAATTAGATTCTGTTTCTTTCATTCCACTTCCTTCTTTTGATGAATATTGAATAGCATTTTCAAATGCAACAATAGGATCTGATATGAAGAATAACCCTAATCAAACAATATTTATTGCTTGTGCTATGTAATTAAATAGGAACAAAAACAAGTAAGCCACCTTAAAACATTCAAATATGTGGACTAGTGCCATGGTAGGCCATGCAGACACTTCTCGAGGAACTAATCAGTTACACAAATGGAACCCCAGGTTTCTAAAAATCTCTCACAAAAATAGGTTATTTCTCAGAAGTCAAATAGCAGCAGAGAAGATAGAAGCTCATTTTAAAAAAAAACCTAATTCAAAGATGAATTTCTATTCCACTCCAATTATGGAAAATTATTTCCTGTAACAAAACAAGTCATGCACAGACAGCAACGATGCAATTTTCCCTACATCACCCTATCAAAATGGACTATATTCCAGCAGAACTAATATCTGAAAGTTACAGAGAAGTTTGATTGCCATGTCAGTTCAACTGTTGCCATTTATGCTAACCACATCATCAAGGCTGCCATTTGTAATAAAGTTTTCTGTGATAGATCCCTAGGAACTGGAGTTAGACCACCAACTAATTTCACACAGGCCACCCAAGAATTCTCTTCACACCACAAAGAATTTTTGAGAAACTGAAGGATTTTCTGTTCTTTCATGTACACTGCCAATTCTAATACAGAAATTAGTAAAATAACAGAGCAAGTGAGAGAGTCTCAGTTCTGCTGGCTAAAATAACTGAAAAATCCTACACTAAAAATGAGGACTAACACAAAGAGGACACACACAGCCCATGATGGAATCCATGCATTGCAAACAATGTTGACATCATGGTACAGCTTGCTGTAGAGAGCCAGCTTTCCGTGCCTTAGGCAAATGCTCAACTGCCTTTTACCAGCACTATTAGTCACTACCATGACAGCAATATAGGATGAAATCAGCATCCATTACATTGCACGGCTACCTTAAATGCCATCAACCACTGTAATAGCAAAGGCCTGGAAAATTACTTGGAGCAATATTGTGCTTTTGCCTGTGCTAGTAAATTTTTCAATTGATGTAAACCCATTAAGACAGTTAATCAATTACAAATCAAAATCCATTCTCTGTCTTATTAATGAGTGTATCTTTGTGTCGGCACAACCATGGAGCTGAAACGCTTTCCAATTAAACATTTGCAGTGTATAAATTATGAAAAGTAATATGAAATCTCTCCAAGAAATGTTACTTATAAAAAGCATTTTCCTTAGTTTACAAGTTTTTAAAAATATATAAATCAGATTTGGTAGCACCAATTTATCTGGGACTAAATCCTGACCAATGAGTGTTTTGCCTGAGTAAAGACTGAGAAGTGACTGAATACGGACCTCAGGATCCTCTTACATATGCACAGTCATTTCTTAATCAACTGCTTCTCTTTTTCACAGTGGTCAAATATTGCTGCAAAGAGATTACTTTGTATCCACCCTGTGTTTCACTGAAAGCGTCTATGATAAAAGCAGGGTGAAAAGGAGCAGGATTGGAACATCCTGCACTAAATCTTTAGTGTGAAACATTTCAATAAAAACAAATTTAAACATAAAATTAGGACTCCTTCAGATAACCCTGTATCAATCTGGATGCCACCATCCAGGATGCCACATGACATAATTTTGTAAGTATGTGTGCGAAATGACTTTCATTATGTGTACCAATATGGTCATGTATCACATAATAAAAATCACCACATGGACAATGTATGGTAGGGGTGGGGCCAAGGGGTTGGGGATAGGGCTGTAAATGGAGCATTGGCTCTCAATGGAGACTCCAGGTGTTGGAGGGGGCTCCAGCTGTGCTGGGTAGTTGGGGTGCACAGGGAGTGAGGGCTCTGTCTGGGGGTGTGAGCTCTGGAATTGAAATGGGAATGGGAAGGGCTACAGGCTAGGGGTGGGGCCAAGGGATTTAGAATACAGTAGGGGGCTGCAGGGGACAGAAAGTGGTGAGGTCTTTGAAGAGGGCCTGGATCTGAGGGGTTTGGAATGGATGAGAGGATTCCAGGTATGGGGAGTGGCTCAGGCCTGAGGGTTGGGGTGTAGAAGGGAGTACAGGTTCTGGGCTGGGGGAGTGGGCTTTGGGGTGGGGCCAGGGATGAGGACTCTGGGGTTCAGGAAGTGACTCCGCGTTTGGAAGGGCTGAGGGTGAAACAGAAGACTGAGGCTCGGGCTTCCCTGGGCAGCGGCACTAATGCAGTCTGCCTGGTATCTGCCTATCCTGGAGCACCATGCTGCACCCTGCAAGCAACCAGTAGGTCCAGCTCCTGGAGGGGCGGAGGGAGATGAGACTGTGTGGTGCACATGCTGCTCTCATCCACACACCCTGCCCCTCAGCTCAGTACAGGCACAGCACATCCTCCCCTGCCAAGGATCAGGACCTATTGCTATCTACTTCAGAGTTGCCCCGGCTATGGCAGCTGCCTGCTGGGGCAGGTGAGGAGAGGCATCTACCCTGGCCACAGCAGCTTCAGGATTTGGGGAGAGGCATCTCTCCAGACTGCAGCCCTGAGCCCCTGCACAAGGTTTAATAGCCAGTGTGGCGGCTTAATAGGAAGCTGTGTGGCCTCTTGCAGCACACACATAGGTAGGGCCACACCCACTTGCAGATGCAGACTGAAATCAGCTGTGTGTGAGAGGACTCACCCAGCACTCATATGCACACCCTTTTGGGTAACAAAACCAAAATAAAAATCTCTATAGAAAGATCTGCATATGACAGGCTCATAAATATTCACCCTCTCCATCAACGTGGGAGCTTCTTACCTCCCCCTACATAAGAATTGCACAAGCTGGGTTATGTTATAAACAAGAAATAAGTTTATTAACTACAAATATAAATTTTAAGTGTTTATAAGAGAGAACAAACAAAACAAAGCATATTACCTTTATTAAACAAAGCAAATAAACAATGAAAATGCAAGCTGAGTTAACACACTAGATAGGTAAGATATAAATTAGGAGATTCTCATCCTGAGTGATAAACCAACTGGCAGACTCTTAAAGCACAAGTTGTCTTGGCTTTCCCAGGTTTTATTACACAGACTAAAAATCCTTCTAGCCTGGAACCATCACTTCCCACAGTTCAGTCTTTGTTGTTCAGGAGTGTTGTTATAGAGAGAGTGAAGTCCCTCTGTGTGGTCATTGTTCCCCTTTTATATCTTCTTCCCACTTCCTGAAAAGCTCTTTTGCTGTGATCTGGCTCAAACCATTCCCATTGTGCAGTGCTATCCCTGAGAGGTTTCTGTTGCCCACAGTTCTGGGGTAATCCTTGTGCTTGTGTACATTTCCTCAGAAAGCCATTCACATTGTTTGGCTTTTCACTGTTGTACCTGATACATACAGAGCCAAACTTCATAACTTCACATACAATGATAATACATACAATCCAGTGAGATATGAATGTTTAGCAGAGCATGACTTTTAGAATGATACCTCACAAGAGATACTTCATACCAAAAATATCCTACTTACATCAGAGTGGCAAATATTAGAATGTCAGGTGTCACCTCCCACCCATTTGTGTCACGTAAGCAAGGAAGAAACTAAAGTGCTTAATTCTCTATTGTTACTTCCATCAACAATCCCAGCTATTTCTAAGGATCAGTGCACTGGACCTAAACAAGAGATTCAGTTGATTCTGCATTTAATATCTATTCATTTCAAAGTTAATTTAATTATATTAATTTAGCATTCAAATATTTTAATATTTCCACATTAGGAATGTAAAAGTATAACTAGAGGGCACAATGCCCCTCCTGCTGCAGCTGGCCAGAGCAGCCCTGCCACCTGCGGAGGTCTGGAGGTGTGAACTGTCAAGACTCTGGATAACCAGTTAAACAATTAAAATTACATTGTTTAACCGGTTAACTTTTTAAAGGGTATTTACATCCCTACTTCAAATAAGTCACAAATATGACCCACATCTGTGTAAGTGACAGGTGCTACAAGCAAGGAGCACCACTGACTGACTCACTGATGCAACAGAGGAAAGCCAATGAGCCAGATCTTCTGTTGGGCACAGTAGCGACAAGGAAGTCAAGTGGGGCTCTCTGATTCACAAGCCACTCTATGCCAGCCTCAGCACCTAAGCTGCAGGGGGTATTCTACGAGCCAGCTATGTCTTTCTGGGATTCCCCAACAGTGTGGGAATCTCAGCTAAGGAGATACAGAGTCTGCCCTCCATACTCCATTGAGGTAGAGAAAGGAGAACAGAGCAGGACAGGATCTGGCACAGTAACTTTACGTCTGAAGTGACAGAAGAATATACAAGGATGAGGGGAGAGACTGACCAAATAACACTTTGTGTGCCCCCAAAATAATACTTACGCATATTTTAAAGGGCATCATGTTAAAGCAATAGCAACACTGCATCATCTTGATGAGAGGTAGTCCCAGACAGTATGCAGGCAATTTCCTCCTCAGAAACCTCAGCCCAGCCTCTAATGCATGATTACCAGGTAGCATCTCTGCCTCAAGAACTGATTCCAGTTAGAGAGATTACAGCAAAAATCAAACTCTGCTGCTCTCTGTAAAGTTACATCACAGCAGACAACTAACACTACACTATTTTCTTCCAAGACTTGACACTTGCTTTGATGTTAAAAATTCATAGGACCATGTAACATTGCCTGCTGGCTACTTCTGCCATGAGAATGTGCATTAATGTAGCTGGATTTTTTAAAATTCTGTCCACCATATTTCACAGGTCTGAGGACCAGGAACTCAGAACTCCTAAGTGCTTACCCTTGCTCTGATATGGAGTGCCATTTGTGATCTATCTAGAAACATATCCAGGTTTTCATCTTATCACCACAGTAGAAAGCCCTTCACAATCATTCATGGATTTTGTCATACAGAACCATGTACAATGGAAAACCATTGTCATTTCTGCTTTACAAATGGAGAACTTATGCACAGTGTAGATTCAATTACTTATGTAAAGTTTTAAAAAAGTTTACAACTGAGTTGGCAATCCAACCCAGGTCTCCTGAATTCCATTCCATGCCCAACACGCTAGACCATCCTTCCCTTCTTGCCTCATTTTTCTCATCTGTAAATTGCCCAAAGTCACAAAAGTGTTGCAAAGACTATTTATTCAATATTTCTAAAGTGCCATGAAGAGAAGAAATGCTATGTATTTCATAGTAGGCCATATTATGTTTTTCTTATAGAAGGATAGAGGACATCAGCCTTTGGAGCACAAGCACTGCATGTGTAACCACCACCAAGGCGGATTTGAACCTGGGACCTCACTATAGGGAGCCTCTACCTTCTGAGCTAAAAGCCAGCTGGCTCCCAGCCCATGCTGTAGAGGTCTCTTGATCTTAACTGTTGCAGTGGGCTAGGTGCCACTTGCAGTACTCAGTAACTACGCTAGGTGTGTGGGTTACATATGCACAAACTAAGGATATTGACTTTTCTAATTAAATAGGATTAAAGAAGAAAGAAATTCTAACACTTTAAACTCACAGTGACCACTACCCTACTGCCTTTGGGTACCCTCTGTAATAACAATAAGTTAGTATAGTAACAGCTGTGTGATCTCACCTTGTAGCAAGAAAAAAACTCTATAAACCAGTATTTTGGATCTTCATTGCAAGCCCTAACCAGACTGACATGAAGCTGACAGGCTTCTTGACTGATACCCCAGAACCAACATGTCCCTGCTGCTCCTAGGTGAAGAAATGGCCACAGAGGCTCCATGCATTAACCCACCCCCATCCCAAGTGCTGGCAGCACTTCTGAGGAGCCACCCAAGGTGAGCACTGTCCGGATCCAGCACTCTAAAACCCATCCCAAGCCCCAACCTTCTGCCCTGAGCCCCCTGCTGCATCCAAACTCCCTCCCAGAGCCTGTGCCCCCTGCCCTCCATCCCACATTCCAAACCTCTTGACCCCAGCCTCCGCAGCCCCCTCCTCTACCCAAACCTTTCATTCCTGGCTCCACCCCAGAGCCCGCACCCCCAGCCAGATCCCTCACCCATTCCCACAACCCATCCCTCTGCCTCAGTATAGGGCCCCCTCCCAAACTCCAAACTCTTAGCTAACCAGAATATTTGACTAACCAGCAAGCCCCCTTTCTCCAAAATGCCAGATAAATATTTTACTGTAAATATATTTCAGCAACAGTGAGAACACTCTCAAACAGTTGTATATACATCTTCTACCTCTTCATGCTGTGTGATAACTGCCAGTGGGTTTTTGTTTTTCATTGTGGCTCTCTTTGGTTTTCAGACCGCACATTTATGTGGGTTTGTCACCAGTGAAATAAGGATTACCTGCAGTCTGTAAACAAGAGATGGGAAACTAAAGCAAGCAACCCGCTCTTAGAAACTATTGCTACATTTGGACCTAAGAATTCACATGTAACAGTCAGAAATTTAACACACATTAAAGGGACTGATCCTGCTCCCACATACATATAGAGTTTTGCCACTGACTGCACAGAAGCAAGAGAAAGCTTTTCTATCTTTTCCCCTCATTCAAATAAAGATTAGATGTGCTTGTAACAAGTATAAGACAAAGACCTAAGTTATGCACCAAAACTAGGGCAGACCACAACAATGACAGATAATACTTGCAGAACAAATGCCACCTAATATAGTACAACAACATTCTCCAAAGTCTAACTTTTGGAATATGTTATCCCTGGAAATTCCAAGGCACAAGCAGAAGGCAGAATTATATCCATAAACAATCATGTAAATGTTTTCAGCAAAGAGCCACATACACCAAAACAGCAGGAATTTAGACCCAACAATATTCCACTTGTAACTGATTAACTGGTCTAATTTCAGCTCAAGGAGATATACACTAGCCAGCTCTGATCCAGCCACAGCACTAAAAATAGGAGTGTAGCTGTAGCACAGCTAGCCACCCTTAGTACATGCCCGCATTTTGTACTGGATAGTATTCAGGATGATTAGCCCCTCCTGGGGCAGCAGATATACTTCTATCTTTAACTCTATCTATGTACACCAGGGGTAGGCATAATTTTTACAGGGGATCCACTTAATGAATTTTGGTACATGGTCATGGGCTCGCTCCACCCCCTGGAAGGCACAGGGACTGGAGATAGGGTTGCCAGGTGTCTGGTATTGACCCGGACAGTCCAGTATTTTCGCCTCCTGTCCAGTAAAAAAATTCAGAAAATACCAGACACCTAAAATGTCCGGTATTGTCTGATTTTTTTTCCCTGCCAGAGGCAAAAATACCCAACACCTGGCAACCCTACGACACACTCAGCAACCGGGCCCAGCCCCAGATCTCCCCAGGACCACCGACCAGGCCTGCCCCCACCCGCTTATCTGGTTCCGCAGGGGCTTGTCTTGTAGCTGGAACAGAAAAACAAAATGGCCACCGACAAAAAAGCCTCTTCTTAAAGGGGCCATGCTGATTTTTTATTTAATTTATTTATTGCTTAATAACTGCTGTCAGGATCCTTTTTTTCCCTCTCTCTCTCAACCTCAACAACTTTGGTCTCCCCTTCTTTTTTCCTCAACAGAATTTTTTTTTCCTGGTGTGGTTTTTTTTTTTGGGGGGGGGGGGGGGGGGGGGGGGAAGGGGGTTTCGGTATATTTGGTTAAACCATCTGGCAACCCTAACTGGAGAAGAAGGGGCAGGGCTGGGGACTAGTCTTTCCCAAGAGTTGTCTGGGGCTGGAGGCTTGGAATTAAAACACAGCTGAAGCTCAAGAGCTCAGCCCTAAGCATAGAACCTGCAATCTGAGCTCTGACGCCCAAGGCTGAAGCCCTTAGACTTTGGCTTCTGCCCTGGGTAGTGAGGCTGGGCCTTAAGACCCGAATGAGTCTAAGTCAGCTCTGGCGACCCAATTCAAAGGGGGTTACAATCCACTTTGGGGTCCTGACCCACAGTTTGAGAACCACTGCACTAGTACATGAAGATAAATATCTGTTTTGCAGAATTTATTGATTTCTACCTGCTCTAAAATTCTGACCAGGCTACAGCCATCATGGCTTTTCTATAGCCATTCTCACTACTTTCTTTGTCATTTACATATTTTAAAAAATAAATCCCTTGAAAATCCTTTTGCTATTTATGTACAGTCTTCTCTAAGGATTCCTTTAATATTATCCAATACAAACCATCAGAAACGATCTGTTCTTGATTTGTCTCATTGGGGTACATATTTATGACAGTGATTTTAAGTAGTAGTAATAATATTAAGTAATGAGAAATATTATTCACATCCTTGCTTATTAAGCAATGGCTTTTCCTCTTTAGCTAATCTTTATTTCTGATCATTCAGCAGTTTCCCTGGAATCCTGAATTAGTTGCTCCCCACAGAGCCAAATAAAGTACACTTCATTGGTCTTCCCAAACCAAATCTTAGATTAAAATCTGCTCTGTACTGAAAGTCACACTGTCATCAGTGCACCAGTTACTGACTTTTAATTTTGATATGCTCTAAGCCGTTGGGTAAGGGTAGGAGCTTCATTCTAAATAATATCTTTAACCAAGGCTAAAACCCAGTGGGATTATTTTTCTGGGTAAAGACCAGTATTCCTTCTAATTTCTCCCATCCCTCAGCAGAAATAATTTTGTTCTGTGTACCGTGTGTAACATGTGGCAGGAGTGGGGTCAAGGGGTTTTGAGTGTAGAAGGGTGTCAGGTCTGGAGCACAGGGTTGGGATGCCGGACTATGAGGACTTCAGCTGGGGTGAGGATTCAGGGCTGAGACACAAAGTTGGGGTGCAAGGGTTCTGGGGTAGGACTGGGGCACAGGGTGGGATGAAGGGGTATGAGGAAGGGATTCCAGAGTCAGGCTGTCTGAGCCACAGAGGGGGAACTAAACTCACAAAAGGGGCAGATCCAGGGCTAGGCCTCCTGGGCCATGGTTGCATTCAGGCTGGGGGAGAAAAGACTGGCTCAGGCCATCCCTCCCCCAGACAATAGGCTGGAGGCCAGGCTTGGGGTGGGGTGGCCCTCCTATCTAGCTTGCACAGTTGCCCTGAACTCCTGCATGTCGCTAACTAGGCAGCTGCACAGCTGCACAGCTTACAGGACGGGTAGGCAAGATATGGCCACAGGCCAGATCTGGCCCACCAAGCCATTTGCTCCAACCCACCGTTGCCCTGCTGTATCCCTGCCCCTGGGTCAACTGAGACCCTGGGGAAGTGAAGCGCATGAAATCTCCTCCTCCCACCAGAAGTGCACGGAACCTAGAGGGAGCCACCAGCCGTTCAAAATGGCTGGCAATTCCCTCTAGACGCGGTGCACCCCTCGCAAGGCAGGGATGAGATATTTCGTGTGTTCTCCTGCTCCCAGGCCACGATTGGTCTGGTGGCAGGGGAGTGCGCAAAGTCTCCTTCTCCTGCCAGGTGCACACAACTTGTAGAGGGGTCCCTTCCACCCTAGGCCCTGCCCTTTCTAGGGAAGGAGATGGCCTATGATCACTACCCACAATTTGTGATATGCTCCCCCTGCAAAAATTATTGCCCACCCATGGCTTACATGGAACATAGGTAACGACTGGCTCATTACTCCAGTTCTATGGGATGCCAGAGCAGCCTCTTTCTGCAGGGAGCTTGGACCCTCCATAGACGGGGCTGCTGCCACCCCATGCTGCTGCCTTAAACCAGCTCCCCGCATGGACTGGCTTTCACCTGCCACCTCACAAGGCTCCCAGGAGTGGAGCCAGGAATGCACTTGCTGCCGGCCCCATCCCTGGAGGCCCTCAAACAATCGCATAACCACTAAAAATTGTTGCAGTTATACAATTACTATATTAAGCAATTTCTAAGATCCCTAATCAGAATGAAGGCTGTCTTGTAGAGAGCCCTTTAGATAGACAATTATTATATCACTCTATTAGCTGCTCTCTGACTACTTACCAAAAGCAAGACATGCCCATGCTCCTACCAAGATAAAAATCGCATGCCATCAGGGCTCTGGCAATAGTAAATGGGCGACAATACAAAAGCTGAGCTGTGGTGCCAGTGACCAGGTTTCCTATATCCAGTTCCTCCCATTTCCACCAACACTTGGCACAGCAGCAGCAATCTGTGCTTCACTGTGGCATGTAACTGCACTGTTATTGTGGAAGCATCAGGTAGGCAGGCTTTCGTGTTATAGTCTGGTAGTTGCTTTGAGTGAGCTGCTTTTGTCTTCATCTCTCAGTGCTATCCAATGACACTTTCCATATGTTCAGTGAAGTCTCAGCTTCATGGTAGACATGAAGGAGACAAAGTAGCTGCTTTCTGACTGGGAAAGGAGTCAGGGACTACTGAAGCAGCTACACCCCATCCTAGCAAGGAAATAATATTTTCAATCTGAGCCCTGACACAAAGGAGTATTAGTTCCTAAGCAGCCTGACAGCTGAAATTCAAATGCCATTTCCAAATGTTTCATCCCTCTTTCCATGAACTTCTTTTATCAACTGACTTTTATCTTCATCTTATATAAGACTGCACATGTAGCTTTTCTTTTTTCAACAGAGTTCCACTGGGCTGGGGTTTACTGAAATTGAAGACTCTAGGTCAGATGCTGTCATGCAGGAGCACAGAGCTGTATATTATCCATCCCTGACTCAGAGCCAGATTTTCAAATCTATTTAGTGCCTAAAGATGCAGATAGGCACAGTGGAAAATCCCAGTAGGCACCTAAGTGAGTTGGCATTGAAATCAATGGAAAACAAAATCAATGAAATGAAATAAAAAACATCTGTCCCTATGTGCTCATAGAGAAGGCGCTCACCTCACAAAAGGGCATGCTGCATTACTTCAGCCCTCTTTCCTCAGGATCTCTAGAGAAGTTAAGGAGAGCTCTGTAGGCAGGAGCAACCGACATTAGACACTGATAAAAAAATTGACAGTTTGATGTTCTACTAAAATATTGTTGGGACTAAGCCTTATTTTCTGGATTTTGTTGAGAATCTGTAAATATCCATAGTAGACAGCTTCTTCTTCAGATTCCCAAAATAAAAGCCCCTGCCTCCTTATATCACCACTTAAGTGGCAGCCTCAGTATTCAGCAAAGTAACTATTTAATAAGGATTCATTTCAGGTCAAATCAGGTCCTACTGAAATCAATCATAAAACTCCCACTGATTTTAGAGCACATTTTGACACTTAATATTGTCTTTTGTTTTGCAAATTACCTAAAGATAAAAACATGCAGTTGTAATTACGCAGATAATGCCCCCAGAAAACACATTCTCCTCAAACTCATGGAACTGAAATATAAAAATCAATTTTTCAGATTTTAAAGTAATAAACAGTAATATGTTTATTACTGTTTCAGTATGCCTTTTTTGACAATTACAATAAAAGGGCAACACATGACCACAAATACATTTAGATCAGTGTTTTAATACTGTTACACTTAAGAGCACCTTTTCAATCATGATTTACAGGATCTGACATTTAATTGACTGCTCTAATGTCAACTGAAATCCTACTCCTCAAACTAGGCAGGAAGACTGGGAAAAGAAGATACACAGTTTAAATCTAAGTTCAGCAGCATGATGTTTAACTTATTAAAATAAGGTAAGCATGGCTCTGCACAGCAACTATTTTCTATTCCAAAGACCTGTATTTCCCAGGAGTGTAGAGAAAACATAAAGAAACTTAAAAAAAAATGGGGTGGGGGGGGGGAAGAGACAAATAGATTCCAGATGTTCACAGGCAGTTTCTTTTCTCGGTCCCTTTATGGTGTAGTTATAGCTGGAAGATGGGAATTTCTTTACATGTTGTCTTTATTTTGGCTTCTTTTGTGGCCTAGAAGATAGACTGCATAGTATATATTATTCAGAGTTTTTTCAGAACAACCATGCAACACTACTTTCAATTTGAGAAAAATGTGCTCTAAGAGCATTCAAGCGGAATACTTATAAGGTATAATAATTATTAATTGATATAATGCTTTAATAGCAAATTGTCTGTACTGATAAGTTCACCAGTAGGTGGAGCTATCGGAATAGATCCTGACTGAAGTATTATGCAAATGTATCTCTGAGAAAGGACTGCTGGGACTTGTATATCACATAGAAGTTGTAAATCTCAAAAGCATTGGTAATGAAATATTTGTTAAGTTTTTCTGTTTTAGAGGTTGGGGGCAATCCTCCATGTAAATAATTGAAAAACTAGGCCAGAAGGCCCAGAACAAATCAACTGTCTGTAATAGAGGAGTCTTGGCTATAAAATCTTTATTTAACATGTGCTTCATTGATTTGATATACCCAGGACCCAATACTATTTAAATAGAGCAATATTCTCCTGTTCTCCAACAGAGAGGCAGCTACATGATGAGCTCAACTCTATGTAACACTATATTAATCACTGTGCTTATGCGGCCTAGAATAATATGAATCCTACACCAGCTCATGGCTTTGAATATCCCAGGGTCGAACAATTCTGTATATGGTAGTGGTTACATGTGATTTTTATTAACTCATTTGAAAGTGACCTCAGGCTTCTCAAAGCCTTTATCACCCAAACTAGTAGCACTGAAGGGGCAATGCTCTTCAGGTTTTTCTTCTGAAGGAATAGTGCAGTACAAGGAAGGAGCTGTCTGGGTAGCCTGTTCTGGACATTTTACTGTTTTGTTTGTTTCTAGTGTGCAAGAACAGAAGCATGCTCTGAGTGCCTGATACAAACCTACTGATGTCATGCCAATGGAAATGGAAAGAGTCCCATTGACTTCCCTGAGTTCTGGATCAAGCCATTAATGAAAATTAATAAAAGGAAGGATTGAGACCATATGAAAATAAGCAGTCAAATGCTGATGATTTATGTCCCTTGTCACCCCACTGGGATTGCAAATAACATGTTCCAGGCTAACTGGCTATGTGAAAAGCTGAACAACAGTCCTATATGCCAAATCATTGGCATACGTCAGGTGGGAAACCTCTACATACAGCTTTGGATAAGATCATTATATGAGTCCACATATTCACAAACATGGATCAAGAAACTATTCAAAGTAAGAAAAACACTAAGGGTATGTCTACACTGCAACACTATTCCCAAATAATTTAATCTGCATCTACACAGCAGGCAGTTATTTCAAAACGTTGTCAAAATACTGTCAAGCTGGAGGACTTCTTACTCAGATTCCTGTAACCCTCACTGTACGAGGAATAAGGGAAGTCGGAGGAAGAGTGCTCTGTTTCGAAATAAGTGCTGTGTAAGACGCTCCCTATTTCAAAATAAGCTATTTCTAAATAAGATACACAACTGACATAGCTCAATTTGCGTAGTTTATTTCGAGTTAAGCCCTGCGGTGTAGATACACCCTAACAAAACAAGAAATAGAGACAAATTCACATATCTGAAAACAATATCCCCCAATCTGTTTTATAAGGCTTGCTATAATAACCCCATAACTCTGATAGTGTACAATAAAACTATTGTGCTGTGGCTTCCTACTAGAGACAAACTAAACAGAAAGGTTGTGTCTTTAGAGTGCCCTTCCAAATCTTTGAAAGCATTGCTATGATAGCTGAGATGGATGATCTACCAATAAGAAGAGTTGGTTAGTTTGAAAAATTAAACTCTTCAATAAGCTTGCTGATTTCTACTCTCCCATCTATAGGAGTGCTTTATGTTTCAGTGGGCCCCACTGCAGTTCTGCATTCTTTCATACTTCTATGTTCCCCTTCTGCTACAGGATGTGCCTAGATTAACAGAAGCAAAACACAGATTATGAATGATGCGTGCTGGAGTATTTTAAGAGTAGGCACTATTTGTAAACTCTTCTGATGAAGTTCAGGGATGACTTTTAAGCAACAGCAGAAGACACTGATGGTTGTCAGGAGAAACTTTTCATTATTAATTTTTGCCACTGTAATGATAAGCCAAATTCTCAACTCAGTTACAGTGCCATAACTCAGGAGTAAAACCTTTCATTATAGTCAGTTATTCCCAATTTACAATAGTGTAACTAAGATAAGATGAGGTTCAACAAAGACAAGGGCAGAATCCTGCACTTAGGATGGAACAATTCCATGCACTGCTACAGACTGGGGACTGACTGGCTAAGTGGCAGTTCTACAAAAAAGGACCCAGGGATTACAGTGGATGAGATGCTAGATATGAGTCAACAGTGTGCTGTTGTTGCCAAGAAGGCTAATGGCATATTGGGCTGCATTAGTAAGAGCACTGCCAGCAGATCAAGGGAAGTGATTATTCCCCTTTATTCAGCACTGGTGAGGCCACATCTGGCATACTGCACACAGTTTTGGGCCCTCCATTACAGAAAGGATGTGGACAAACTGGAAACAGTCCAGTGGAAGGCAATAGAAGTGATTAGAGGGCTGGGGCACATACCTTATGAGGAGAGGCTGAGGGAATTGGTCTGCAAAAGAGAAGAGTAAGGGGGGATTTGATAGTAGCCTTCAACTACCTGAAAGGGGGTTCCAAAGAGGATGGAAAGAGGCTGTTCTCAGTGGTGACAGATGACAGAACGAGGAGCAATGGTGTCAAGTTGCAATGGGGGAGGTCTAGGTTGGATATTAAGAAAAATTATTACACTAGGAGGAGGGTGATGAAATCCTGGATTGGGTTACAGAAGAAGGTGGTGAAATCCCCATTATTAGAGGTTTTTAAAGCCAGGTTTGACAAAGTTCTGTCTGGAATGGTTTACTTAAGAGTTGGTCCTGCTTTTGAACAAGGATTGGACTAGATGACATCCTGAGATATCTTCCAACCTTAATCTTCTATGATTCTATGGTTCTATTATAAGTATATATCCCTATATCTGTACACAGATGTTCTCTGTTCTATTAGGGATATTAAAATGTGTTTATTCAAGTAAACGTGTGAGCGCTAAAAATTTTAGTGGTTACATTGTTACACGTGGGGGGGAGGGCAGCAGCACTAGAGGGGGAAGGCTCCCCAGGAGCAGGTGCTCATGCGGAGATGGCTTAAAAGCTCGCTCCTGGCACATACCAGCTCCTGCCTCCCCTCTCTCTGTATGGCTGCCTCTGCCTGCAGCAGTGAGAGTGGAAGGGGGGAAAGAGGCTGTGTGTAACCACAGATGTTAACCAATGAGTCTGGGTTCATCAGTTAACTGCGTACATGGTTACACTTTCACATAAGTTACATTTTCACATGTTCTCAGTATACAGAAGTTTTGTATTCTATAATGAACTCGCTATCTGTTTAACAAATTAGTATGAACAACTTCTACACACAGAACTTATTCAAATTATGTCTTTTCAAAATCAGGAAAGTTCTCTTACGATTTTTAAAAGAAAACAAATTCTCATTTTTAATAGGCTTAAGTGATGTTTCATTTGATTTCTCAGTCTCTTTTGGTCAAATGTGAACAACTGGTCCAAGATTGAATAATGAGCCAAATCTTCCAATCATTAACTCATTCTTCATTTAGCTCCCTCTCAATCAAAACTTCCATAGCTTCAGTGATAGAATGAGGACAGCAAGAATTGGTTCATATTGGCTCAGTAACTGTATTTTGTGTTTATACAACGTATGTAGCCAGACATGAACCCCATCTTGTTTTCCCCCCCCCCCAGAGAGCAAGAG
>CM057847.1:32484706-32496989 GCA_030068395.1 Apalone spinifera | reverse complement strand
CCCCCCCCCCCCCCCCGGCGGAAAAGTCTCCCCCTTGTTCTTGCAAAGGTTATGGAGCACAGAGCAGGCCACCACTACAAAGGGGATGTTGTGCTCACTGAGGTCCAGATGGGTGAGGAGACTCCTCAACCTTTCCTTTAAAAAGTTGAATGCACACTCCACCACCACGTTGCATCTGCTCAGCCTAGCACTGAAGTGCTCCGTAGTGGAATCCTGGCTGCCCATGAGGGCTTCATGAAGCAGGGAAACAAGGGGTAGACTTCATTGCCCAGGATGCACATGGGCATGTCAACACCCCCAACCCTGATGGTGTGTCGGAGGAAAAAGTGCCCGTGTGCACCTTTTGGAACAGGCAGGAGTTCCAGAAGACACGGACATTGTGCCCCTTCCCTGACCACCTGACACTGATGTTGGTGAATCACACCTGGTGATCCAGGAGGGCCTGCAGCACCATGGAGAAGTACCTCTTTCTATTTATTTAGTCTGAAGCAGGTTGGTCAGGAGCCAGGATGGGGACGTATGTGCTGCATATCACACTCTGCCCACTCCCCGAAGTTGGGGTAACCCATGGCGGCAAAGCCGTTGACAATGTTGTCCAATTTACCCAGAATGACACCCCTCTGTATTAGCACATAGTTGATGGCTTTGGCTACCTGCAGGAGCATGGTCCCAAATGTGGATTTCCCCACACTAAACTGGTTCCTGACGTAGCAGTAGCTGTCCAATGTGGTGAGCTTCCACAGGGTGATGGTGATGCGCTTCTGCCTGGGGATGGCAGGTTTCAGTTGGATGTCCTGTCACCTGTGGGCAGGGGCAAGCCACTCATAGAGCTCCAGAAAGGTGGACTTCCACGTGTGGAAGTTCTGCAGCCACTGCTGGTCGTCCCATCGCTGCAGGACGATGTGGTCCCACTAGTCCAAACTTGTCTCCCGCTGCCAGAAGCAGCGTTCCATGGTGTCCAGGGGCATGCACAGCAGCAGGAGTGCCAGGACCGGGGTGATTGGGGCCTGCAGTCTAGGCTGGTCCTTGTCCTTCTGGAGCAGCATGGAAGTACTGCACCACTTGGCAGAGCATGAGGCCTGCAAGCCAGGCACTGCTTTGCAGCTCCAGCTCCATGTTGTGAGTGCTGTGGCATCCGCAAGGAATCAGAGCATACTGCATCCCGTTCTGTGTCCCACGAGAGGGGAGGCAGTGGAGGAGAGGCATGTGAGATGCGGCCAAAGAAAGGTGTCCCTGAAATCACTCACCACAGCTTGCTTGACCAAACAGACACAGGAAGTATCTACCCTCCTTGCGCCCTCCCCAGAGTTTTTCTGGGGTCCGGAAGTCAGAGGCAGGCTCCAATCAGTGTGGACACGCTATTTCGAAATAATTTTGACTAATTTCAATGCTTCCCCATAATAGGGGACACCCTATTTTGATTTTGTTAAATCTGGAGTTATTATTTCAAATTCAGTTATTTTGAAATAATTGCCTAGTGTAGACATGTCCTTAGAGTGCATGGAGTATTAGATTTACTTGTACATGATTTTATTCCTCTGAATCCAGTGTACAATTTAATGGCTCTGTCTTAATTCTTGCTATTATTGTTTACTGATTACATAGTTATCAAATCAATAATGTGGCAGCAGTTTGTGTCATACTAAAATTCTTCCAATTACTACTAAAAAACAGAAGCCTATTCAGTGAACAGAGTACAGGGTCCACAAATGCCAAAGGCTAATGAAAATACCAAATAATATAAATAAAGTGCATACTTCATTAGAGATGGGTTCCAGCTAAAGCCACAGTTCTCAGCACAACTCTGAATATGTTTGAAATCTGTAAAAATCTGGATTGGACCTGGCTTCAAAGGGCTCCCATCATTATAACGGTGTGAGCCAAAAGCCTGAAGCTAAGCATCCTCAAAATAAAGGTGAGTTTGAAATTCAGATGAAGATTTCAAGTTAGTGTCTTGAACATTTTATATTGAGTTTTCTTAATGCTCTTATTGTTTTGATTTGACCTAAAACCAGACATGTAAAAATAAATTGTCAATCTTTATGGGGAAGGAGTGCCCCATGTTTAAAGGCGCACAAAGTTTTCCTAATGGCAGAAGGGCTGACACAATTGTTGGGCCCCTAGGCAAGGTAGCAGAGGCGGCTCCCATGCCCGAAAGGGGCAGGGCTAGCCTCCCACTGCCAGCCCTTCAGTGCCACCTAGGGTTCTGCCAGCAACTTTAAAGGGCCAGAGATTCCAGTCACTGTGCAGCCAGGAGCCACAGGCCCTTTTGAATCACCAGGCCCCATGGTAACTGTCCCATCCCCGTCCTGTCAGTGGATCTGTCTAATGGAAATTGTTCAAATGGAAAGTCAAATATCAGTCCAGGTTTGATTAAAAGCTCACAGACTTTTCATTGAGCCTCTGTTAAATTGGAAACAATGAAGAGAAAGTCTGAAGCAAACTCCAGACAAGTTCCAAAGGTGCCTGAGACTATTTACAGCTTCAGGTGCAAAGAAGGGACACTTGATTTCATTTTGAATTTTGAGGGATGGTTGGAACCAAAAACTCAAAGTGAAATTCAGATGAAGAACCAGAGTCTGAAGGAATTGTAAACAATAAAAAAAGAGCAGTACAAACCTTTGTAAGTGGAAACAGTAAAGTTTCCCCAGCTCTTCAGTGTCCCTTTATTCTATTTTATGGGAAAGCCAAACAGGCAGATTTTTTGAATGTCTTATTTCTCTCATGAGATCATTTTATTTGTCCTTCCCATTGTGTATGTTGGGCTAGATTTCAGAAGTGCTGAACTGGTGTCATTCATTACAACTGGAACTGCAGATGCTCAGTACTTCTGGAAATCAGGCCCTTAATATATAATTCTGGTCCTAATCAACTTCGTGATAACTTCCAACAGGGGAAGCAGTGGGACCTTAACGTCATTTGAACTTCATAAACCAAATATTTACTGCCCTTAGCATAGCTTATGAACCTTATTCTTTCTGTTTTTCAGAGAGAGTGAGCAAATGCATGGTCAAAAGAAATGCTCAAATGTGGACTGAAAAGCTTACAAAAGCAACTGGAACCAAAGAAAAAAATGTCAATTAACAGCGTTCTTAGCAGAAGTTTAAGAGAGCTGTGAGAATGTATATGCATATTGATTTTATGAATCGATTTAAAAATAAGCATAGAACAAGTATTGAATGTTCTCAGAAACTTAAGGGAATGCTCTTTGTCTATCAGCCTGAAATGGATAACAAGATGCAAATATGTAATGGTACCATTCACAGCAGTAAAGAGCTATGAATAAGCGTGCAGATCACACAAGTTGGTGAGCCATTTATCCATTGTTCAGTAATTGAAAATATATATTGAAACTGTGTCCTGAATCAATTACAAAAATTGACCTTCTGATAATGTTGCATTAAGTGAATTCTATTGTAGTTCTGGAAGATTATGAGAAGTACAGCAAGAATATAAGGATTATAAATATATAACTACAGTCAAAGTATTAATGAAGTTATCTTCACGTAATAAATTGTGGTATAGCTTGTACTATGGATTAAATTTTGCTTAGTGTATCCATCCAGTAGTGTACATTATTTAACCCTACTGTAGTGAGGGGTCATGGTTTCCTGCCCAAAACTGGCCAGGAAGAAACCCTACCTTGGTGGGCAGAGCCAGGACACCCATTCCTGCCCTGCAGAAAGCAGTGGGGTGGGAAAGGAAATATAAAAGGTAGGCCCTGTAGCTCAGTTGGACTGAAGCTTTCCGAGGAGAGAAACGCCTCCTACCCACTCCTGGGGCTGGAACCAAGAGGACTCTGTAGTGCTGAGAACTTGCCAGAACTGCCAAAGCCACCATCTGACCAGGGTGCTCCAAGGCTGCTGAGATTGTCACTGGCTATCTACTCTGAGGAGATAGAGGACACGAAATTACAGAGTGAAGGGGTCATACGAAGTGTCCTAGGGACACTAAATTTAGCACGGCTGTGTGACCAAAAGACTGGTCAGCATGTTTCAGCCAGATCCCCACTGACCAAGTGGCAGAACCATCCTCCATTATCATAGGCCCTGACAGTGACCTTGTGGAGTAGAGTGGGCCTGGGCCCCCTACTGCTCTGAGCCCATTCCACCTTTAGAGTGGCAAAAACCTCACTTTAGGTCAAGAGGCCTTCATTTGTCTGCCAGAGCCACCACCTCAGACTGTTTTAAGTCCCGCCTTGCCTGAAGGCCTGAGTCCACAAGACTGGCTGGTGCTCTGCCTTGTCTGAGCCCATGAAACTGACTGGCGCCCTGTCCTGCCTAAAGACCTGTGCTTACAACCAGGCTTGTGCTCTGTCCTACCTCAGGCCTGAACCCTGGATTACATGCTGTTAGGCCCTGCCTTGAGGACCAGGATCTCAGGGACTGATGATTTTCCAAAGACCTTGCCTGTGGCCACCCTCCAAGACTGATGGAGGGACATCATGCACTTCTACATGTACCCATAAGATTTTACATCCTTTTCATATAGACATAGCTACTCCAAAGGCAGAATAAAGACATAATTTCCTTTGGAAGCATGTGAAACTCAGGGCATATATTGCACAGAGGGTGGCAAAAGACAGAGATTTATTTGGAATCTGTTACATATACAGATTTCACAGCTTCTCCTACTTCAAACTACTGTATACCTTCTCAAAAGAGTAAAAATGTAGTCCTACAAAAATCTATTTAAACTAAATTCTCTACCAATGTCTCTGACACATTTTGGCAAATAGCTAAAAGATTGCCAAAAAAAGGTCACTGATCTTTGCCTGAAAATCTTAGCCAATTTTACATGTAAGTGGCTATTACAAACATACAATATTTTCCAGATGTTCCATCAACTAACTGGATGTGATTCAAGGGAAGGCTGTAAATCTAGAAAGAGATGCTTGTTACTAAAGCGTTCACCATATAAAACTCAAGATCTCTATAAACACCCTATGGCATGCCTCTTTGCTGGGTAGGGTTTTGTAAGTACAAAAGGTCATGTTGGACAGCCTCATCTTATACAAATACTAAAAATGTGGTCCTTCATTTGAAGATTCATCCTTCTAACTAAAGGAGCTTGTCAGTTACCTGGCTAGAACTGACTCAGCTGAGTGAAAAATCAATAGACAAAAATGATATAGGATTAAGCATGTCTTTCTTAGCTCCACCTTTGATCCTCTCCCCTCTTCAGCTATTGATGCATGTGCTAAAATGCCTGTTCTTGAATCACAGACTTGTTTTTTCCTGCAAAGATTATCTACACACCAACCAACACCCAGTTACACTGGAGAATAAATAAATCTCATAGGGTCCAATGTAACCCAGAATGTTGCTCTGACGAGAACGTGAGAGTATTATTGTAGTTTAGAACCTGAATTTTTAAATGTTCTTCTTAATACTTCAGATCAAAGGAGAGAGCTGTCTTGTAGATGCTGATGGAACTTTGTTCAAAGTTTTCATCTTAGGACAAGTGACTGTCCAGCAGTCTAAACACTGTAGGGCATTACTCTTTGGTCAACATTAAAACTGATACTGAAAAGGAAAAACAATTCCCAAAGCAAGGTAGGGAGATGAGTGTTGGGGTCTGGATCAGTTCAGGTACATGGCTGTGCAGATGGTCATAATATAGGTCAAGGCTTGCAAGAACAAAGGAGAAAAAGCTAGACTGAAGAACTGTCATTCTTGAGATAAGTGCCCCCAACTACACATTTAAAATATCTTACGGTAATCAAAATAAGATCTGAGACTGAGCGGAAATGCATATTGGAAATTGATTTAAATTAATCTCCTGGGGGAAAGAACGTTTATAGTGCATTAGAAAGATAAGCATTCAAATCTGATTTCAAATGTATTTTTTATAACTTCAGATCTATCTTGGCACGGAGAGATGCAAGTTTTCTTATGTTGATGAAAGGAGCAAGTGAAATGAAAATTCTGCCCATTTTGCTTAGCGTGGCTCCATTGGGGGAAAAATCTCTTCTGATCCTTGATAAACTGAAATGACTTTTGGAAACTTCAATTCCACTTCCATTTGAAATTTGTGAGCCAACTAATGTTTGCTACTATCTTCAAAAAACGAGGGGCAGGCAGCGTAGAATCCTAAAGAAAGAAAACTGAAAACAATTCCATCCTAATCAGTTTTATTACAAACAAAAATGCCAGGAGTATGGCCTGTCCTGGAGCTGAGCTCTGCTTATGGCAGTGCAGGGGTTATGGGAGCGACAGGTGCATCTAAACATGGTGGCCATTCTTCTGGCTGGATACTAACCCACACCTAGAGAGGGACTTAGAGTGGGTGCTATTTTTTTCATTTCACTCCTGTCCTACCACACAAAGCCCCTCTCGTTCCCACACACCTACACATTTGGATTTTGCATTTTTATCCTGGTCTGACCTGGAAAAACTTTAGATCCTACAAAAGAGACAGATATCCCCCACGCTATTAAAAAAATTAATTGCAATTTTTAATTGTCCAAGGAAACCAGTCTTCAGGCTGCTTTTGCTGTCAGAGTGTGAGTGTGTTTTGATGAGATTCCTGCTGACTCCATGGTGGAACACTCCATCACTGTTAAGGCCTGAGGATGGAACCCAATGGAGTAGGGTGGGTTCACATCCTACTGTCTCCCCTCTGCCAACCCTATCCCTGGGGTGGTTAGCCTACCCACTTTAAGCCACAGGGCTTGGGTTTATCTACTATGTACCCCAGCCCAAAAGCTGGGCCATAGACTGCTATTCTTCTGTGCTGCCCAGAAGGTCAGAGCCTTGACTCTATTGACTGCTTTTGGCCACAGACAGGGTGTTGGAATAAAACTTTCATATTTCTCTGTCCCACCCTGAGTGTTTTGGTTGCTGCCTACCCTAACCAGAAGGCTGCTCCTTGCTCTGCCCTACCCAGAGGTGCAGAGCACCAGACTATATATGCTGTCTGTGCTAAACAGGAGACTAAGATAAAGAATGATCATTGCCAATCCCTGCACAAAGTGCAAGAGTTGCACGCTGGTGATTTGCTTATTCCCCTGCTAACTGGTTTTGACCGCTATGACTTAGTGAGGCGGAGTGACCTCTCTCTGAGTCTGAGGGGGGGAGGGTCAACTCATCGCACCACAGTACCGAGGAGGATTAGATACACTAGATACATACACTAGATGTCGTGGCTAGGTTACCCAAGAACTACGCTGGGTTAGGAAAGGAAAGGGTCAGGTGGACTTTGCAGTGAAACTATTAATGGACTTTGTGGTTCTTTCATTTCATGTGTCCATTACGGGTGTGTCTAGACTACAGGGTTTTTTCGAAAAAAAGTAGCCTTTTTTTGAAAAAAACTTCCCCTGAGTCTAAGACTGCTGCCGCGCTCTTTTGAAAGTAAATTAAAAGAACACGGCAGTTTTTTCGACCGCTGAAAACCTCATTTTACGAGGAATAATGCCTTTTTTCGAAAGTGCTCTTTCAAAAAAGGGCTCTATGTAATGCAAACTGTGCTTTTTTTTGTAATGCAAACTGTGCTTGAGAGCGTCAAGACTGCCTGGGTGCTCTCTTTCAAAAAAGCGGCTTGCTTTTTCGAAAGTACTGGTTGCAGTCTAGATGCTCTTTTTCGAAAGAGGCTTTTTCTAAAGTATCTTTCGAAAAAGCCTCTTTCGAAAGAGGCTTGTAGTCTAGATGTAGTCTATAAGACCTTGACAGTTTGTTATACATTGCTAGTGTTACACAATAAGCCTAGTACTTGATATACACATGGCAAGAATCTCCCTAATGGGTCCTCCATCATAGGAGAATAGTAAAATGAAGAAAGCTGCACCTACTAGTACAAGATTTCAACTCTAAAATCCTATTCTGCTGATGGGAGCTAAACAGCTGTGGCTGGCCAGAACGAAACACCTGCAGCTGAGGAGAAATCAGCCCGAGGCAGGTCTTCATCTAAAAGAAAGACACCACTGCCAAGATGGGTTGGGCGGGTGTTAAAGTTATATCTTGGTGGGAGAGCTCTACAGATGGAACAAAGCATAGCTGACTTCTTTGTAATTTATAGTTGTTGAGAAACTGAGAAATACTGCTGGAGCTGGTCTAAGATTTATCATGACAGCTTCCCCCTCCTCCCCCCGACCCTCTGTCTAGCTACAAGATATCTAACCACCAACCATGTTCTGGAAACTCAGACTTAGTGCCAGCATTCTTTTGCATCCCACTCCCATGCTCTAATCACAGTAACAAGCATCTGGCGATGACGTATAATGTAATGCCAGCCTGATGAATTTTAAGGTAACAAATATACTAATACAAACGACCACTGATTTGGAGTGACAGTCACAGATCACAGGATTTTGGTAAACTTCCTCATTCAGGCACAAGTCTGAACTTTAAGGCCTCAGTTCCTACGCAAGAGGCCACAGTGCAGACTCCCTAAATGACACCCCCAGCAACAAGTACAGCTAGTGAGAGTAAACAAGTTACAGAAATACCATCTGTGCCGGTGGTGAAAGCCGCTCCCTACAGAGGGCATGTTCTGTCTTGGTGTAAGGCAGACGCAACTCCAGAAATTCTTCCCATCGTATGCACCTCAATCTCAGTTGCTGGCCCACTGAGTCCCACCAATTCCAGCACAGCCCACCAGGTACGGCATCACCCCCATCCCTGAGAGGGACAAGAGCTCCAAGAAACAGAACAATGGGAGGAAGGCTCCCAGGGGGGAGTTCTGCTACAGGAGGCGGCCCCATGGTGACAAAAATCAGCAGCAGTGCTGGTCATCCCCCTGCCCACTCAAGTTTGGTCCCAGTAGCCCTCCATCTTGATCTGAGGCCAAAACAGAGAGTGGCATTGCAGCCCGGTGTATGGGGGTCACATAAACACTCAGGTTTGGTCTCATAGTCCCTCTCTCTTGACAGAAGGAGGGGAGGCCTAGCAGGGCCAAAACTGAGTCTGTTACATTTCAGCCTGGTGCACAGAGGTCACAGCACTGCTCGGGTTTGGCTCTAAGATCCCAGTGGACCAGTGACATGGGCTGGATGCCTGGGTACATACACCAGCAGACTGGCTCTATTTTGTGGATGCCAGTGAACTTGCAGAGCAGGAATAAACTCTGAGAGAATCTGGCATATTTGGTTTGCTTGTGAAAGGGAGTTGGCAAGCATGAAATATGTGAGGTGTCAAAACAAGGGCTCTTTTGCGCTAACCATCCTTCATTTACATGTTTAAAGATTCCTAGGCTGGAGCTTCCTATACAGAGTGAGATCAAGTGGTTGGGTAATAAGCCTTCATTTGTAGAAATACTGCCAGGACCTCCCATCAGTGTTCTCTGTAAGCTGAGTGCTTGGGCAGCAGCCCAGGAGAGAGAGATTCAAATGCCACCCAGCTGATTAGCAAGCTCCCACAGCCGCCCACATCCAGTTGCATGTGTTTCTACTGGTGGTGCACATCCACACATGCCTTGGTGCACATAAAATGTATTCTGCACATGGATGGAAAAAATTAGAGGGAACATTGCCTCTCATTACAGGTAGACAAATCAGGTTTTATTGTTATTCAACACATTTCAGCCTATGAAAAATAAGTTTGAAACATAGCTCAATTTGAACACTGAAATTAAATGGCTCTTGGTTTGTGTCCAGAAACCAAAGCAGATTTTGGTGATATTCACCACCTACAATGTGAGCTGTGATATTTCATTGGAATTTAAACTGCCTACTCTGAAATGAAATCTTAATTTGGTGTGTGACTGTGAAAAGGCATTTACCTAATATGAACTCAGGTATTTGATCACCACAACTTACTGTGCAAAGAAATGAGGTCCTGGATAATTCTTACTTATTATAAAATTATGTAATGACACAATCAGGAAAATAACTAAATGCAATCTTCAGGTCTGCTCTTTGAATCATTCTATAGTTACCGGTGGTATAAGTCGCACATTGATGCAAGCTACTATATATATCTGTACGCTGGTATAACTTATAACGCAAGAAGGTAGAAGAAGAAAACTAGTCAAAAAAGAGAGAACTGCTTAAAAAATAGATTAATTTTCCCCTTAAAGTAGGGATGCAAAAATTAATGTAAAAAAGTAACTGTGTAACTGCTAAAAATCCTAGCAGTTACAAGATTACACACCGTGGGCTCTTTAGTACAGGCAGCCCCCGACTTGCGACACGACTGGTTCCCAGGGAAGCGTCACAAGTCGGGGGCATTGTAACTCGAGCCCTCATTTACCATAGGTGCCGTGCGCCATCGTAAATGTGGGCCAAGGACGTAAATCGGGGGATTTCGGCCCCTTGCACATTTACAAAAATGGTTGTAAGTGTGGGGGGGTCGTAACTCAAGCAGTCGGAAATCAGGGGGTTCCTGTATAAAGCTTAATTAAAGCCACCTCCCTGGGAGAGGTCTGGCAAGGGTTGCCTGCCCCATTCCTGGAGAGCGAGTGTGTA
This sequence comes from Apalone spinifera, assembly GCA_030068395.1. Lineage (NCBI taxonomy): Eukaryota > Metazoa > Chordata > Testudines > Trionychidae > Apalone > Apalone spinifera. Next base: position 32,486,587 of record CM057847.1, on the reverse strand, counting down.
ACCTTTGATGGGGGACTGGGCTGGACCCACCATGGACAGAGGCTGTTTTGGCTGGCAAGCCAGAGCAGCCCCAGCCTACAGTGGCCCCACAGGACTAGAGCAGCCCCCTCCCCAGGGCGGGCAGGGAGCTATTCCAGCCTGCAAGACACCTCAAAAGCCAATTCCCATAGACACTCCAGTGTTCCCTGTGCCTCAACTAGCACCACACCTTACACAAGTGAGAGGTTATAAAACCAATCTCACCAACTCCGAACAGGTTCTCCCAGTTCCAAAGGATCAGCCACAGTCTCAGGTCAACGTATACCTTACCCAAAAGAGCATGCTGTGCCAATCCTTTAGAATCTAAAATCTAAACATTAATAAATGAAAAAAAAGGTTGAGAGTAAGATGTTAAAGATAATACATTACATACATCAATCACCAAATTCTTGATGCGAGCTCTTAGCAGAGATATAACAAACTGCTTGCTCAAAAGTCTCTGATGGACATCCTATGGTAGGATGGGTAAACAAATCCTTCTGGGCCCTCTGTCCTAACCAGTGGTGCTTCTGGAATGGAGGGCAGGAGTGAAGACAAAATGGAGGCACCCTCATAATACTTTTATAATCTTTCCTATGTAGGGTTGCCAGATGGTTTCAACAAAAATACCGGACACACTTGACATTACATCACAATCTACATTACATCTCATTTAGATCTGGAAGGGGTATGGATGCAGGAGAGGATTCTAGGCTGGGACAGAGTTGCAGAAGGGTATGCAAGGTCTGGGAGGGAGGGGTGACCTGGTGAGGGGGTGCAGAGTGTTTGGGTAATGACCTGGGGCAGAAGGGGGAGGTGGACTGGGGTAGGAAACTGGGAGGAGGGAGCGGCTGGGTGCCAGATGAAGGGTCTTTCTGGGAAGTGCTTATTTAGGTGGCTCTCAGCCAGCAGCCCTGCAGGACCTTGAGGCAGGCTCCCTGCCTGCCACAGTCCCAGGTAGCTCAAAATGGCTAGCTGCTCCCTGCAGCTCTCTGCTGCAGGTGCCAGAAGGAGGGAGGCTTCACACAGTGTCTCCGTCTCCCAGCAAAATCTCTCAGCTCACATTGGCCAGTTTCCCATTGGTCATTGGCAGATTTTTTCTGGGGGCAGGACAGCATGTGAAGCCTCCCTCTCCCCCCGGTGCCCGGAGCAGAGAGCCACAGGGAGCAGCCAGCCATTTAAAGTGGAATAGGACAGCTCTGAAGAAGCTGGCTGCTGTTTGCCTAAGGGTCCCAGCTTGGTAGGTTGGATCTGGAGGCTTGGAAGGTTGGATCCAACCCCTGGGCCATATCTTGCCTACCTCTGTACTATAAAGTGGATGCACAACCAGCAGGAAAATAGTACTCAGAATAATAATCAGTGGCTCACAGTCAAGTTGGAAAGGCATATTGAGTGGGGTCCTGCAGATCTGGTTCTATTCAATATCTTCATAAATGATTTGGAGAACACCATAGAAAATACACAACGAAAGTTTGTGGATGATGCCATGATAGGAGGGATTGCAAGAGCACTGGGGGGACAGAATCAGAAACAAAATAAGTACTGAAAAACATGAACTACAAGGAGATATGGAAAAAATTAGGCCCAGTAGGTCAGAGATGAGCAATAATTTTTGTAGGGGGGTTACTTCACCAATTTTGGTAGTGGTTGCAGGCCAGCCCCAGAAAGGGCAGGGTCTTAGGTTGAAGAGGTGGGCCTCAGGCTGAAGGGGCATGTCCCTGGCAAGGGAGAGATATTTCGCACACTCTCCTCTGGGGTGAGGTCTCTTGCAGGGCCGGCCCACAACATTTTGGCACCTGAGGCAGGGAATTCAAATGACACCCCCCATGCCACCTTTTCTCCTGCCTGCCTGTTATGTCTCTT
>CM057847.1:32471465-32484592 GCA_030068395.1 Apalone spinifera | reverse complement strand
CCCCCCCCCCCCCCAATCTGGCAGCTGAGGCAGCCGCTTCAGTTTGCCTTATGGTAAGGCCAGCCATGGTTTCTCGTGAGGTCTCTCTCATTTTGAACAGATGGCAGTTCCCTCTGGCATGATGGGCTTGCAGCAGGGGGAGGAGACTTCACACACTCCCCTACCCCCAGGCCAGTTGGAGCCTGGGGACAGGGGAATGCACAAAGTCTCCTGCCCTTGCCCAGCTGGGGCACATGAGGCCTAGAAGGAACCCTCAGCCATTTTGAACAGCTGACAGTTCCCTCTGGTGCCATGCACCCCTGGTGTGGGGAGGAGACTTTGCACACTCCCCCACCCCCAGGATCTGATTGACCTGGGGGTGGGGCTCAGCAGAGCATGCCACAGGCCAGATCAGATGGCTTGGTGGGTCGAATCTGGCCCACGGGCTGTATCTTACCCACCCCTGGTTTAGGTGTAATCTGGAGAACAGAATACTGAAGGAATACATGACAACATGTCTTTAAGTACACAAAAGTTTGTTACAAGAGTAGTATGATAAAATGTTCTCTTATCCACTGAGGACAGGACAAGAAGCAATGGGCTTAAATTACAAACAAGGGAGATTTAGGTTGGATATTAAGAAAAACATCCTAACTGTCAGGGTAGCTAGGCACTGGAACAAATTACCAAGGGAGGTTGAGGAATCTCCATCACTGGAGGTTTTTAAGAAAAAGTTAGACAAACATCTGTCAGGAATGGTCTAGAGCAGTTTTTCTCAACCTATTTATCATTATGGGTTGCAGGTGCTCCCCCCTCCCAAACTTCCCCACAAAGAATGAGCCATAGAGGGGAGCAAGGAGGTGAGGGCACAAGGCATGCAGCAGGGACCCCAACCCTGACCCCAGCATGACCCTGGATCCCAATTCTGCCAGGCAGTGGCAGACCAGATTCTAACCCTATTGTGCAGGACCAGGACGTGGCCAGGACCCCAGATTCCCCTGTGCAGGACCAGGTAGCCTGGACCCCAGAGTCATTCACACAGGGCAGAGGGTATGCTGGAAGCAGCCTAGACCCTGAAGCCCATCATGCCACAGGGCAGTCTGGAGCCAACCCAGCAGCATTTAGCACACAGCTGAGCTAGACTGCAGCTAAATAGCCTGCATGTGGCTCATGCACCATGGGTTTAGAACTGCTGCTCTAGATAATAGTTAGTCCTCTCTCAGTGCTGGAGTTTGGACTACTGAGGTCCCTTCCAGTTCCACATTTCTATGTTTTTGAATGCGAACATGTCAAGATGCACTTGAGAGAGCAGATTTTGGCCTCTGAAAATATGTTTATGCTGTTTGACGTTTCAATCCAAGAGAATGAAATTAATTCCAAGCTTGAGGGCAGTCCCACTGAGGTCAGTGAGGAAAGGCTTACTCCCAGTTCAGTGGTGCAGGATTGATGCTCCTGCCTTTATCTGTGCCATAATATGTAATATTATGTAATTTGTCCTGCCTTACGGAGTACTTTTCTCTCTTTCAGGTACTTCAATTTATTGCTCAGACAGCTTCTGACTAGCGCTTAGATCCAGGAGAAAAAAGTATTGTGCCACATAGAAGCTGATCATTATTTACTTTCCATAGGCCTTTCGCCATACATTTGAAAAGTGGTAAAGAGAGATTCAATCAGATGACTTCCAATAACAGCAAATGTTTTGCTAAAACTCTGTATAATTCATTGAAATGCAAAGGTTAGAGTATCAGGTCAGAACTGCTGCCAATGCTCTCTTGTTCTGCTTGGCAATGTTTTCAAGACAAAGCTGATCATTATGCTGTAACCTGAGAATTTGCCTTACCACAAAAACATAATGATTTTGTAATTAGAACTGAAGCTCTTAATCTTGTGCTTGTACCTTCTCTAAGGCCTGGTCTACACTAGGACTTTACATCGACTTTAGTAGCACATGGTCAATTTTTTAAGTGATGCGTCCACACTGCCAACTCTGTCAACTCGACCTTGAGGGCTGCTGAAGTTGATTGCAGTACTCCTGCTTTTCACCACTAGTAATTCTATTTCCAACCTTCAATGTTCAAATTTACACCACACCACGGTACACATGGAGATGACTTTGAACAATCCTACCAACACTGTGACAACTTTGAATACTTCTGCTCCCACAGCCTCCAGTTCCCAGGGGCACAGAAGAGGGCCAGCATGGAGTGTCCAGGAGAACTTGGACCTCACAATGGCATAGGGAAATGAATCCATCCTTTCTGAGCTCCAAACCAGCAAGAGGAATGCCAACATTTACAGCAAGATCGCAAGCTGCCTGGAAGCTAAAGGTTATTCCAGGAATGCCCACCAGTTCAGAGTGAAAAATCAAGGAGCTGAGGCAGTCCTACCATAAGGTGAAGGAGGCAAGTGGATGGTCCGGTGCAGCACCTAACACATGTCGCTACTATGAGCAGCTGGATGCAATTTTGATTGGGGTGCAGGGGACAGCCAGCTTCCCCAATGTGGTCGTGCAGTCCAGCCTAGACACACCTGGCATCAGTCTGCAGGACAGTGTGATGGTGGAGGGGGAAGAAGAGGAGGAGGAAGAGACTAGGTAGCAGTGATCCCCAAGAGCTAAGAACTGGTCATGATGCTGAAGCCAGTCCCCTCCTCCCAGGATGTGTCCCAGTTCAGCACCTACCCAGAGGAGATCACTTTGGAGAATTCACAAATTTTGTCTAACTACATGGGGGCAGGGGACTGGACTCGATGACCTCTCGAGGTCCCTTCCAGTCCTAGTGTTCTATGATTCTATTCTATGATTCTACAAGCGGGTTCAGGCAATGGGGTGTGAGGTGTAGCACGCTTTCTGCCTACAAAGTGCAGGGGGCCCAGAACAGCTTATTAATGTGCCTGCAGAGGGAGTGGGAGTCTTGCCTGCACAGCTCCATGAAGCTCTCACATAGGAACTCTTTAAACCTTCTCACAAGGTTTTTGGGGAGGCCAGCCTTATGCAGTCCTCCGCAGTAGGACACCTTCCCATGCCAAGCCACCAGTAAGTGTCTATGAAACACAAGTATTGCAGCATAAGCCCAGGTTTATCGCCACATTCAGTAAGCATCCACTCCCGATCACTTTGAGTTTCAGAGAAGATTGATATCTCGCATGGCAACATGGAGGGAGGAGGAGGGGAACCAATTAGCACTCTCCCCAGGAAGCGATGTGTGCCAGACACACATTCACCCCCCACCCCCAACCGGTAGGAAAAAAAAGCAGTGTCCCTGGGAAGCATCCCATCCGCCCCTGCCCCACCTGCAGGTTCCTGCCCTGTCTGGGAAAGTAGCACTGTCCTGGGAAGCCACATATGCTGGACCAGGTATGTGCCAGACACAGCAGGAAGTCACCTTCTTCCATCCCCCACTCCTGCCTGCAGGCTTCTGCCCTGGCTGACTAATTACTATTACTGTCTGCCTCCAGACGAGTGCATCCTGATGCTCCCCTGGGAAATCTGGGCACCTGCTGGAAAGTACCTGCTTTGAAGTGAACATTTGGCCTTGAACGGAACACATCTCCTTTGTCTTTACAGAGACCTTCGGTGTACGCTAACAGATTAGGGGTAGGCTTAACACAATGTAGCTGCTGTAAAGTCTGCCCTTGTAATTTTTCTTTGCAGTTGGGACAACATCCACTTCGGTGCATCCTCCACCTCTTACAACATCTGCCCGCCTGGCTCACATCTGCAGGTGAAAGTGGACAAGGGAGGACATATTCAGTGAGCAGATGGACTGCATGCACCTCCATGTGGGCAAGATGTGGGCAGAGCACCTGGACCAAATTCCAAAGCAACATGAGCAAAGAGCCATCAGGGAACAGCAGGCAAGACAGCAGGAGACCGCTGACCACTGTGATGGAACACCTGACTTCATGTCTAGAAAGGGCCTCCTCCAAGAACCCCATCCACCTTGATGACAACCCTGATGCCTCCTCCTCCAGCACCATTACTTCCACCACCAGGGTCTCCAGGGACTGCTGGAGTCCCAGGACTTAGGTGGGGAGGGGAACTCAAGGGCAACTGTATCCTCCAGAACCTCGGGAGACAGAAGGCAGTCCCACTCGTATTCCTGAGTCTCCCCGCTTTTGGGTTCCTACTTCTTTCCCTGCTGTTTTATTGATGAACTGCGATCTACATATACCATGATAAACTGAGGCCGATTCTGTTAGAACCTTGCATCTATGAGATCTAAACTTCACACAGAAACTAACAAGGAAGAAAAAAATATGGCTGTTTGTACTAACATTAAATTTGTTCCACATATTGCAGACGCTGTCTATGAGAGTAAACGACTAAGCAGATTGTCTTACAATTTTTCTAGGTATGTGTGAGAATTGCTTAGGGGGCATGCTTTTGTTATTATAGCATTCTGTAAGCAGTTTACATGTAAGAATGAAGGGTGTGAAGAAGGCCTGATGTGGACAGAGGAGCGTAAGACCACAGCAGTAAGCAATAAAGTTTTTTTTTTTAATAAGACATTAGTACAGTATGTGCTTTTGTAAATTGCTAGCAATTACCCATGGCACAGCAAACATTTATTTTGAACATCAAAATGATAGACAAAACATTCTTCTACTGATCCCTTAATCAATCCATAAAAACAAAAACATATTTCTCCTCCTGCGAGGGCCTATATGATCTTGCCTTGAGTAATCTGAACCAACAGATACTGTGTAGCAGGCAGCATTACATGTAACCTTTCAAAAGAACACAGCTTAATATGACTCAACAAAAAAGACCCCATGCCACCAAATATATTTCAACCTGATTATTTTCAGGCATAACGGCTTTGCGCATGAGGGTTTTTCTTGCGCAAGAAGCGGCAGTGTAGACAGCTCCGTCTTGCGCAAGAGCCTCTTCTGCAAAAATGGCGGGTCATTAGTTATGCAAATGAGGCTCGGTGATATTCCATGCTGAACCTCATTTGCATAGCTCTGGCGCAAGATTGCGCCAGTATAGACACAGCCTAATAATTTAGTATGAGGAAAGAGTTGATGTGTATCACATCTGTTTCTACACATTTAACAGTTAGTATCAGGTTTATAGCACATTTTTTTCTAAAACTAGACAAATTAGTTCTTGGAAGTAAATACCACATATATTAAACAGCTCTAAGCTACTGTACCCTTGGTTACTAGTCTATTTATTTTTTATTTTTGTCTGTCTATAATTCCAGGGCTAACATGGACTGCAATTTCTTAGAGGCACAACAACATATACTTATTTAGATATTTTCTATCTAACATGAGCTTGTAGAGATTAGTTAAGTAATACCACAGTACATTGTTTATTTCCAACAACATTTGCATGATAGATCTATTTAAAAGGCAAGATTCCTGAGAAGAACAAGATAAAATATTGAAAGATCGTACCTTCACCTGATGATCCAGAAAGATCTATGATGACATATACTCTTCCTTCTGGCTCCAAGTCAATCTGTAATTGAAAAGAGAATGAAAAGTACACTTACATTTGTGCTCCCTTAATGAGCTATTACATGCACCATTAATACAAGGTTTTCATTGTCTCTTAAACCCTAAGCCCCGAACTGAGCGGTGCGCAACATTTGAGGGTTAGGGCCCTGGGCTAGTCCCATGGGAAACAGGGATTGAGTACCACCCACCCACCCTCTGCTAGAGTCTCACCCCAGCTGCAGCTCTGGCCCCACGGCTGCATCTTCACCACTGACCCCTCTCCCAGCCTCTGTCTCTGTCTGCTACCCCAGCCCCTTACTCCTATTCACATCCCCTTCTCCCTGCGCCCTTGGAGCCATGGCCTGGCTCCCAAACCTGGCTCAGGGGGGCGGGCACAGCGCTGAAAAGTATGACTATCACTGTCCTAAAGCATGTCAGCGTTCACAGAGCAAGTATCATGCTCTCATCAAATCTGACCCTGCTAAGAGCTGAGCACCTTTATGAGGTGCTAAGCATCCTCAACTCACACTGGAGTTAAGGGGCCTCCAGGTTGATTCCTGGTGTGCTTTACAAATCCAATAAGCCATTTTAGTAATAAGCTTTCTCAACTCTCCTCCATGAATTTTAACTACTTCTCTCAAAGACTGAAAAATCATTTTAAAAGGAAAAACTCTTAGCTGTAATTTACATTACAGTCAGGTATGCAATGAGGAAAGTATACTTCTAAGCTATTCATATTCGGAACAGACACAGATTAATTCTGGTTGCAGAATACGGGGAATTAATGCACACAACTTCATTACCATTAACATTTGTCTGGAAGTTTGTTGTTCTATCAGACTGAAAAACTGAATCGCTCCAATAAAGAGATAACTGTATTCCATCAGGCTAGCTTGCCTTTATTATATACACCGCCTTGCATTCATTATTATCTGCCTTTATTATATTCAGTTGTAGAACACTAGAACTAGAAGGGACCTTGAGAGATCATCAGTTCCAGTCCCCTTATCTCATGGCAGGACCAAGCACCATCTAGATCATCCCTGATGAATGTCTAACTAGCCAGCTCTTAAATATCTGCAATGATGGAGATTCCACAACCTACGTAGGCAATTTATTCTAGTGATTAACCACCAAGATAGTGAGGAAGTTTTTCATAATATCCAACCTAAACCTCCCTTGCTGCAATTTAAGCCCATTGCCTCTTGTCCTACAGGCCTGTACCCTATAAGACACTGGCTTCAGCCATTAGCATGAGACTTGAGGCCCATGAACTTTGGATATATAGAAAGATTCCAATAGTGTGAGTGTTGCAGCTGTGTCCATTGGGATTCCCAATTATACAGTAATTTTAATATTGGGGCTTGGGACAAGAAGCTGTGTCACACCCACTCCCAAAGTGATAAATGGAAATTCATAAGTAAGCATATAATATATATATAATTTACGACACCTTATGGCCCTGTCCCACGAGACTCAGATTAACTTTGCTACTTTGACGATGGATTTCAATAGGAACTGAGGATGCTCAGCACCTTTCAACATAGATATTGGATGGCACATGTCTGGATAGATACTATACTGATGAATGCAGTATAAATGCCTAGCTAGATACTATATAGCATTGTACATTTCATCATTGACTGTGACTTTCACATTTTGTGTGATTATCTGATAAAGCACATTATGTGGACAACTTTTGTGATTTACTTCTCTTTTCCTGAAACTTTAAAAAACTTTCAGAAAAAAAGCTAAGGAAAGAGAAAAATGTCTCATTTAAGTATATGAATATACAACATAACTAACTAATGGCTGTTCCATTGAAATCTCACGGGGATGTAGAAGTGTGTTTGGAAGCAATGCATTATGGGCTATATTTTATGTTTTTCCTACTTGACTATAGAAGACTGCACCAACACCTACCTGCATGGCTGTTTAGGATTCACTGGGATCATGGTGAGTAAGATGGGGGCAAAGGAAAGAACAGAGATGAATGCACTATATAATTCCCCCCAAGCAAATGGGTAGAGCACAGTGGGGAGAAGGTGAAAACATGGCACTTCCCCAACCATGTACTCGCCATGGATGGAGAGCAGGAGGAGGGGAGTAAACTTTATTGTGTAAGGGCTGACACTTCTCGCTTACACAATAAGCGAGGTTCAATGCCTTCCTGGGGTGACAACTACGCACTTTAACAGACTTCAGGCATCAGTTCCCAAGTACATTTATTGAAGCTGGAAAAGGGGGCGCGCTTAAGAGCCATAAGCACTTGGAACACTGTTTTCCTAAAGTCAGACATTTTGGCTACTCAAAAGACTAAAAATAATGCATCTCAAAGCCATTAATAATGCATTACATTAGAATCTTGCTAATTCACACTAATGAGTAGGAGACATTGGTCACCTGATCTTTGCAAATTACCAAGGAAGTAAATACATACAACCATAGAGCTAGGATCACAAAATGTACTTTGCTTATTAATTCTGACAGCTACAGTTTAGGTTTAATTATTTATGAAAAATTCTCACTGATTTAGTTACAGGAGAAAGAGACAGATTAGTTGAGGATAAAATGGTGCACAGATTAGCATGATTCTACAATTTTGGAGAAGGCGTCAATCAGAAAGTTACAACAATGGTTAAAACATGATTTTCTTCACATTTTGAAGACAATTTCTCATTCAAACCCTTTTTGTTTTAAACTGAAAAACAAAGGTGAAGGGTGTAGAATCCAAATCTCTGACAGGGCAGAGGGAACAGGGACTCCATGTAACTCCCCAGCTCTGGGGGTGCATCCAAGAGTGATGAGGGAATATCAGGGGAAAGAAGTGAGCCAGAAGAATGGCCCACTATACTCTGATATCCCCAGCCAGAGGACAGTCCTTTGGGGGCCATGCTGGATAGCATAAGTTAGAGCAGCCTTAACAGGCTCCTTCTGTTTCCAACTATTTATCCTCACCTAGAAGGCCCTTCAAAACATGAGAACCTCTCTCTGCATGTCTGCTTCTGTCTCTTCTTGGGTCACCCCTGTGTCCATCACTCTGACAATAATGCCCACTTAATCCATCTGATAGCTTCTCACAAGACGTTTCCACAGCTATTCTATCAAAGGAGCCAGGTAGTTGTCCAGATGAGGGACGAGGATGGCCTAGTTGAGAGGCTGTCCATGAATATCAGTAAAGTGTTAAATATTTAATAAGGGCATTTGTCAGAATTTCTGAAATAGCAATAAAATGAATAAAAGAGCTACTACTGAAATATTATTTATCTCCTTTTGTAGAGTGTTTAATATTAGGAGGTCAGAAGCACAAGGATAGGTTTTGAAATCTGAACTGATGGTTGCTTTGGAATAATTTCTATAGTAATCCACAGATGGATGCTAGGAAGAAAAAATATTGGCCAGGCTTCCACTCACGCAAACCTCAGATAATAATGGGTTTTCAACAGAGGCCTTTGAATGTGAAAAATCAATACTCTCCCTCCCTCCCTCCCTCCAATACTCTGCCTAAGCTCAAGAAACTGATCCCACCAAAGTCAGTCAATGCTTCTCCTGAGTAGCTGAAGGTGTCATCATAGATAAATAAATGTTTTTTCTGTCAAGTGTGTATCTGTCTCACACTCTCCCTGTCCCTCCCCCACATCCCACTGCCAGTCCAAGACACAGCCTTAAGCTCTGAACAATTTCTACCACCAAGCAAGCAGCTTCCATCAGCTATTCCAAACTCTCTCTTCTCCTTTCAGTTTGTTACTCCGAGAGCGTTTATGAAAGTTATTGTCTAACAAAGGATTTCACCAGTTAAATTGAATGCTCCAGTATTGATCAGACAGCCTCACTTGCAGGGTTATTAAAAACGCATCTTTCCATTTCATTCAGGACATACATTCATGAAAAATAAATATGTGAATTTACCACGGACAAAAACAAGACAGGGTCTCTCCATATAAACAGATTCTGTCCTTTCACATTCTTGTGAAGACAAATGGGTCTAAAAAAGCCAAAAAGCTCATGGTGAAATCATGGACGCACTGAAGTCAATGGGAGTTTTGCCAGTGAGTTCAGTGGTCTTGGGATTTCATTCTCTGTCGCTCTGGGAGGTGAGGGGATGGGAATGGAACTATTCCAGAGCTGTACCTTGCACCAACTACACTTCACCAGCAACTCACAAACATTAAATCAAATGATTTAGTTCAAATGTTCCAGGTGACCTCATCTGCCATGGTGATGCTTAACATATAACTGGTTACACATCCAGGCTGGAACAGCTGGACCCTTCCATCCCCTGGGCTGATATGGGCAAGGGGCCACTCTAGCTCGGCCAGTCTGGGGAGGCAGCCCCCCCGCCTGAGGATCCTGGATAACCAGTTAAATGTAATGTTTAACCAGTTAACTTTTTAAATGGGATTTTACATCCCTAATGTAAAAGCATGTGCATTGCAGTTACGCTGTGCAGAAACATTTCTTTGCATTGTTTTTTGCAATGTGCAGATCTGAAAGCGATTTTTTCAAATACTTAGAAAGATACTGGCAGGAAACCACCAATGTCACCTGTGTTTTCACAAGCAGTTGCTCATGGGCAACATTCAGGAAACAGTGGACATAATTTGAATGAAATGGGGATTGTGCCTGTGCATGGCAGATCTGAACCTGACCCTTCCGTTTGGCTAAAAAATGTTTGCGCCTTTAACTACGACTTGGAGCATTTTTCTGTGATGGGCGAGCTCTGAGAAGTTATTTATGAAAAGAAAAAGCAGTGTAGTAGAGATCCAACCAAGGTGTGAGCAGAGCTTGCCAGAGTGTCAGAGAGGAGTCAATCCAAGCTGAACTTTGTTATACCCAAAGACTAAATCGATACTGTGTCCTATGCAGCGCAGACTATGTTTGCAACACATAACAAAAATGTATGTAAAAATACATTAGAGAAGAGTTTGAACACCACCAGATGTAATTGTCCTTGCTTCCTGCATATGCCAATTTCATGGCATCAATTAAACTGTATAGTTATAGTAGGTGGAGAGTAAGATGAATCATATCTGTGTTCTAAATACATCCTCTGGATAGCCTCCTGGCGTGAGAACCAAGAGAAACGATAGCTGCAATAGAGCTTGAAGAATTCTAGGCATGAATAAAACATGATTTGGTCTGTTTCAGGGAAAATAAATCATCTGTCCACAAAACCAGACCTGCTTTCCACATATACCTGTTCAAACGATGCCCAAATTTCAGCACAGTGACATTCTCATTAGGCACTTATATAGTACTCATCACCATATTATCAAGTGCCTCACAATCATTCATGGATTTTATCTTCAACACAACTAGGTGGTACAGGAATTTCACCCTCATTTTATATTACGGAACTGGCCCAAAGTTACGCAAGTAGTTTGGAGCTCAGCCAGTAACCAAACTCAGGATTTCTGAGGCCTTTCACTATTGCCATATACTCTAGATCATCCTTCCTACTTTTCCTTTAAGCTTTACTTATTTAGAACATGCACATCCTGTCTTCCTGTAACATTTGCCATTGACATTTAAGTAATGTTCTCATAACTATATTGGCTACATACTTCAGAGCCAATTTTTCTCTTTGTTCAAGAAGTAACGCAGGAGAATCAAGGATCAAACAAACACTTACATTCCCACCCACCCATCCAGCATTTCCAAATCATGGCAGTTTATAGACTGCTCTAAAGCAGTATGAAACTCCAACTGAGCACACAGGGATTTGTTTTCCCTGATTTCATACTGAAGTTATGCAGAGCTACTTAGATCTCTACAGTTTTCACCTACAGAAAAAAACCCACACACACACACCCCACAGGCATAATGTTCCTAATTTTGGGGTTTCTTTACGTTTTTTCACTTCTCCAAGATTGGACTGACATCATGTAATGATCTGGGATGCTCTGATGCTTCATCTACATATGAAAAAGCTCTGAGCAGCAAATTTCACTCTTAATCATAGTAATTCCTAAAGAATTCCAGTGACCCCTATGTCTTCAATGCAGTTACTCTAGACTGACAGTGGTGCAGTCAAAGTGCTAAATCTGGTCCTAAAGAACAAGTTCAGATATTTAGTAAAGTAAGTCCATTCACATCAGTGGACCTACACCTGCTTACAATAGGTTTGAATTTGATCCTAGAAGCATGAACTATGACAATTATCCTGAAGTCACTTATGTACATTACAGCTGTGTCTAGACTGGCCAGTTTTTGCGGAAAATCAGCCGCTTTTCCGGAAAAACTTACCAGCTGTCTACACTGGCCGCTTGATTTTCCGCAAAAGCACTGACTTCCTACTGTCTGAAATCAGTGCTTCTTGCGGAAAAGCTTTGACGCTCCCATTCGGGCAAAAGTCCCTTTTGCGCAAAACTTTTGCACAAAAGGGTCAGTGTAGACAGCTGAGATTTGTTTTGAGCAAAAAAGCCCCAATCGCGAAAATGGAGAAAAAGTGCTTTTGCGGAAAAGTGTCCGTGCCAATCTAGACGCTCTTTTTCCAAAAATGCTTTTAACGGAAAACTTTTCCGTTAAAAGCATTTGCGGAAAATCATGCCAGTCTAGATGCAGCCTACAAGCATATCATCTAAGATCAGGAACATTATTTTTATTTAAAATCTAATGTGGCTTTTGACAGAGAAATCCAAGAACAGGTGATGACTTAACATTTAGGTCTTCATTGGGTAATGACTATATAACAACACTACCCATGACTCAACTAGTTAATGGTCCAACGTCAGGATCAGTTCTACTCTGATGTCTTCTAGACAAGTTACTGAACATTACAGGGTGCATAAGAAAGCCTTTCAACTTACCAATGTTTAATTTTAAAAAATTAAAAGGACCTAAGCAATGAAGCAGCGGCAGAAACAAAAAAGAAAAATTAATAAAATCATTGTAAGATATACAGGAACTATTTTGTGATATTGATGATTTATCCAATAGTTGGATATCTTATGGGATAAACTTCTATGCACATGATTTGACTGTCCAGACAGGCATATTTGCAATGTAGGATGTTAGAAAGCCAAAATATATGCTTACTGAACATCTGACAAGTAGAATGGTTTCTTCTTGCATCACAAATAATGCCACTATTTCCTTTCAGAAAAATTCTGTATGGGACAGTTAACTGGAAAAACTTATATAACCCTAGAGTTTGGGCTGGGGATGGAGGAGTGTTGCAGTTTTGTGCATACGTTCATTATTTTCATGTCATCTCTTTGTATGATGCCTTTGCATTGTTTAGTCCATTATAATATCTGCTATTCTAAAAGCTACAAGACTTTTTCCCCACTGGCTCTCACTATACATAGTAGTGGCAAGAAGTCCAATGGGAAGAAGCAGAAGTGCTTTGCAGACCGTTCTCTCTAATGTTTACCAAACTTAAAAATAAGTTACCTTGCGTTAGGGAGAGAACATCCCTAATCACAAGAGGATCTTGTGCCAGTGTCAGTTTTAATAAGAGATTATATGGTGCTAATGGAATACATTGACAAAAATACCAGCTCATATAATCACATTCAAAACTGAGGTCAGTCCTGAACAGTCGCAGGAAAAACAGCATAAATATAATAAATACATTTGTCATAATTAGAAGAGAATGACTGAACATGGAAACTTCCATCTGTTCTTGGGTTTGTGTTGTTTAGCAACAACATTTTGACAGATTTTACCTTCTGCTACTTAAAAAAACAAAAAACAGGAGT
>CM057847.1:32459132-32471365 GCA_030068395.1 Apalone spinifera | reverse complement strand
CCTTTGCATGACTTTTCCGGCAAAGGGGGCCTGTCTAGACACAGCCTAGGTGTAATAGGGCTAACCCCTATTATGGGCAGCAAAAGTCCCACTCCCCGCCCCCAGAGGGTGCTGGGCATACTCAAATTGCTGCTTCAGTATAAAAGGGAATGGCCCAGCTCATTCGAGGCTGACTGCCAAGGAGCAAAGATTCTTGGTGGAGGCTCAAGCCCAGGAGCTGTTTCAGCACCTGATTGCAAGAACCAGACACCATGAGGGCAAGATAGGAGACCAGTTGCTTATAGACAGCAGACAGAAGTCAAGAGTCCCCACAAGCTGTCTCCTTCAGGGCTCCCAGTAGAAAGTGGACCGGGGAGGTGAGTGGTATCTCCTATTTGAGGAAAATCAGCATGTTGTGGTAGGATCCTTGGTGACAGGGTGGTGACCACACTTACTGTTGACAGGGCCCTGAACCAGCACCCAGTGGAGACGGAAGGCCCAGGTCTCTCTATCCCAGCCACCATCTACCCCGGGTGACTCGGTTCACTAAGCCACACAGGCTGTAACCCAACAACTGTAATGATTCTGGCTTTTAGACCATGCAGCAGGAACTCGGGCCATTTTAAAATTCTAATGTCCAACCATTAAATTGTAATGTGATTTTGTTTATAGCTATTCATGTATGAAATCTGCTTCTATGTATTTATTGGATACTAAAATTAAAAACATCTCAAGAAAAAACAAAATAATCAGATCTGACTTTAGGTTTAATTTTAGCATAGAAAGACCCTTCTACAGGCTCTTGCGATTGCTGATGACTAAATATAAATTCTGCAATCCAAAAAAGATACAAACAGCAGTAGCATCAAACACATTTTTCTTTGCACCAAGGAGCCAGACTAAAGCTAAGTCTGTCCATCTCAATTCCCAAAAACTTTGCATACAGTCCTGAATCCCCCTCCCCCCCACAACCTCCCTAACGAGATAGGCTTTGCATTGTGCGCTTTTGGGCATCAACCATGGAAACGAAGTAGGGATGTAAAAAGTCAAGTAAAGATGTAACCGTGTAACCACTACAAATCCTAGTGTTTACATGGTTACATGCGCTGTGGGCTCTGCAGTATACCTTTTTAAAGGTATACTGCAGAGCCCGGAGCAAAGCCTCCATGGGAGCAGGGCTGATAGGGCCTGCGGCCCCATTCCCAGGGAAACTTCTCTGAGGGCTCCACAGTATAAAAGTTATACATATTGAAAAACTTACGGGTGATAGATATTGACTGGCTAGGGAAGGGGAGCAGAGCCCTCAGCCCCTGCCATTCTACTTCTAGGGAGCCCGAATGTAACCTAGTGGAAACCAATAAACTGATATTTATCAGTTAACCGTTTAAACAGTTACACTTTTACATCCCTAAAACCAAGTGGGGGAAAACCTGATTGCTAATTTACATTATTTGCAGAAGACGTGATTTCACAAAACACCTACTTATTTATGAAGAGACATATTTTTGACTTTTGAAAAAAGCTATTGAACATAATTGTACATGGTATTTTGAGGAAATGGTCCAGAATTTCTGCTATATGTCCTCTATTCTCACTCCAAAGCTTTATATCTTCCATCTGATCAGGACAGACTTCTTAAGCCAGCCAATGAACCTCCTTGCACTGGCAAGATGAAGGGGACTCTTGCATATATACACAATTTCCACAGTACTGATAGCGCTTAGTAGACCTGGAAGTCATAACTCCTATCTGCAGTGCCACACAAATCATAGAGCTGCCTGTTAGAGTTTTGAAATTGATCCTCATAATTATTATGGCAACATTTCACATTTTGCTGCCTGGTAACTGATCACAGCAATAGAAAGAAGTTGAGAAATTTTAGCCATGGTAAGCGCTATAATTTATTTACTCAAAGTTATTAATATAGGAGACATCAAAGACTGTGCAGAAATTCAAATATGACCTACAAAAAAGACCAAACATTTCTCAGTACCAGACATAACATAGAAAAGAGGAAGCCAGTGAAAACAAAACCCAGTTTGAATAATCACAGTTTAGAAGTCATTCTTTAAAAAAAACAAAAACCCCACACATTTATTAATGCATATGATGACATCCAGGTATACCATACTAAAATTGGATATTGTGTGTCTTCGGTACAGCTGCACAAGCTAACCCTACCATAACTTATTGTGGCAAGAGTCCCTGTGCTATAGAAAATCATTTTTGAATCACTACTGGATACAATAAATAATTAACATAAAAAAGAATTTCACCAATACTGAGACAGATGGCTTTGTGCACCACTGAACTGGACTCAGAGTTCAATTTCCAGTTCTGCCACAGACTTCCAGTGGGACCTAGCACAAGTCATCGTATTTCTCATCCCATAAAATGGGGATAAAATTTTTCTTTTGTCTGCCTTACTTTTTTAGATTAGATGTTCTTTGGTGTAGGGATTGTCTTTTACTATGTGTTTGTACAGTGTGTAGCACAATGAGTAAAACATCATATAGTAAACACATTTATTCTACTGGAAGAAGAGTATGATCTTCTACAGTATAACTGAAGCAAGAGCTGAACATGAGAAAGGAGCAAATTCTTTGTGGATATCTAAGTGAGAAAAAGCTTACATGGTGAGGCAAGCAGATATTACTGACATGAGTTGTTTAGCTAAGTGCCAGTGCCGAACCTTTATGGTCATGCCTCTTCTCACCAGGGATCCAGTTATGCCAGAAGAGCTATTTTAAAATTATTTTAGAGTTTTTCTTTCTGCCTTTAAATTCAGTCTTTTATGCCATTATTTCACCATTACCATCACAGCACATTCCTAATGAGCATTAGTAACCTCTAAAATAATATATCTGGGGAAGAGGATACATTTGCTTGGAGAGTTCTAACTGATGGAGGAGAGCAATCAGACTGGTGGGAGATATTGACTGGCTAGGACAGGGGAGAGTCATAGTGAGTGATGGGTGAGGGTTATTGGATGGTGAGTGGGAGGAAGTAACCTGTGGGCTTGAAATCAGGCATGGAATCAAGGCAATAAATTGTCACAGTGGATCACAGCAGTGGTCCATCATCTCCAGTATCCTGCCTCTTGGCCGTTGCCAGTGCCAGCAGACTGAGAAGAAAACTACAGTGGCAGTTATTGGATAAGTGTCCCCCCCTACCCCAATAGTTTCCTCATAACACATCCTTCCATTGTTTATGCCCCAGACCTTATGGATTTTTATCTTTCCCCACCTCTTGATTATTTAAATGATTGACTATTATCCATAATTAATTTTTAATACTTTTTGGATCCCCTGGGCCCAGCTACTTAAAGGTTTTAGGTGTTGCTTTACTCAGAATTGCAATACCTAGCTGATTTAGGAGCCTAAAATCTTATTGTCAGAAGAGTTCTAGGGGGCATTTAGGAGCCAACATTGCCATAACATCCTTGGGGAAATTCCATTTGTCCTTTCTTCAATCTTTAAATACGCAACTATAAATTTTAATGCGCACATAAACACACAGATGTAACCCACAAAAATCTCTTAAGAGCACTTTAAAAATTCCACAACCATTATTAGAAGAAACTGATAACAGCAGTAGAATCAGAAATCTTCACCATGTTTCATGAGAACAAAACAAGTCATTTTAAAAAGTCAACAGAAATTTAGACTAATGGTTCAGGAAACTTTGCTAAAACCTGGTCTGCACAGCTTTTGTCCCAATATTATTATTTCATTTAGAAGTGGATTTTTTTTAACTGACAGTTATTATACCACTATAAAGATGATCTACATTGGTACAAGTGTATTCACCTTCCCTTAAGGGAATAAACTATACCAGTATAAACACATTTATACTGTTTTTACTGTGTCCATACGATCTATAACTATAATATAGCTATACTAGAATATATATTTAAAACTACATACAAAAACTATACAAGATTTAAGATAACCTGATATATCATAGGGGAAACACTCTCACTCACTCACTCTCTCTCTCTCTCTGCCAGAACATGCACTGCACGCTCTCACACAAACACGCACCTCTTGGGGGAGAAACAGGGGAAAGCACATGCAAGACAAAAGTTTGCATGAAGCCACTCATTTGAAACACATCTGTTCAATGTATTTAGAGAAGGAAAAGAAAATCTTTAATTTGCAATCAGTTTCCCAAGCAGATGGTTATATGATTTCTGAATAAGGAGTTTACATCATGTGGTAAAAATTGACCAAGGCTTTTCAAAATCTGTTCTTAACTAAACTGACGCTAGTGCAGTGTTATTTCCCAAACTGGAAGGAAATAGTTAGCTGCCATGTAGCTGTAAAGTTCTCCACCACCACACAACATTTTAAATGTTTCTGTTCTTGGCTTATGATTTTTTTAAAATAGTATATACTTCTCAGCTGACAACCAGGATGGACCTGTATTGCCCACTGAGCTAATGATAAATAAAAAGACTTTAAAATACAGACTGCTGGTTTGAACCTTGCCTGGGTTAAAAGATGACTGATGACTAAAATTAATATCTGATGGCAACCAAGAATTGATCTCAATCCAGTTTCATGGGTCTTTGTTCATATCTCGTAAACCAAACCCACAACTGTCACATCTGTTGGCAGTTTCTGCAGTGAAGCCACAAAATACCTGGACAGGGAGACTTAACTACTCCAATTCAGAATTAAGAATAGTTGTTTCCTTTAACTAGACATAGTTGAAATACATTACCAGGGTAACATGGGCAGTTACCCTCACTGTGCTGGATCTACAGAACCAGCTGACTAGCAGCTTTCATAAACTCCTATGTCTATTAGGGATGTGAAAGTGTAACCGTGTACACCAATAACCGATGAGCCCATGCTCATCAGTTAACCTTCATGGTTACATGCAGATTCCCAGTACACACGGGGAGGTGCACACTGGCTCAAAGGCAGGGGTGGAGGCAGGCAGGAGCCAGTGCTTGTGGGGAGCCAGCATAAAAGTAGGGTTGCCAGGTGTCCGGTTTTTGCCCGGACAATCCGGTAATTGCGTCTTCTGTCTGGTAAAAAAAACAAACAAACAAAAAAAACCCAGAAAATACCGGACATGTAAAATGTTTTTCTCGGATGGAAGGCTAGCAGGGGCATTCTTCCCCTGCCACATCTGGCGTGGGGGGAGCGTGGGAATTTAAAGGTGCAGAGACCTCTTTTTTTTTTTTTGCTCAACAAGTTTGGTCCCCCTTTTTCTGCACAACCAATTTTTTTCCCTACCATGTTCAGGATTTTTTGAAAGTATCTGGCAATCCTACATAAAAGTCAGCTCCCCACATTCACATGTTTCCAGGGAGCCACCTGCTCCCCCCTATGTATTGGAGGAAGCAGCGGGGAGGAGTATATGGGGGGAGGTAGGAGCATTTTCACATCCCTAATATCTACATAAAATCAGAGACCTCTGTTGTGGTTTTAGTATAAAGATTTAATATCTAGTCAGTGGTAAAGCAGCAATTCCTGTTTAATGTATGGCACTTTTTCTTCCTTCTGTGGTACAATATTTTCTTTTCCCTTTGTTATGCACTCCACTTCCTTCCAGGTGTACTTTACAAAAGTTAAATAATATGTGCAAAAGAGGAAGTACCCACACAACACTATTACAGCCAGGATAAAGGAAACCAGAAAACATGCTGGGTTAGTCCGTGTTTTGGGTTGTTGCTTTTGGGTTTTTTTTTTTTTGAAGGTTTGTAATTCTAATAGTTTAACAGCTGGAGGCTCTATGGCTGATATGGCAGAAATTCAAACCATTCCTAAATGAGGCAAAATAACCTTTAAAGGCAATGTATAAAACAACTGCTAGAAAATCATGAAGCTGAGATGAGGTAAAACTTATTCTAATGCTACATCTAAACGGCTTCCTTCTTGTGCAAAAGCCTATGCAAATGAAGCACAGATTAGCATATTGCCACACTTCATTTGCATAATTATTTAGGGGGCATTTTTGCGCAAAAACCGCCTCTTGCGCAAGAGCTGTTCTTCCAGAAAAAATAAGGAAGTCCGGCTCTTGCACAAGAGGGGTTTTTTGCGCAAAAAGGAACCATCTACACAGCCCCTTTTTGCTCAAAAGCCTCTTGCACAATAATAGCCCCTAATTAATTATGCAAATGAAGCACAGCAATATGCTAATCCGTGCTTCATTTGCATAGGCTTTTGCGCAAGAAGGAAGCAGTATACACGTAGCCTAATTTTCAGTAAAAGTGTATTTCATATGTATTAATCCTTTCCTACGACATCAGAAATGTTCCTTTCCAGATTTTGGTTGCAGGCTGGAAAGCCTTGGTTTATAAAAGAGATTAATTCAAAAATGTGTTTATTATCTGCATATATTTTAAAAGGAATTTTTGCATAGAAATGTTGGCTTGGTGAGGATAGCCTGGCAGGAAGTCAGATTACCCTCTGGCATAGGTCAACTACATTCGTTCACTGTGTTCAGGAAGGAAGACTATTGTCCCTTCCACTCTGATAGTAGGCTAAAACAAAGTTAAATTTTGGGAATTTACCTCTCCTGCTATGAAACCAAAGTACAGGCTGGGCTGGCACCAAAGAATTCAGGATGCTAACTGCTAACTTGCAGGTCCCAAGAGATGTCATGCAAGGCTTTCAGGCTCTTACACATGACTCTATTAAAGATGTAGGTAATTTACAACAGAGGTCCTAATCTGCTTGCAGCCAACCTGGAGAAACAAGGGATACAAACTGAAATCCTCAGATGAAGAGGTAGCCTTAATAATGTTTCAGCTATTTCCAATCATTGTAACTATGGCTACCACAGGAGAAGCAATGAATGCAGTATTACAGACAGGTGCATCTGCAAAAAACCCACAAAACTAAAAAGTGGCAATAAAACAGCCATAAAATTAAGTATCTTGTTTTGATTCAGGAGAAAAGCCTGGAAGATCCTGGGAAAGGGGAGAATCACAGGCATATACAGAGCACAAATTCATATAATATTACAATTTACAAGGCAGAGATAAAACACATTTGTACAGCGGCAGCAAGCAAAGCCACAGGAAATTAATTATGTTTTAAAAACAAAGCAAAGCTAAAAAGACTTGAAGTGTGAAAATTTCAAGTTCAGAAATAAGCCACTCTTGTTCTTAGGTGTTAGAAACACTTCCCATCATTTGATCCAGTTTGAGCTATTGCTTTCATGTCATGGTACTTTATGTTTGAGCTCAATGACCAAACCTTTCAGAAGTGACTAGTGAGGTTGGGTGCCTGTTTCTGGATGCCTATCCTCTAACAACTTATTTTGGCCTATGCATAAGGGTACTCAGTATTTTTAAATATAAACGTGTCTCAAATTGAGCATCCAATAATCACTAATTATTTTTGAAAACTTTGACCCATAAATTGCTTCCCTATTCACCCTAATCATATTAATCAGGAATGAATTTATCCCCTTCTATGTAGGTACTACAATTCACTATAAATAATGAGGCATCACTGAAATAGTGAGGCACCATTGTAAGGAATTCACACCACACCTGGTAAAAAATAAAAAAAGGGTGAGTGATTTCAAAGTTTTTGCACAAAAAGTGCCCCTTTTCCGATAAAAAATGTCAGAATGAGAAATTTTTCAACCAGCTCAAGTTAGCATGCAAGCAGGAATATGCAACCTCTGAATATTACATAGAAATCCTCTGCAGTTGTTATGAAGATTAAACGCAAAAAACAAGAACCACTGGTTGCACACAAATATCCCCCTATGCACTTACATACAGAACAGTGGCTTAAAGAGTTTTAAAACGCCTCTTTAGTTGCCTTACAATAAACATTAATATTCAAATAAGTATCTAACTATACACAAAACACAAGAGTAAAAACAACAGAATTAGCTCCAAATATTTAAACAATGTGCCCCCTTTTGAAAACAGCTTTGCTTCATGCAGCTTGCCAAGCATTCCACTAATTTAGATGCTCTGAAACAGTTACAGTGTAAACGTTAGAGATTTAAACAAAGTAGAAAATAAAGTACAGTTGACTTGTAAAAGTTGCTTTGTTTTTTATATTTCTTCAATCAGGAATGACAAGCCCAGTTACAATCTCAGTTAGAACATGGAGCATATTAAAAGTACAATATTTTTTGAGAAATCAACCATGGTGTGGCTATGCGTTCCAGCACACTTACTTTGTTTTCCCTCTTCTGTAATAAATGTGATGTGTTCTACTGGGGTCCTATCTACTTAGCGCTGTCTATTTTGTAAGCCTCTCTAAGATGGCTTTTCTGGTTCTCTCACTGTTATTGTATGTCCATACCGCACACTTATTACAAAATAAACTATTCCAGAATAGTTATTCCAAAATAGCTTATTTCAAAATAGCACGTCTACGCTGCAGGGAAGCCTCATAATTATTCTGAGGCAGGCTTCCCTAATGTAGATGTGCTATCTCAATTTAGAGCCCCAGGAGGCACTGGAGAGGAAAAACTTAGAATGACCCTGGTGAGGAGCTATTTCGAAATAGCAGCAGTGGAGCATCTACACACGCCATATTTTGAAATAGCTATTTTGGAATAGGAGTTATTCCCTGTAGAATGAGGTTTACAGATTTCAGAATAAGCCATCTGTTATTTCAAAATTATTTCATAATAACTGAATGGCTGTGTAGACGCTCACATTGTTATTTCAAAATAACGCTAGTTATCTCAAAATAATGGTGCAGTCCAGACGCACCCTTAAGGAGCAGCTCATGTGCCTATTTAACTGTTAGTAAGTGAAACAAACTATACTGGGAGCCCTTAGTCTTCACAAACGGGAGAAGCCAAGTACGTCAGAAAGATTACAGCCACCAACAATATCCTTTAAATAGCTTTGTATACACTAATTAGGTACCCACTATCAGCAAATCCACACATAATGCAGCATGAATGGAGCCACAAGGCTTCCAACTTTCTAAGAACAAAAGAACCTATGGGAGGAAGGAAACGTTTGCTCCATGTGCATTAGCAGTCAAAAAAGCTAACAAAGTTGGGAACTATTAGGAAAAAGATAGCTAATAAAACAGAACATATCATAACACCAGTATATAAATATATGGTATGGCCTGCATCTTGAATACTGAATGTAGTTCTGGTCACCTCCTCTCAAAAAAGATATATTAGAAATGGAAAAGTACAGATGGGCAACAAAAAATGATTAAGGGATGGAAAAACTTCCATATAAAGAAGAGATTAAAGAGATATGGGTCTATTCAGCTTGGAAAAGAGCTGGATAAGGGAAAATATTATAGAGACCGATAAAATCATAAATGGTGTGGAGAAAAAGTATATTTACTCCTTTGTATATCACAAGAACCAGAGATTACACATTGAAATTAAGACAGCAGGTTTAAACAAACACAATGAAGTACTTTATATAACGCACAGTGAACCTGTGGAACTCATTGCCAGGGAATGTTGTCAAGGCCAAAAGTGAATTCAAAAAAGAACTGGATAAATTCTTGTAGGACAGATGGTCCATCAATGGCTGTTGGTGCTAGATGGACCATTAGTCTGACCCAGTACGGTCATTCTTATGATGGGATCATTATTCACAGGATCCAACTCTCCACTGCTATGAACCTTTGGGCAGTAATTTATCTCTGTGCATATTGATTGTACTATGGTACCACCCTGCTTAGCCAAGATCACATAGAAAACTTATAATAGACCTGGGAACTGAACCCAGACCTACTAAATCTCAGGACAATACCTTAATCATATGATTCTCCTTCCTCTCCAAAGCAAAGTTTCCTTTTATAAAAGTGTAGGTACAAAAGAAGGTAATTGGGCATTTAAAGTGTGCAAAATAATAGAACTTTATTACATACAAAGAGAATTTAAAATACACACCACACACCAAAAACCAAAGTTATTTTTGTAGTTCCTCAAAGATGAAATGCCTGAAATATCAACAAATTCATCACATTGTTGCCCAAATTACTACTATGTAAGGTTTTGTATAAAATTAAAATGAATGCCTCTGGAGAAATAGTAGCGTTTCTGCTTGCAGGTAACATTGTATTCTCTCTTTGGTACACACTATTTTTTTAACATTTGGTACTTTGATGAGCTGTTTCTCACTTTGTTACTTTTTTAATACAGCTTTTGTCTTGCTGTAAAGATGGCATTTCTTACTCTGTTTACTCTAATAGATTAGGGAGGGATTAATGAAGTTAATTCTGTTAACAAAATGGCTAGTCTGTTGAATACTACAAATTATCAATGATTCACTTTTACTTCCTCTGCAATTTTATCCGTAACAAATCTAGGGTAACTCTGACAGTCCTCTGATGTCAACCACAAAGTGCCTCCTGCATTCAGTTAGAAAAGAATCCATTGTAGTGCACGCTACCGGTCTTTAGAACCAGAATGGCAAACACTGTCAGACAGAAGCTAGTTCAAAACAAACAACTGAACACATGCTACCAGGCAACTTATACTCACTGAGAAGACCTGATGAGTGTAGCAACCATAGAGAAGGACAAATACCAACATTCCGTATTGGAGTTGCTCTTACCTGTGAGGGTAGAATCTGGAGGATAGCCCTTCAACCTGCACTGAGGTATAGAAATAAATACACCTTCAACATAATTACAACTAGGTGGCTATGCAAGTTCTACTGGAGCATTTCTATTTAGGATTATTCTTATCTCCATTTTTCATAGGCTTTATTAGGGCTGATAAAAATTGGGGTTTGGTCCGCTGATGGAATAAGTTCACCATCCAACACTGAATTACACTGAGTCGTCCAACTTTCATGCCACTGCAATATCACAAGTGGCTTCACTAATTGAAAAAAAAAGTGAATATAAAGTATTAATATGTGGAGATATACCTATCTCATAGAACTGGAAGGGCCCTTGAGAGATCATTGAGTCCAATCCCATGCCCTCACAGCAGAACCAAGGACCATCCCTGACAGATTTGCCCCAGATCCCTAAATGGCTCCCTTAAGGGCTGAGCTCACAACCCTGGGTTTAGCAAGCCAATACTCAAACCACTGAGCTATGCCTCCCTCCCCTGCATTTAAGTACAACCTCATCCTGCAAAATCTTACTCAGATGAATAGTGCACATGAGGTCAACTGGAATACATGTTCCCTAGCCTCTGTCTGGAAATGGGTGACTGGAGAGGGATCAAGTGAGGATTACCTGTTGTGTTCCCTCCCTTTGGGGCAACTGATATTGGCCACTGTCAGCAGACAGGATTCTGGGCTAGATGGACCATTGGTCTGAACCAAGATGTCCGTTCTTATGGTCATATAATTGAGTAACAACTACTTGCATGAATGTTTTTTTTTTCCAGGATCAAGCCCCTTATATTCTAACCTTGTTGTCCCCAATACTGCCGCACTAAGTTCTGCCATTGGTTTCAGTGCATTCAGCCCCCTTTTTCCTCACAATTGTCTCTTCAGACCCTAATACATTTTTGCTGATTATTGTGACATCTACAAATGTAGTCTATTCCGCCTCCTCTCCCCCTTCCCCCCCCCCCCCACAAAATGTACAGCAACACCATTAAGTCCACAAGCACCAGAATTCAGATAACTTGCACCGGTATGAAGTAGAAAATCATCCTCACAGAAAGCATGGAACATACCATGCAAACAAATACAAGTACCCCATGCATCACCCATCTGGTATTACTGGGCTGCTCAATATGCAGATGGCCATACAGCATGAAAGGTGTTCACTAATTTCAGGCTGCAGTTACCAACAGACGCTGCATTATAATCCCTTCTTCATGTCAGCCTTGAACATTTCTGTTTATTGTAGTGCTTTGAATGGGTCACATTTTTAGAGTGGTGCACGTGTGTGACCCTCTTAAGGTGTGGGATTTCAGTTTGATTTGGATGTTTACCAAAAATTTGCTAAACTTTTCTCTAATTCCATAGGCTGAGCTCATGAGACTTCCAGCCCATTCTTCCCATTCTTGGGAGATTTCCAGTACTTCCTGCTCTCAGTTAACTCAGAAATCTGAGAAACATCTAGTCTTGCCTACAGTACAGCAATTTGGTTGTTCCTCTTTCGGTCCAAGTTAAAACAGGAAGCACAGAGATGTGTATGCTAGGTCTTTCTCTGATAAATAAAACAGAGTTAATACTTTGTATTTTTCCCTCAGGAAGAAATGATATACTGATCAAGTCACCTCTCAGTCTTCTTTTGGATAAGCTGAACTGATGAGCTCCAAAGTCTAACAAAATCATCCAAAGCCCAAGATTTGGTGGTGATGGGGGACTTCAACTA
>CM057847.1:32439347-32459032 GCA_030068395.1 Apalone spinifera | reverse complement strand
CTCGATGACCTCTCGAGGTCCCTTCCAGACCTAGTATTCTATGATTCTATGAAAGTCTTTCACTGTAAGGTATTTTCTTCAGATCTAGAAACATTTTTGGATTCTCCTCTTGGTTCAGTTTCTGACATGCTGTGATTTTGAGAAAGCCACTTCACCCTAGGTTCCCACTTCCCCTCTCACCACTTGTCTTATTTAGACTGCAAATTCCTCAAGACACACTCTCTTATTATGTTGTTATAAAAAGGGATCCTGCTCTCCTATAAAACAGCTCTGTAAGTGTCTGGAGCCAGTAGGTGCTCTAATAATATAATTAGTTATAAAGCATTAAAGCGGCTATTACAAATTATTATTGTAAGGTAGCCATAGAATTAAGGAACTTCACACTTGTCACAACAGTGCACAAGTGCTTCATGGCAACCACAAGAACAGAACTCAGACCTTCCTGTTCCAAAAGAACTGAGTCTTACTCTAAAGGCTGATTAGCTTCATTAACACAAACAACTTCTCCCTCATACACACTTTTGTTTCTGTAACTTTCACTCCCGTTCATCTGATTAAGTGGGTTTTAGCCACAAAAGCTTATGCCCTAATAAATCTGTTAGCCTCCAAGACTCTGTCTACAATACAAGATTATTTTGAAATAATAACTCCTGAAATGACTATTTCGAAATAGGAGTTCCACACTACAAGGCACTATCAAAATAGTGCAGATTTATATTGAAATAGCACATCCACACTGATTAGAGACAGGATCGCATTTAAAGCCCCCCAGAAGCACTCTAGGGAGGGCATCAGAAGAGCAGACTCTTCCAGTAGCTGCTTCCTGAGGCTAGCTGAGACTCGTGCTTTAAGGGGCTCCTCAATACAGCTGTGACTCACATGCCACTTCTCCACTGCCTCCCCCCTCGAGGAACAGCAAACTCACACCGCATGCTCTGGTTGCTCTTGCAGATGCCACAGCACTTTCAACATGGAGCCAGAACTGCTGCAAAGCAATGCCAAGCTCTTTGGTCTCCTGCTGCATTTCATGGCGCAGTACATGCAAACTGCCCACGTGATGCTGCAGGTGCACAAAGATCAGCCCGGACTGGGGGACCTTCTCACCCAGGCTCTGGCACTCATGATGCACCACATTCCCTTCATCCTCCCCTGCATACTATGCAACACTGCTTCTGGAGGCGGGAGACCAGTTCCAACCAGTGGACCACATCGTCACGCAGCAGTAAGACGACCAGCAGTGGCTCCAGAACTTCCGCATGAGGAAGGCCACCTTCCTACAGCTCTGAGAATGGCTCGCCCCTGCCCTCTGATGATGAGACGCCCATATGAGACCTACCATCCCCCTCTAGAAGCTCTTTGCCATCACACTTTGGAAGCTCACCATGCTGGACAGCTACCACTCCATGAGGAACCATTTTGGCATGGGAGATCAATGGCCAGGGCCACGCTAATGCAGGTTTGACTTTCTTACTATTTTACTAGAAGGGTGGTAGAAAACTGGAATGGGTTCCCTAGGGAGGTGGTAGAATCTCCACCTCTAGAGATTTTTCAGTCCCGGGTTGACAAAGCCCTGCCAGGGATGGTTTAGTTTGGTCCTGCTTTAGAAAGAGGCTTAGATTGGGTGACCTCCCATGGGCTCTTGCAACTTTGTGGTTCTATGTTCCTATGATTCTATAGGTGGTGAAGGCCATCAACACCATCCTGCTGGGGAGGGTCATTACCCTGGGCACCGTGGACACCATCATCACTGGCTTTGCCACCATGGGCTTCCCCAACTATGGGGGGAGGAGGCACTGACAACACCCACATCCCCATCCTGGCCCCCAACCACCTGGCCTCCTACTATATCAATAGGAAGGGATACTTTTCAATTGTGCTGCAAGTCCTTGTGGACCACAGGGGCTGGTTCACAGACATTTATGTCAGGAAGATACACGACACCCGCATCTTCAAGAATTCAAGCCTTTCCCAGAGGATGCAAGCCAGCACTTTTTTCCCTGACCACATCGTCGGGGTTGGGGAGGTGGACATGCCCATATGCATCCTGGATAATGCAGTCCACTCCAGCAACCAGCAGTGGCACATACACAAATAGGCAGGATAGTAAAAGTATCAGTGTAGGTCTTATCTCACAATTCCCAATTTGTATGGAAAGGACAGCAGTCCATAAATTTCCTGTATGTAAGCTGGTTGGGTAAGCAGAATAAACTGACATGGGAAAGACACTATATGAAACTTATGGCTCATGAAAAATCCTTCTTCCAAAATCGTATGAAAAGAGGGTGTTCTTCCTCAGAAACACATAGTTCATTCCAGGCGGTATGTAGCTTCCTCTTGTTTGTGGCTTTCTACTTCCAGCTGGGTTACAGACGGTATAAAAACTCTATCCACCAGGCACTCTGTGGGAAGCTCAGCTGCAAAGTACCTTACAATCACCTAGTAAGGGCCACTCAAGCCAACGTCACAGCTCCCTTTTATTTCACCAGGCTCTGATTCAGCTCTAAATGAGGAAAGATCTACTTCAAAAAGTGACTTGAAATGGCAAAAATATATTTCAGGATAGGAGTTCTATAGTTAAAACGGTAAGAGCAGTCCACAATCTGTTAGATATAGAACAATGAACACTTAACACCTCTGACATCACAAAGACTAAACTGAAAAAAATGTAACTAGCCGTGTGTCAGTGGGGTTCTTTTATTTCCTTTTAAATAGTGGTTTTCTGGATTAGGAGTAAAA
Organism: Apalone spinifera; assembly: GCA_030068395.1. Lineage (NCBI taxonomy): Eukaryota > Metazoa > Chordata > Testudines > Trionychidae > Apalone > Apalone spinifera. The sequence continues at coordinate 32,456,296 of CM057847.1, read as the reverse complement.
ATGAAAATGATTCACGCACAAGCATGGCCTTGCTAACAGTCAGGGCAAACCCCCTTTAAATAAAGCTCCCTGGGGAGTCCTGTAGCTCTCCATGATGTCTGTGTAATATTGCAAAGTGAGAGGTTTGGAGTGTTTCCATTTCTGACTCCCTGACCTTATCCAGAGTGCTGGTTGTGGCTTAGATATGTTGCATTCTAACTTTTCCCATGAGTCTACAGAGTTTCTCTTTTGGGTTGTCTCAGGTTTCATTCTCTGCAAACCAGCTACTTTTAAAAAGCCTTCCCCGACTCTAATCTGCAAAACTACTTCTCTCCAATCAGCCAAGAAAAGAGCCTCCTACAAAAAAAATTAAAACATTCTACAATATATACACTAATCAGTCACTAAATAAGAATACAAAGCACATTTGAATCTAAATAACTAGAATGAAAGGATATAAATATTGATGTTCTCTTGATCTGATGTTTTAACTCACTGACAGCGACAGATGCAAGAATTTCTGGCTGACTTGTCCATTGCTCTTAAAAATTTTTCCAAAAGTGCTACAGCCTCTCCCCGAGTTACGAACCAAACACTTGGCCATAACTTGACCCGTTCTTAACTCGGACCTCACTGAGTTACACGTGACCGCGCTGTTCGTAAGCGTGGTTCGCGTTCGTAACTCGGGGACTGCCTTTACGACCGCTCTATGGGAACTTTGGTCGTAAGTGCGAACGGTTGTAACTCGACCGTTCGCAACTCGGGGAGCAGCTGTATTTTGCATTTTTGGAATTGCATTTGTTTGTGCAACAGCAGTTACATTATTATTATTTTTCTGGGTACTATAAGAACCTCTAAAAAAGATTTATACCATCTTTACTGGCAGAAATTGTAAGGTTTCTGTAAGTTGCTTGGTCCTTAAAACAGAACCTTAAAATCAGAGACCAACCTTGCAGAGCAGAGCCTTTCTGTCATACTGCAGAGGAGGTAGAAGCAAGAAGCCCAAACACACTGATCGATTCTAAGAACTCAAATTGGCATCCAGGTACATAACTTTACTACGTGGAGTTATGGTCATAAAGTTCAGCAGTGCTTAAATATTTTCAGGATCAGGGCCTAAGACCTTTCACCAGGACAGAGGCAGGTGAAATATGACCTGTGAGCTGAATCAGGCCCACCAAGCCGCCAGATCTGGTTGCAGAAGCTTCTGCCAGGCTCCCTGCCTGCCCTGCCCCCACACTCTCCTCAGAGCAGCTCTCTGAATGTTGTGGGGGGGAGGAGAGGGAAGAGAGAGGCTTTGCGTACTGCCCCCAATCCCTGCACAATCTTGCAGCTCCAGTTAGCTGGTTTCCAGCCAATGGGAATTGCCTATTTGTAGGACAGGCAGCACATGAAGTACCTCTTCCCCTCTCTGGGCTTGCACGATTCAGAACAACACATGGCCCCCGCAGCCAGTAGGGCAGCATGGAAGGCAGAGACCTAGCTGAGGAATTAGATGGGCTGCTAGCCAGGAGCCATCCAGGTAATCACCTCCCGGTCAAAGCCTGCCTCTGGCACCCCAGCCCTTCCCTCCCCCACCCTCTGCCTCCCTACTCCATGTAACCCAAAACCTCTGCACCCCTGCTCCTGCACCCATATCCCCTTCCAGACCCTGCATCCTCTCCTACACTGCTCCTCCTTGTCACAACTCCCTCCTCCAGGTCAGAATCTTCTCCTGCACCCATACGCCCTCCTAGACCCTTCAGCCCCTTCTGCACCCCAGTCTCTTGCCTCGGGTCACAACCCCCTGCTTCATCCAAACGCCCTCCCAGATCCCACACCTCCTCCTGCATCCCAATCCCTTACCCCAAGCTCCCTTCTGCACCCAACCTCCATCCCAGACCCCCTTCATTATTATCATGGAAAAGTGCAGCCCTTGACCACTTCCAAAATCCCCCCATCAAAAATTATTGTCCACCCCTGCCTCAAAGTCATTCCTAGTGTGGAGAGGGGGCAGGAAAAATCAGCCTGTTTCTAATCTCCCAGGAGATGATCGCCTCTAGCTCTGCCCAGGCCCCACTCTCACTCCACCTCTTCCCCCAATGCCCCACTTCCACCCTGCTTCTTCCCACCCCTATCCTGCCTCTTCCCTACTTCTTCCTATCAGGCCCTGCCTCCTCCCACCTAGTTTCTACTCCTCCCCTGATTGCTCTGCTTCCTTGCGTCTCCCGTCCCTGTCCCCAGCACCTCTTGATGCTGCAAAACAGCTGATCCGTGGCAGGCAGTAGGCACTGGGAGGGAGGGGGAACCGCTGACCTGTGGGGCTCGCTGGTGGTAGGAGGCAGTGGGGGAAGAGAGAGTCATTGATAGGGGGTGCCAGATAAGTGTTGAGCTTACACTGCTTTTTCCCCTGGGTTTTGCAGCCCCAGACCATATACCCAGTCAGTGCCTGTGGCTGCTGCTATTGAAGACTGAGCCCAAGTTCTGCATGACATACACACACTGAAGCATGGGGCCTCTCCAAGTGCAAGCCCCAGAGCAGTCAGCCCAATTCAGCTGACCGTTGAATATGGCTATGGCTTTCATTCACTAAACTGTGAATCAAAATGTTGACCTACAGAAATTAACTTTTCTTTATAACCTTGGGATGCAATTCTGCAAGTTTGCCTGTGTTGTATTGTCTTTTAGTATTCAATTCTTCATGTGATTAAGCTCTCCAAGAAGTATAAAAAGACTAAACAAAGTGAATTCAAAGCTTTTGTTCAGTCCAGAGATTTTTATCTGATAATAATTTAAAAAAATACATCTTTTAGTTATTTTTCATAAAAATTAGTCATTAAAAACTGAAGACTTTAGCTCTTCTTTCTGATCTAGTCATGTCTGCCACATTTTTGATAAATGTTGTTTTAAAATGATACCTATAAGGCCATTAATTATGAGCGCAACAGCCATATAGTAGCAAACAATTAGATATTTGTTTATAACCATCAGTATTTGCTCAGAACTTTTGAGAAATTTCTCCTTTCGGGATTAGATATTACATATTTCTTATCAGCCAGAAAGTGGGCTTTTAAAAAAAATATTCTAGTGAAGAATATTTGGGAATTATGTAAAACTAATGCACATACTTTTTCTATTATAAGTTATCACACTTTGTAAACTAGGAGAATTTTAAAATGGGCTGATTTTGGAAAAGCGCGTGCTTTAATCCATATTTGACCAAGTTTGAAAGAAGTTTATACTTCTTTATAATAAAACTGATTTAACAATAACTTCAGAAAATTCTCAGATATTCTGGGGACACGAACTTAATGAACTCTCTCCCATATTGCACTTTCTCCGCCCAGTCTAGCAGCCACAAGGCCTGGGACAACTGGATGAAGGAAGTATGTAAGAGCTTCAAGACACATATTCATAGCAAAACCATCCAACAATAAGCCTCACAGCAATGAAAAAAAACCTCCATTTCCTTTCATCGTAGACTCTCCCCACAAGATTTCCTGCATACTTCAGTATTCTGCAAATACTAATCTTGCACTCAAAAACAGTAAAAGTAACTTTTCACATTATCAACACACAGTCCCACAATATCAGGATATCTGTGGCTGCCCTTTCAAGCAAGGCTCACTCTATACGGGTATTCACACCTCTCCCACCCAAAAAAAGTGTGAACTTAACTGCTGGTATTCAATAAAAACAATTTTTTCAAAACCTGTCTTTCAAAAGCAAAAGTTAAGGAGGAAAATATTGGGGATGTTAAGGCTAAACAACGAACATCATAAACCTCCGAGAACACTAAAGTTTTCTTCAGCATAGACATGTTGCACAATCTTCAGTTGTTCCAGAATACACTTATTAAATATTAAACACAAGAATATTTAGCAGGCGTTGCGCTCAGGTCCTTAACTCAATTAATTTTTGTTTTGGAAAATAAAATGAAAATGTACATGTACAAGCTTCATTTACATGCTTCATTTAAATCATTCTTCTGGGCTGGAGCTGGATTCAGTATGCAAGCTGCATGCCGACTACACCAGCCCTCTCTCACTGCAGCGGTTTGGGACCAGGTGAGAAGCACCTCTCTTTGGCCTCTGCAACTCCAGCAGGCACAGCCGAGGGAGGGCTAAATGTTTCCAGAATGGGTAGGTCCAGGTTCATTTGCCCTCTGCGCTCCCCAACCAAAATGAGGAATGCAGCAAACTGTATACTTACTCCTCGCTTCCTGACAAAGGGGAATTACCAGTGATGTCCCATACAAATCTGTGGGGAGGGGAGTTTTAGCCCCCTTCTCCCTACAGGGTACCTGGGGAGTAGGAGACTCAGGGCTGGGGCAGTCCTGCATGGGCAAGGGAGGGCATACCCCCAGCCAGCCAGCCCCTTTCACCTGCCTGGTGATTCTGTCTCTTTTCTGTATGGATTTGTGAGAAGCAATCCCATTCCAGGCACATCCCATTTTACTGGTACAACCAAACCCTTACATTGCTCTAAATTATGATAAGAAGAAGCTGTTTACCAAATGTGTTGGTCCTAGATCTCAACATTTAGGAAGAGTTCTTGAACAGACAGACAAACAGACAAGTTATTTCAAATGTATAACAGATATAGTAATGCTATACCATTTGGGAAAAAACAGTTTTCAAATGTTAAAATTGCACTGAAAACTGAACTACTACTTTTTTTATTTTTTCTGACATTTTAGCTTAAGCTGCCTTAACTTTCCACTGATTTTTTGTTGTTGTCACATTTGGATAATAAGGATTGATGTGCTCATAGCACTCCTTTCTGCTATGTAGGCAGCTACTGTATTCTACGCAAATTTCTTGTATCTTCAGCCTCAGCCATAGTGTGGTAATCCAGGCTAAAAATGACAGTTGTGACAATCATTGTGACCAGAGTCCCAGACAAGAATGGCAAAGCAAGCTGAAGAAGGTATTTTGTAACACTGTCTCTCCCCGGATATCAAGGAATAGTGATGAATCCAACAGGATCTGGGGGTTTAGTCTACTTTAACAAGCAAAAATAACTTAGCAGGAGGGAATAGAAGTAGGCAGGTGCCTTCAGTGCAAGTAGCATCCCAGATAGTTCTTCCAAACATTCTCTCCTCATGACTATACTTCAGTCTTGTTCGGTTTCAGTATGAGCCAGTTGTTCTTCATGCTAGTGCTGATCCACATGGAGAGCTTAGAACACTAGGTACACAGCTGATTGTCGTCAGGTAACAGTCCATTTGACTTACCGCCTCACCAGAAATATCCACATAAGAGGAAGGAAGGGGTATATTGCTCTCTGTGAGAGAAGGGGTATATCCTCCTCAGGGGAGGATTTTCAGAGGGTAGAGAAGTTGTCTTTTGTCATTCTGTTGGAGAGGAATGTTTGGAATCATTGCAATGTGGTGCTGTCTACGATAGTTATTGTATGTGTACGTGCCATCAAGTTCTTTTAGTTGATTGAGTTAAAAGCTGCATAGAGGTCAGACAGCATGAGCATGGAGAGATAGCCTTTTTCATGAGGCAGTCATACAGTACTGCTGCTATTATGATTATTTCCTTAGCTTTATACCTGAATTATCAGTAAGGCTGTTACCATGCCATGGAGCTTGGCTGTCTCAGTAATTATGTCCTGGAATAGGAGGCTGGAAATGGAGTAGTAGGTGGACAGGTTCTCTACATCAAGTGATGGGTTTTGAGAATGAGGGCTCATCTAGACTATGGGGAACGGTCAAAAGAAGATATGCAAATTGTGCAGGAACGTGCATATCTTCTTCCAAACGCACTTTCGAAAGGAGAGCTTTTTTTAAGACACGGCTTTTTTGGCAACCCCCCTCCCACGTCGAAAAACCGCTCTTCCTCAAAAAAGGAGGTTTACACAGCTTTTTGATGGGGGGTGAGGGGGGAGTTCGCCAAAGAAGCCGCATCTTAACTACTTTCACTTTCGAAACCTCTGCTTTCAAAAGTGCGATCGGAAGAAGATATGCAAATTCCCACAGAATTTGCATATCTTTTTTCGACCATTCCCCATAGTCTAGATGAGCCCTAAATGGACTTTTGCGTCTTTCAGTAGAACTGATCTGTCTCGTTTCTCTGAAGGACAAGGAGTTGTTCATTTCCCTTAACAATGAGTACATTTGTTGGTTTTCACAAATCAAGAAGGCAAGGATCTGTTTTACACATCTGTTAAGACACATATTTTCCATATTTTTAACCTCACGTGATAAAGCCCTCCTCCCCCACCAATTTAGTGAGCAATTGCTGTGAGTAAAGAGGTAAAGAGAGAGTAACACTAACAGATCCAAATACAGCATTTCCAACTAGGGATGTAATAGCGGGTAATAGAATGCGGGTAATAGAATGGTCACATGAATTCTTAGCAGTTAGTCAACTAGTCAATAGTCCCCAGAAATAGGGCGAGCAGCCAGTGCGCTCCAGCTCCACTCCCGGGGAGTCCCCTGCTGCCCCGTGCTGCTGCCTCTGATACATCCATGGACAGAGGCTGCTGGGTGGGGGAGCTCTGACCCCCCCCCACAAACAAGGTCTGCTGCTGCAAAGCTGCCTTTGCCTGCAGCAAGCCTCCCCGATACAGAGATAGCAAAGGGGGAGGGGAAGCTGACTAGATTAACCAATAAGCCTATTTCCTACCTCAGGAAACTAATCTTTTATTTGGTTGATTTTTCCCCCTGCTGTGTAGATGTACCTTGAGAGATACTGGTAAGGAAGGGAATTTTATACTTCACACTTTCATCAAAGTCTTCATCTAAAATTTGCTATTTTTAAAAAATTCAATGGAAAAACAAGAAGTCAAACTTTTCATTCATGCAAATGTCACAGAATATGTCTCTATTATCCCACAAGATCTTAATGAAGGAGAAAAGAAAAAAATAAAGTAGCAAAAATGCACACCCTTGGAAGAAGTTTGTACAGAAGACAAGGAAATAAAGGTAAATAGTTGCAATGCGTTCTGAGAAAGTGTTGAGGGATGGTCATGCTGCTGTGTACAAATCTCTAAGAAGGCAATTGCTGAGATTGGTCTTGCAGAGTGTGTATGAATTGAGTCTGGAGGGGTCATGTTGAGAATTTGATAGCATAGTCTAATGCAATTCAAAACCCACTTAGAGAGCCTTTGAGCTAATGCTGCTGAGACGGACCTTGAATCTTCCCACAAGAGAGAGGAAAAAATCTAGGTAACTTCCTGAAGGTCATTGTCCTATCAATGTAGAAGACCAGGACTCACCTAACATTTACAGTATGAAATAGAACTGGGAATATGAACCTATCCTGCACTAGTCTGCCTCCGTCTGCCCACATGTAGCCTACTGGCATGCATTAGAATGAGGGTACTATTCTGCTAAAACCTGGATAAAGAGATGGGTTTTGCAGAGCTGAACGTGGTGATACAGTGTCACAATACAGGCTAAAGAACTAGCAATTTCCAGAAAAGAATCACATACAGATCTAACAGCTCAATTCAACTGAGGCACAAGATAATAACAAAAAAGAATACATTAAACAGCTGTTTACGTGATCCTTTGAAGGATCATAATTTCCTATACATTTAGCACATGAGAACAAAGTAAATTTTTAATTTTAATAATTCAAAAGTGACAAAGGCTAGAGTTTCTGGGGATTGTAGTTTGACTAGAAGAACCTAGAAAAACACAAGAACACAGCATTTTAAAAAGGGAGCATATATGTAACATTTCCTCCGCAAATATTAATAAATATTTAACTGAAAAGATTACACATAAATATCAACTGTCCTTTGAACAATTATTTTGCCAAATTTAGAGACTAAATTCAACTCTTAAAATGTAAAACAAGACCTCTATCATAAAGGAAAACTGTTTTGCACTATGCCACCCCAGTTCATGGCCTTATAGTGCACCATTAGTCCTAGGACACAGGGGACTGTTATTTATTCAGCACAGCATCATGGACTGTACACTCACTTACAGTGCTATATAAAATACTAGCAAGTGAGTGACGTTTGAGCTGTTAAGATTTTCACTCACAAAGAATCAGCAGCATATGCTCAACATAGCTCAAAACTACAGGAAGAGGAACAGAGAAAGCAGCCAAAAATGGCAGCACTAGTATATTAATGAAGTAGTTTTATTACTTTCACAAGATTTCTATACTTGCTCTCGTGACCACCCGCTCATGGATTTTCTCTTTACAGTAGATACCTACAAGGATGGTCTAGCTGGTGTTCCAAGCAGTTATGCACCAAAAAATAACTTGTATCTTACAGTTATTTTTCACCTTCCTTTAAGGTTTTTCAAGATTGTCCACAGACTCAAGACCTCAATATCACATTATAAAAGACAGTGCTTTCCTCCATATCTACACATAAGCAAGTTAGGGTTCATGCCCATCTACCTCCTCCTGGCCTCCCTACACACTTCCTACAGAGTTTCCTCCTGTTGTTGGCTTGTATCCTCCACCTCTGGGAATGAAGTGCATGCTGCCAATTAGGCTTGTTAACATTCCTCCAAGGAACTCCTGCTGTTCTATTAAGAATAATTGTTGGATTTCTGGCAGCCGCTGTGGGACTTCTGGTTGCCTGGGTCAGGGTTTTAACTCCTTGCTTTGCAGATATTGCATGGAGCTTACACGCTCCCATCAAAGTATATGGTAAATGCTCTTCATTCCAGTGTTCAAACCAGTAAATCCAAAGCAGACAAAGAATAATTCCCAATTAAAACCACCTAATACATCTATAATGTAATCTGAAGGTCAGGGCTTTATTCTGCCATGTAAACAAAGCATTCAGAATTCCACGTGTTTATTCAGTCACTTGTTTATGTAAATCAACTGCTTCTTTAAACCAGAACAGATTTATAGTTATATTCTTTATGATTCTCAGTCACAGTATTATTTTAGGTTTTACAGTTCCCATAAAACATTCTTTGGCACATTTTTTAGCAGTAACATTTTTCAGTTTTCAACCCAATGATTTCATTTCCCTGTAGATTCTGAGGGGAAAGTGCTTTCAGACAGAAAACTGTTTGGCTCTTCAATTCACATTTTAAATTCCATAGGCCCAGCTCTTTCATAAATTTCCACTAACTTCTATGTTCCATGCAAATCTACAAACCCTGCAAAATGTATTACTGAACCCAGACGAAAGTTGGCCAAAAAAAAGAGTATGTTAAAGCTGGTTTATAATACCAGCATGTCTATCAGCAACCACTTTTGTACTGATGAGGTATCTCATCTGTGGCCCTTTAATCCTGCAATTTATCATAGTATTAATTCATCCAGCAGTGACCATTCATACCCTATGTTCCCAAGTGAATCTAAGCTGTCCTTCAAATCCTTTTGTTTTCACTTTTTTTTTCTAATTCTCGCCCGCCCTTCCACAAGTTTTCTAATTTCTTCACAGCTTTGTTCTGCCAAGAAATACCAGACTCAGTTCTTTTTCATATAGTATTTAGTCTTCTCTTCTGGTATTTGAATAACTGACTTCCTTGTGGTGCTCCTTGAGAGTCAGCCAGGAGAGGAAATATTGTGTTTGCAGTCTTTGAGGCATTATTAAATTGGATCTTTAGATCCACAAACCAATAGACTGGCTTCCAGATTTATCACTTTAAATGAGAAACTTTACATGGGAATATAAAGTGCAAAAGTAAATAAAACTGGTTCCAATAGGAAGCAATTGAGTTTCACAGAATTACCACTTTTTCATTTATTTTCACTTTTCAACTACTCTGCATTTCACTCTGGCTTTCACCTTCCAGTTAGAAGCCTCACTATTGATTACATTTCTGAAGAGGCTAAAATACCATTACTGCTTTCCATAATCTCTGACCTACAATTTATATTAAGGAAATCCATTAAAAATTACCAACTTCCCTTTTCATGAATTCAGATTTCCTAGAAGAATTTACAGTAAGTTTATGTGTTTCTGTCCATTTGGATAAATACATCTTACATGGCATGAAAGTTTAAAATATGAATGAGCCTAATAATCAAGACTCTGTATATTTTATTCACCTTGTGATATATTACAAGGTGCCCTGCTGTAGCTCATAGCAATTCCATAGAATTCCATACTTCTAAGCACAAAAGTATTATCATGACAAGTAACAATATCCTGTCATATAACAAGAACGTGCTGTATTTATCTACAGAGCCCATCTCTGAATCTTTATTACAAATCTCTAGATGTGGAGTTAAAAGCATTCCAAGAGCAGGTAAAGGTGCTTAATGGTTTTAGAAGGGGAAATCACACCCTAATCATAACCTACTCAATGCAGATCTTTTTGCTATCTCCTGATAGTACACTGTATGGTCTGTTGCAGAGAAAAAGCCAACCGGATTTATTTATAGGGTGCAAATCTGTCCTTACCTGCATCCAATACAATCTCAGTGATAACTACTGACATTAGCAGGGTAGCCTGGGTACAACTGATGGTAGAATTACATGGTTAGAATTTATGTAGAAGCAACTAGGGATGTAAAGGACTAGTTGACCATCTGATAAGCAAATGCTTATTGGATAATCGACAGGCATGTTGACTAGACGCTTCCCCCCTCCCTTGCTGCCTCTATCAGAAAGAGGCCTAAAGTGTGTCAAGAGAAGGTAGTACTGGAATCTGCAGGGAGCAAAAAGGAGAGGTCAGTGTCGTGCAGCAGAGAAGCCCTGTTCAATCACATAGCCAGCCAACTCAGAATGGGAGGAGGTATCTCCTAATGTCATCCTGCCATCATCCTAATCAAGGCCCTCTTGTGCTAGTCACTTTACATGCATAAAATGGGAAGATGATCTTTGGCCCAGAGAGCTCCCTCTCTAAGGGTATGTCTACACTGCAGAGTTTTTCCAGAAAATCTACACTTACGTCCACACTGCATTGCATTCTTTTGACAGAAAGTTGAAAGAATAAAGGGGTTTTTCTGACAGCGGTAAACCTCCTTCTACAAGGAAGAAGCCTTCTTCTGAAATAGCTCTTTCGAAAAAAGGCATGCATGGACACAGAAGGGAATGTTTTTTCAAAAGAAGAGGCCTCCAGGAAAAAGCGCAGGCGCCCTGGTGGCCACTCCATCCACAGTAATCACAACTGAAATGTGAGAGAGTGTCCAATCAATGTGGACACTATCTTTTGAAAAAGCAGATCGCTTTTTTGTTGCGCTTTTGCTGTGTAGATGCTCTCTTTCAAAACAAGTTTTTCTGGAAGGTCTCTTCTGGAAAAGCTTCTTCCGAAAGAAGCTTGCAGTCTAGACGTAGCCTAAGTATAAGAGCAGGCCTACAAACCAAGATTCCTAGTGATTCCCAGTCCCATCTTCTACCCCTTCAACCATGATACTTCCACTGGGAGAATGAGCCAAGAGATCCTTACCAAGCCTATTTGCTATGAATCTGTTACTGCAGCTTTAATTTTAATCAACCCCTAGATTAGAATCACAATCACTACCCTATATTTTTCTTGCTTCTTTATTTATTAGTATTAGCTGTAAATAGAGCTAAAAGTAATTTCTTTCAGCCCTTCCCTACCATACATTTACTTATTTGAAAGACCAAGCCTTTTCCTTGCTATTTCATTATTCATAAAAGTAAGAGAGTATGAAAGTTTCAATTTATTTCTGCTGAACAACAAATCTTGTGCTGGTTTTCAGAAGGGTCCATAGGAGCAATATAAATGAGAAAAAAATGAACTTAAAAGACCCATTATTCAAAAAATCAATAACACTACTCCCTAAAAGGAATTCTATCATGATGTAATTACATTTGCAGAGAAGGAGCTGTAACAGCTGCAGTGTATGTGAACTTTTCAGACCTGTTCTTATGCAGGTAGACCTAATACATCTGAGATTTTTATATTGCCTGCCTGCGCAGGAAAGAGGTAAAGGAGTAACAGCAGGGAAGGGAGAGTACACAGCATATGCTTTTCCATTTTGTCTCCTTATAAGGCCTTAAGTCAATTTACTCACAGCAAGAGAAGCCCTGAAAACTGCCAACCATAGTTCTGTGGAAACTTTTGCACTGCAGGGGCCTATCATCTCTTGATGAATCCAGCCCTAAGTATTCTGCATGCCAGTATTTGAAAATGTTACTAAAAAGATAGTTAATTGGAGTTCAGATCATATTGCTTTAGCAAATCTGCACAGGTTTCCTTTTATCTAGATATTCTTATGGAGATGTATTGTAAAGGAACATTTATGGCATGTCTACATAGCTGGGCTAAAGTAGGAATAAAATACGTAACTACAGCTACGTCAATTGCTTCAGCTATGTCAACTGGCGCTGTCTACACAGCAGAAAGCTGAAAGAAGAACACTCTTCCTTCAACTTCCCTTACTCCTCGTGAAATGAGGGTTATAGAAGCCAAAGTAAGAAGTCCTCCATCTCGATATTATTTTGAAATAATGGCTTGCTGTGTAGACGTGCACTTTGTTATTTTGAAATAACGTCAGTTATTCCAAAATAAAGCCGCTGTGTAGACGTAGCCTGAAACTGTATTGTATAGGTTGAATGTTTTGTTAATGAAACAAAGGCATTTTCAATTTGTACCATAATGTACAAGTGTTATAGAAAAAAAGGTGGGCTTGCTGTGCTATTCAGATATAATGATCAAGAGGCACTGATAATCCTTTACAAAAATTATGTTTTACGGTTTTGCAAAACTACCCTTGAGATCACATTCCATTACTGTTTCCCTGAGTGATCATGGATGGTGAAAAGGTCCATGCTCATCACTGTAGCTAGCTACAGATACATCTGATACAAGGCTATGTACAGAACTTCCCAAAACAATGCAAGAAATAATACTCTTTCTTGCATTTTCATGTGTGGGACAGGAGGAAAATGTGAACAACATGGAGGAGAATTCAGAGCTACTGTGGAAAAAATAGACAAACAGAGAGTTACCCAGTTAACATTTGGAGATGATTCTTCAAACAATTATAGACACCCCTATGTACAGCTTGGTGAGAATCCAAAATGATCATGTGAGGCTCATTCTGAAATCCATTTCACATGGATTGTCACAGTATATGGTATTATAATCAGTCAATGTAAGTTTCTCTGTGCAATGAATACGTCATTGAGAGTAAGAGTTTGTAAAGTGAAACTATGCAAAGGTATCATTACTATCCTGTTGTGCATACTGCCTTTTAAAAGTTGTGGAAAATAAGCTTTTGTAAATAAAGTTTTTTCTAGTGTTCATTTTTTAAACTTTATTGCAAGCTTCACACAGGGAGAAATACAAAATGGGCTTGTTACAGTTCTCTTCAATAGGCACACATAAATATGATCCATCAGTAGCTATATTTCCAAAAATCAAGTGTAATTAGGGTCTGATTGTTTAAAAATCAGTAATGTGGTGGTTTAAGACAAGTGTATTTAAGTTAAACGGAAAGGCTCAAAATTTAAGAATGGGGAGCAACCCATCAAGCCATTTCGCACTAGCACTGAACTCCTCAGCTGGTGCAAACTGACATAACTCAGCTGATTTTGAGACAAAGAAGTTACCTTACAACATCTGAGGGGTGACCACAAAGCTTCACAACTCTGCTGATTTGCAAATTTTACAAATCAAGCATTAAATCCAGACTAGGCAAGATTTCCTCCCAACAGCGTAGGGGCGGCAGCCCGCTCCCTAGGAGCAGGGCTGCAGGTGGGAGCTGGTGCGTGTCGGGAGGTGGCTTAAAAGCTGGTTTGAACCAGCTCCTGGGGAGCTGCCACCGGGTATGTCTATACTACAGAGAAGATCGAAGCTGCCGCTGTTGATCTTCAAGGGTTCAAATTAGTGAGTCTGTTGATAGTCCTGCTCCCACAAGAAGCAAGGGAAGTCAAAGGAAGAGTGTTCTCCCTTCAGTTTCCTCCAGTGTGGACAGCGCCAAAAGTTGAGTTAAGGTACTTTGACTCATCTACGTTAATTGCATAGCTGAAGTTGCGTATCTTAATATCCCATAGTGTAGATATACACCCTGATACACAGAATCATAGAATCCTAGGGCTGGAAGAGACCTCAGGAGGTCATCGAATCCAGCCCCTTTCCCAAAGTAGGACCAATCCTTACTAAATCAACCCAACCAAGACTTTGTCAGTCCAGGACTTGAAAACCACTATGGATGGAGATTCTACCACCTCGCTAGGTAACCCATTCCAGTACTTCACCACCCTCCTAGTGAAATAGTTTTTCCTAATATCCAACCAGCAGATGCGTCAAGGGGTATCAGATGGACATCTTTTTCCACATTGGAAGACCTTGACTTTGTGGACAACCTTGCGTTGCTTTCCCATATCCATCAACACATGCAGGAAAAGACACAACGCCTATGCACCTTTGCACTCCAGGTTGGACTAAGAGTTAGCCAGAAGAAAACAAAGATTATGATTCTCAATATAGATTCACCAGCACCAATCAAGATAGATGATGCAGACTTACCCAGCACAGACAGCTTTATGTACTTAGGCAGCATCATCTGCCATGATGGAGGCACCAAGAACGACATCTGGAGCAGACTAAGTAAGGCCAGAAATGTCCTCAGGAGAATGAACAATGTATAGAGATCTACATAGTACAGTGTCCACATCAAGCTTAAGCTGTACAAGAGCTGTGTCATATCAACACTACTATACGGCTCAGCGTGCTGGCAGATGACAGAGTGCGACCGTGCCAAGCTCTCATCCTTTCACACCACCAGCCTTCGTAAGATACGTCGCATATTTTGGCCAAAAACAATCTCCAACCATGACCTACTCCTGCGATGTCACCAGGAGGACATGAACACTATCATTATGAGAAGACGCTGGAGATGGATAGGGCACGTGATGAGAAGAGAGGCAGACGCCACTGTAAAGGTAGCACTTCACTGGACGCCTGAAGGACGATGGAAACGTGGGAGGCCCAAGACAACATGGCAGCATACTGTTGAGGCAGATATGAAGAGAATGAACTACAACTGGGACACACAGGAGAAAATGGCCGAAGCCAAACAAAAATGGAGAACCTTCATTGCTGCCCTACATACCAGCGGGCGTAATAGGCATTAACTTAACTTAATATCCAACCTAGACCTCCCCGGCCATAACTTGAGACAATTGCTCCTTGTTCTGCCAGCCGTGATACAGCCACACTGTGGGTGTGTATAACCATGTAACCAATGAAATTTTCGACAGTTACATGGTTACCCAATTACTTGCTTTTTCACACCCCTAATGCCAAGATCTACCAACTTCTGAATTAACTTCCTCTGTGTAATGCATAAATTTGTCTCTCTCACCAAGAGAAGTTAGATCAATAAATGACTTTGGACCCATCCACCTTTTCTTTCAAGTAGCATAAAGGTAACTAAAAAGATAGATATTCTGCGCATCATGAGTGTTCATGTGTGCTTGCATTCTGTGATTAGGAATGGGAAGTTATGAAAGTTTCAGGTGAGTGCTTCACTTCTGCCAGTTTCTCACACATTTCCAGGGTATTCATTCCACTACTCCAATCTTTAGATTCCTCTCAACTTTGATGATCCCTTGGCAAGTTATCTTCTCTAGCAAAGGCAAGACAGTGCATGAAGCCATATGCCTATATGTCTCAATGCTCAACATGACCAGATTTTACAGAAAATACATTCCTTGCTCCCAGGGGGAGCCTCAGAGTAAAGGAACAAAAATTTACAAAACACACACACACTATGCACAAAGCCTGAAATAATGTATTTCCTCTCTGACCAAGGAGCTTGCAAACAGGACAGCAGGGATAGATGGTGATGGTTCTGCTGTTGTTACCTGCACAGAGTGTGCCATGTTTGTCTTCCTCCCGGAAGAAAGAACAGATTTCAACTGCACTAAGTGCAAGCTGGTCGCCATTTTGGAAGAAAAAATTAGAGGGCTTGAGGTCCAAGTGTCGACCCTACGCTCGATCAGAGAGGATGAAGACTTCCTCGATAGAAGGCAGCGTTTAATCCTTCAAGCACAGCAGGTGGAAGAGCCAGAGAGGGCAGTATGTGACCAGGAAGAGAACTGGCAGCATGTAACTTCTAGAAGTGGAAAAAGGCCAGCATGGGAATCCCCCAATGCTATAGAGGTAAGTAATTGCTTTCAGGCTCTCTCCACAGGCTCTGCAGTGCTGAATGCTTTGGAAGGGACCTCACAAGGAAGAAACCAGGAGGGAACACCATCTACTGGAAGGCATGGGATGCGTAGTCCTAGGGATGGGGGTTCCACGGCCACCACCCCCAAAAGAAAACAACGGGTGGTGGTGGTCGGGGACTCCCTCCTAAGAGGGATTGAGCCATCTCTCTGCCATCCAGACCTGGAATCTCGAGAGGAGTGCTGCTTACTGGGAGCTCGCATTCAGGATGTGACTGAGAGGCTTACCAAACTGATCAAACCTTCGGATCGCTACCCCTTCCTGCTTCTCCACGTGGGAACTAACGATACAGCCAAGAATGACCTTGAGCGGGTTACTGCGGATTATGTAGTGGTGGGAAGAAGGATCCAAGAATTAGGAGCGCAAGTGGTGTTCTCGTCCATCCTCCCTGTTGAAGGGAAAGGACTGGGCAGGGATCGTCGAATTGAGGACATAAATGTGTGGTTGCGCAGGTGGTGTCGCAGAGAGGGCTTTGGTTTCTTCGACCAAAGGACTCTGTTCTGGGCACGAGAATTGTTAGGAAGAGATGGGATCCACCTAACGAAGAGAGGAAGGAGCATCTTCGCAGGCAAGCTTGCAAACCTAGTGAGGAGGGCTTTAAACTAGGTTTGTCGGGGGACGGTGACCAAAACCCTGAGGGGAGTGGGAAAGTCGGATACTGGGAAGAAATGCAGAGAGGAATGAGCAAGAAAGGAGGACCCCTGTTTCGAATGGAGGAGATAGGGCGATCAACTGGTTATCTGAGGTGTTTGTACACTAATGAGAGAAGCCTGGGCAACAAACAGGAAGAACTGGAGGCCCTGATCCAGTCCAAGAAATATGATTTAATTGGGATAACAGAGACTTGGTCAGATGACTCGCATGACTGGAGCGCTGTCATGGAAGGGTATAGACTGTTCAGGAA
>CM057847.1:32403165-32434744 GCA_030068395.1 Apalone spinifera | reverse complement strand
GGCCCCGACGGGGGGGGGGGGAGCAGAGGGAACGGCTCGCCCCCGTACCCCACCACAATACTGTTTGGCTAGAAAAATAAAATAACAGCTCAATTTTAAGTAGCACATCTGTGAAACCAAATCATAACCTTCATCATGGTTGAATATTTTCCCACTACACAACCAACTCTCCTGGGCATATCTTCTCCTCAGCTCCCAGTCTCAGTGATAAAGCGGAGTGGAGAAGCCAGCTGATAAATACTCTTGTATCAACACATCCAGAGAGTGTTGGCAGTTCTTTTGGGGGATAACTCTTAAGAAATCCAGAGATAGTTGGTGTAGAAAAAAAATTTGTTTTATTAAGCATTACTTCCCTGCTTCTTCATGCAGCACTGTTTTAATAAAATGTTTATAAAAAACTACCATAAAAGCAAATACAGTGGGGAAACCCTTTCCTCCCCTCTAACCCTCAACCCATTTTTCCCCACAAAATTTTTCCACTGGATAACAGTTAAAAAAGATAAGCCTTGAACAGTTCAGTTTCATTTTTACTTGTTAAATTATGTACAGTTCTACTGTTACAAGCATTTGGTTTTTCCCCTCAGCAGAATTTTCAGACTAAATTCTAGTTCACGTTTAATTGTCTCCATACTAAAATCACTGTCTTCAGTGAAAAAGATCATTAGGGTCAGTTTATTTCTACATTCCTTATTCACTTTTTTAAAAATACCCTGACAGGGAATACCACTTTTTAAATTCTTTACCAGGGAGAGTTTTCAGGGAAGGGGACTGCAAAGAGGCAGGGTAGCATCTATGGCAATAATCTTAGCATGATTTCAAAGAAAATCTATTCTAAAAGTAATTCTATAGTATAGAATTAGTAAGGGTAAATTTAGCTAACTCTTTTAAACATCTGCATAATCAGTACCTGAAAGCCCACAAAAATCATTATTCCAAATCAGTTGCATACATACATTTCTCTAGCATGCCAAAATAGAGCAAGTGCTAGCATTTCTATGACAACATGGTCAATCAAGTTATAATTCACTCTAATGGGCATCCCCAGTGTGTATTATTCTTTATCTGCAGCCAAGTGGTATTCAAAGAGACGTGAGCAATTCTTTCCTCTCTTGAAAAACTGCAATATACTCTCTTCAGTCTGATCACTGCAATCCAGCACACCGATGATCAGCTCAAGGGAGAAACAAATGACTTTTGGAAAATCTGAATTAACTGTACAATAGAACCATACTTAAAAATGCCAATTAGGTAAATCAAGATCCAGAGTAGTTTATCTGAGATTAAAATAGTTGTGCTGACCAGTCCAATGGCACATTAATTTTTAAGCAAAGACTGTGTGTGTGATACCAAACACAATAAAAAAAAAAAGACACGGCTTCTGTCCTTTCGAAGTAAGAATGTCAGACCAGCTCAAAGACAGGCGGCACTGGGAAGAGCAAAGGAGGAAATTATTTACAGGTCTGAATATTACTATGGGCGTCACAAAATAACAGACGACGAAATCTAGGCCCCATTGAAGTAAATGAGAATGTTGCCCTTCACTTTTAGATGCCTAGGATTTCAACAAGAGATATTTGAATGCGGAGAAACAGCAGCTTCATGAAGAGGATGGCAGATCACTGCCACTCTAGCAGCATCAAAAGGGGGTGTGGAAGTGGTAATGGCTTTAATGGCTAACAGCATGGATGAGCAGTAAATATCACTGGAAAATCAGAGATGTAAACCAGCAAAGAACTCCACAGCCCCTTGAAAAGTACAAAAATGTTAAACTTGATTAGTGATACAAAGGAAATGAATGGAAGAAGTTAATTTTAGCTGCCACTCTCACTCCTCTATCAACATATAGTGGTGACCCAGTCTCCATATCCCCACTCCTCATTGCATTTCAGTACTTAGATCTGCCTTCACTCACAATCTTACCGCTCCTGCTCAGATTCATCCCCCAGCATCCTTCTCAACACCTGTCTGTGTCCTCTGTTCACACTACCAAACTTTCCCTGTTATATACAGATGAGCTGTTTCCTTTCTCTGCAATGATAGATATGACCCTACCAAATTCAGGGCCATGAAAAATGTATTACTGTAAAATCTGCCCCTCCCATGAAATCTGGTCTTCAGGGTACTTTCATTATACACAGGGGTAGACACATTTCTCAATCTGGGAGTCCTGACTCAAATGAGGGTCGGGGTGCAAGGTTATTTTAGGGTAGTCGCAGAATTACCATCCTTGTTTGTGCCCTGCCAGCAGCAGCAAGAAGTAAGGGTGGCAATACTATATCATGCTATCCTTACGTCAGAGCTGCTGCTGGTGGCAGTGCTGCCTGCAGACCTGGGCTTCCAACTTGTATAGAGCTGGGCAAGAGGCTGTCAAAGGGCTGGATCTGGCCCGCCTAGCACTTTGATCTGGTCGGCGGCAGCTCCCAGCTTCGCCACTAATGCATTGCCTGGGAGCCGCCAGGGAGGTACAAGCCCTTTCAATTCCTGCTATTTAAAGGATTCGTGCCTTCCAGGCAACTACCAGGCAATGTGGTAGCAGCTATCTGGCAGGCCCAAGCCCTTTAAACTGCTACTATTTATAGGCTCTCAGCTCCTTGAGCCGGAGCTGGGAGCCCTTTAAATAGCAGCAGTTAAAAGAGCTCCTGGCTTTTGGCCACCCTGCCAATCAACCTGGGGACAGGAGAGCGTATGAAGTCTCCTCCCCTGCTAGAGGCCCACATAGCATCAGAGAGAACCGCCAGCTTCAAAACAGTGTAGCAGTTCTCTCTAGGCACTGCGTGCCCCTGGCAGAGCAGGTACAGTGGTGGTCCTAAGACTTCATGCACTCCTCCACCCCCAAGCCAATCAGGGTCTGTGGACAGTGAAGTCTCCTGGCCCCATCTCTTCCACTCGAGGCACCGCCCCATCTGGGGCGGACCACAAGCACTTCAGAAACTCGTGAAGTGGCCCCCCTTCAAAAATTATTGCCCACCCCTGAGCTAGTAGCTGCCATATTCTAGCCACCCAGCTCTGAAAGTAGAAATAAGAGTTGCAGTACTGTAATATCCCTATAATAACCTTATGACCCTCACCCCACAACTCCATTTTTGGGTCAGGACCGCTACAGTCAAAGCATCGTTAATTTCAAATTTACATTTCTGAACCCATGACCTTTAGGATTTTTAAAATCCTATGACTGTGAAACTGACCAAAATGAATTGTGAATTTGATGGGGCCCTAGTTATGAGGTGATCTTGTTTAGATGTACATCCCCAGCCAGCACAACATTTTCTACTGAAGTTTTCTCTCTCTAATAACAATCTTGAATGTCTCAGTGTATGCCTGATGAGCATTATCTAAATGCTTCCCATTACAATTGGAACAGCAATACAGGAGCAAAGAATAAGACATGCAGTGCCCATCAATTACAATTGATGAAGACATGGAGATAATCGTAGGCTGGAAAAGTGCAACACTAAAATTTGGAAGGGGAAAAGGGACATGTCAGATTTGTATAGTTCATAGATCATCTAGCTCTGCAGAAAGGCAGAGACAGCAAGATAGTGATCTCTGGGCTCTATTTGGAAAGCAGGCTGTTGCTGGAGGATAAACAACAGACACAGAGATAATAGCAAACTACCCACAGCCCATGATGGGAAGGGGGAGGAGGCAAAAGAGGCAATTGCCCTAGACCCTGTGATTTGAAACGGCCCAGGGCTCTTGGCCACTGCTGTGAATGCTTTGGCAGCAGCTGGAGCCTTGGGCCCTTTAAATTGCGCGGTGCACACTCTGCAGCCCAAGTGGCACTGACAGGCTGGCTGGAGAAAACTAGCCCCAGCCTCGCCCCTTTTGCCCGAGACCCCACCCCTTCCAGGAAGGCCTGGCCAAGTTCCCCACAGGACCTGGTGAGGTTTCTCGTCAGCCCTGAAACTACCATAACTGTCATGACTTCCACTATTCACGGCTTTAAAATCAAATACTGCAAGGTGGAAGCAATCTTAAGTGCATGCTAGCAATTCTTTTTAATCATTGATTCAGACACGCAAGAACAGGACCTGAGAATTAATTAAAACCATTTACTAACATGTTTAGAAATATTAATGCCCTAGTTATTTTGAATTTGCACTGTTATACTCTGGAACAATCACTGAACCTAGGAGATTAATAAAATACTATGACTAATCCCAAGAAAAACTAATGGCTAAAGAGTTTATGCCACCCAGCTGCAATGTCAGAGGAAAAAATGTAACAAGGAAAAAATAAAAAGTAGAAATTAGGTGTTCTTGTGCATTTCCCCTGCTGTCTCCCAGTTCACGCAATTTACTGTGCATAGGAGCAAAGCAAAAGAGAAAGAGCATGCATCTGCTGACAACACGCCACTCTGCACCAGCTCAGCTTGCCTCTGGCACTTGAGCTATCTCTGCCATTCATCCTTCTCCTGTCCTGTGTGATGTGTACAGCAATCTCCTTGCACGTGCAATCTTTATGAGGCAAAAGTCTAGAGATAGTCTCTAAATGCTTTACTTTCATAGAACACCAGGAGTTGATCTGGTCCACCTAGAGAGATCTGGATGAAGTTGAGAAAGGCAGACCTAAAGAATCAGAGGGAGATCTGATTGAGGTGTGACTAAAGACAGAAGGAGAGAATTGATCTAGGAGGATGGGGGGAGTTTGAGACTGACAGAAGCAGCTTAGATAGTACACAGAGGCTGGGCTGCAGAGTCATGTACAGCTTCAATAATACTACACTCTTCTCTACAATCAGCTCACGTGAGCAAGCTAATACCGTAGCATCACTAGAAAACCAGTACCCTGCCAGAATTTAATACACGTGGGCCGTGTCATGGCTGTCCCAATATAAATGCAATAAGGCATCGGTTTTCAAACTTGGGCTACCGCTTACCACAGCTCCCTTCTGCTGGAAAAGGCAAACTATAGCCTTGCAAGGCTCCATGCTACAGACACCTGAACAAACAAAGTGTTGCAGGCCCACCAGCGGCTTACCTGGGCTTACCTAAGTTTGAAAATCAGTGCAATAAGGGAGATAGATCTTGGGATCATGCAAAATGAATCTCAAACATCTTGAAATAAAAAAAAAACAAAATTAATAAATTCCACATAATTTCTCCATCCACACCAGACACTATATGGGAGAGAGCTGCTGAACAGTATTATGTGAGTGCCAAGCTTGCGGTCCAGTTGATGGTAAGATGTGGTGGAATCTGGGAGGACGGGGACACCTAAGGACAAGGAAGGGAGAAAAGGGGCATTTCTGACTGAAAATAAAGTAACAAACTGTCTGTAACTGTTCCTGTAGCATCTTTATAGTCAGTGGCTAAGAAAGAAAATGGCTAAGTCTTTGCATATTCATGAAGACTTGCATCTGAGGATTTCCAAGGGCTTTACAAATGTCAGTTAAACCTTTTACCCCAAAGAGGTATTACATGACAAATAACTGTCAGGAATGATCTAAATAAGTGTTTCTTAAACTTTTTAAGACCGAGGAACACCAAACAATAATTTTTCTTTAATGAAGAACACCAAGGATTTTTTGTTAAGGGGGAAAAAAAAGGTCACTTGCCCCTTTAAGGGCAGCCCATTTTGGATTCTCTTGTTCTCCGCAGCACACCTCCGACTGCCTCGCGGCACACCGGTGTACCACGAAGCACAGTTTAAGAAACACTGATCTAAATAACGCTTAGTCCTTCCATCCTGCAGGAAACTGGACCAGATGACCTCTCGAGGTCCGTTCCAGCTCTAAGATTCTATGATGATTTTCTCCCAAATTTTGAGGCTAGGAAAAACAGAAACACAAAAAGGACAAATGGCTTGCTCAAGGTCTCTCAGTAATTCAATAGCATAGCTAGAAAGAGAGTACATTTCTTAACATGCAGGCCTGCACTTTCTCTCTTATGCTGGCCTCACTTCACCAACATGGCACCAAATACTTTAATTTACAACATTAACGTCAAATAGGGGGTCTTCTTTCTCTTACTCATATGCAAGGAAAATATATACACTCAACACCTATTTACTGGATGGATGGGAGACCCACACTGAAGCAGAGACAAAAGTGAAGGGGAAAATGTAGATTCTAAAGATAAAACCAAAATAATAATCAAGGAGCATAATATCTAATACATACCTAGAAGTGTAATTCTGCCAAAATGAACAAGCACACCTTGAGTGCAAAACTGGAGTATTTGAAGGTGATTGAGAGTCTACACTGCACAGGCAGACTAAACTCAACAGGGACAGATTATGGACGTCTGAAACAGAGTACAGTTAAAACACATGAAGATTTATCTTACAAACTGTTAAATATTACAGTTACCACCAAAGTGGTGAGTTCAGAGGCTTAAAGAAGAAAACACAAAAACACGTAAGCAAAATCACAGGCACAGGTCAATTAAACAGCAGTTTTTGATTTGTAAGGCGCTTTGCAGTGTATCTTAGGGATAACAATCCCTACTGGAATGCCATTTGCAGCAAATGAAGTTACACCAGGGATTAATCTGATCTTTGATGTCTCATTTAAAGAGCAGCAGTGAAAGATCTATAGCTGCAGCATATCCCTCTGGATTCTCTAGCATGAAGAATAACCTTAAACCTTAAAATAGTAAGAAACTTTGTGGCAGAAGACCACTGTAAATTAAATGGAAACACTTCCTAGTGCTATCCCAATGAATGTCTAGATGACAATAGTCAGAAAGGAGGAGCATAAAAGGTCAAAATCTTCACTCCCACTAGATGGCAATATTGTTTTCTTGCAATTGTACCTGTATAGTTAAAATACATAAGTGTGAGGTCACACGTATATAAGCCAATGACACCATGTAAATCAAGACATTCCATAACACTAAGCAGAGTGATCATTCCAGTTCTATTCTGTTTCACCAACAAATCTCACTGTGAGAATACTTCTAGAACTTGAAGATAATTTAATAAGCCTCACTCTAATATACTAATCAAGGTCAAGATACAATTGCTAAAATTAAAAGTACCTATCCAACCACGTATTTCCATTATACCACAAACATGTAGCCGAAGCAAGGAGCTGGGTGATACTAAAGGATGGAT
Source organism: Apalone spinifera (assembly GCA_030068395.1). NCBI lineage: Eukaryota > Metazoa > Chordata > Testudines > Trionychidae > Apalone > Apalone spinifera. The sequence goes on along the minus strand of CM057847.1, from coordinate 32,427,688 downwards.
TAGATAGTTATGGAGAACTGGTTGCAACCCTTAACTGCTAAGGTTTTGAGGGCTTTCTAACAACTCTGTTCAGAGCTAGGATTGCCAGGTGTCCAATAATTTTACCAGAACACCGGGATGAAAAGGGACCCTGAAGGCTCCAGTCAGCACCGCTGATCAGGTCATTAAAAGTTGAGTCAATGATTCTGCAGGGCTAAGGCAGGCTTCCCTGCCTGCTGTGGATCCATACAGCTACCAAAAGCAGTGGCATGTCCTCCCCCTTCCTCCCCTCCCCAGAATCTATGCATAAGGGTAGCCTAGGACACTGCACACTGCCCTGCCCCAAACACCAGGTCCACAGCTCCACTGGCTTGGAACCACAGCCAATGTGGTGGCAATTGCAGATGGGGCACAGCACAAAGCCGCCTGGCCACACCTCCACATAGGAGTTGGAGTAGGGACATGTTGCTGCTTCAGGGAACTGCTTGAGGTAAGCACCCACTAGATCCTGCATTCCTCTGCACCTTGTCCCACACCTCAACATCCTCCAGGCATGATTCCCCTCCCACCCTCCAAAAACCTCAATCCTGCCCAGAGAATCCTTCTGCACCCCAAATCCCTCATTCTCAGCCCAACCCCAGAGCCCACACTGCAAGCCAGAGCCCTCACCCTCTCTTAATTTGTATGAGAACATTCCTGGATGTATCCTCTTCCTCCATGAAGGGGAAATGCACAGTTTGCTGCAATACTCACTACTGCTCTGAACCTAAATCTGCCCCAGCTGGAGGACATACACCCCTCCCCCATCTGTGCCTGCTGGATCCACAGTGGCCACGGAGAGGCTCTTCTCACCTGGCCCCAAGCTGCTGCGGTGGCAGAGGGATGGGCTTGTCCTCTCTCCCTGGGGCTGCCTGCATACTGAACTCTTTATCCCCAGATGCATGCTAGAGCAATGATTCAAATGAAGCATGTATATTTTCATTTTATTTTCCAAAAATCAAAAATGAATTGAGCTAAGGACTTGAGCAATGGTAAATATTCTAGTATTCTAATACATAAAATGTCCAACTGGGACAACTAAACTGAATTATCTTAACTAGAATCTGCAAGTTCTCAAATCTAAAAAGGTATCTTTTTGATGTACAACTCAAAGAAAGAAACTCATATCTATTGTCTGACCTTCACTGAAGTACAGTAACCAGAAACCTTAAAGAAGCAAAGATTACTTCAGTTTGAATGGACACCCAAACATTCTGCAACCTTAACTATTAGGTTGCAGATAACAATATAATAGTTATATTATATATAACTATTATATATAACTTGCTGATAACATATGATAACATATAATATAACTTGCTGATAACAACTACCAAGAGTTGCATACTCAAAATGTTTAGCTTGTTTTAAATACACTTTTCCTTCTCCCTTCATACACATACAATATCAACAGGTGCAAGGATTAGATCTAAATGTGTTCTAAATGTTGTTAAAAACTTTGATTGAGCATGTAAGTGAAATGCCTACCTTCATCCTCAATTAAAGCAAAGCCAGGAGGAGTTATATTTTTAAAAGGGAGTTAGGTGCCTAATGATGCAGAGTGAAAAAAGTCTGATGGGTGCCTATCTGCATCTTTAGTCACCTAAATCTCTTTTAAGATCTTGCCCTGAGTAACTAAAATTATGCAAAGGTAGCAAAAACTCCTTTCCCTCTGGCACAGAAGTGAATACAAGGAGGGAAGACACATCTGTACTGCATGGCAAAGTGTGCCCACTTTGCAATGAAGAGCTTAAATCATTATACACTAAGGCCTCAGCAGACTTGACAACTGGAAGCACATCATGCCCAAGTGATGGAAGAGAACTATTCACAGAAATGCCATCCATGTGATCAGTTATATATGCACAGAAAAGCTAGAGATACACATATTTGGAACAAAAATAGCAATTTCCCTTGTCTATTTCCATCGTGTGGGATAGGGGCTCACCCCAGGAAGGTGCTCAGCACTCGTTTGTGGTCCTGAGTCATCTCAGCTCCCTCTGAACTCTGTAGGAGTTCAACACTTCACAGCAGCTATAAGCACCTAGCAGAACAAAGCCCTACCTAAAACTTCTATCACAGACCCTTAGTGACTAGATGCTGAGCTATGCAGATATCACAGAATCTTAGAATACTAGAATTGGAAGGGACCTGAAGTGATCATCAAGTCCAGTCCCCTGCCCTCATGGCAGGACCAAGCACCATCTAGACCATCCCGGATAGATGTCTTTCTAACCTGCTCTTAAATATCTCCAGAGATGGATTCCACAACCTCCCTAGACAATTTATTCCAGTGTTTAACCACCCTGACAGTTAGGAAGTTTTCCCTAATGTCCTACCTAAACCTCCCTTGCTGCAGTTCAAGACCATTGCTTTTTGTATTATCATCAGAGGCCAAGGAGAACAATTCCCCCCACTCCCCGTGACACCCTTTTAGATACCTGAAAACTGCTATAATGTCCCCTCTCAGTCTTCTCTTTTCCAAACTAAATAAGCCCAATTCCTTCAGCTGTGCCTCACAGCTCATGTTTTCTAGACCTTTTATCACTTTTGTTGACCTTCTCTGGACCTTATCCAATTTCTCCACATCTTTCTTGAAATGTGGTGCCCAAAGTTGGACACAATACTCCAACTGAGGCCTAATCAACACAGAGTTGAGAGGAAGAATGACCTCTCTTGTCTTGCTCACAACACTGCTGTTAGTGCATCCCAGAATCATGTTTGCTTTTTTTGCAATAGTGTCACACTGTTGACTCATATTTAGCTTGTGGTCCACTATAACCCCTAGATCTCTTTCTGCAGTTATTCCTTCCTTTCCATTCATATCCTTAATTAGAATCTTGCAAATCCATGGATAACCACTTTTTAGTCACAAATATCTACATCCATAAATAACAAGTAGTCCTGTAGCACCTTAGAGACTAACAAATATATTTTATATATTATTGTAAGCTTTCATGGGCAAAACCCACTTCCTCAGATGACAGTGGAGAAAAAAGGAGAAACCTCTCAAATTATAACAGAAAAAGAAGGGGAGGGGGAACAAAACCTGTCAATTGTAATGACTGTGTTAATGAGGCTAATTGAGTGGGCTGTAAGTATCCCACACTTAGCTTTTGATGTCATTTGGGTGTTGACTATAACAACTCATCCAGTTCAGGTCTTTGTCCAGGCCATGAGAGCTAGTGTAAAATTTGCATATGAAGGCCAGTTTCTCCCTGTAGTTGGTTCCCGAAATTCCTCTGTAGAAGAATGGCTACTTTTAAATCAATTAATGAGTGTTTAGACAGGTTAAAATGTGCTCCTACAGGTTTTTTGTGTACTACCATTTCTAATATCCAACTTGTGTTCATTTAACCTTTGTCACAGAGACTGTCCAATCTGGCCAATATACATGGCAGAAGGGCATTGCTGGCATAGATCACATTAGAGGATGTGCAGTTGTATGAGCCTCTGATGTTGTGGCCTATGTGGTTAGGTCCATCTCAAGCCCTCTCCTTCTTTTTCTGTTATAGTTTGGGAGGTTTTTCCTTTTTTCTCCACTCTCATCTGAGGAAGTAGATTTTTGCCCATGAAAGCTCATGATACAATATATATTTCTGTTAGTCTCTAAGATGCTACAGGATGACTTGTTGTTGGGGTTTTTTAAAATTACAGACTAACATGGCTACCCTTCTGAGACTTTTATACATCCACAAATGTGGTTTAACGTCTAGCATCTTTTCAGATCATGGATTGGATGCACATCCCAACTTTTGGATCCATGTAGGATTCTTAACAGTGAGATAGGGTCCTGGTGTAGATAAACATAAAAGGTAGGAATGCAGACTCCAGATCAAGTACAAGTTAATTATCACAGATGCAGATTTAAATTTTGTATCTATGCAGGGTTCTATCCACAATCACAAGCCAGCAGCCTATTCTTACATTACTTTCACTGCCATAACTATGCTCTCTGCTCCTTGGCACCAGATTGCATTGTATCAAGACAGACTTGGCAGCTGTGACTTGGGCTCCCTCTGTGCCCATTCTGGAAGCTTGTTTTGCAGGGAGTGTAGTACTTACCATACTGCATGCCCTACGCTGCTTCACCGTATACCACTTAGTACCCTGGTTTATATAATCCGACTACTTCTATTATGTGGCTTTCAAACAGGACAACAGAGCTCGGTCTGCTATCTTTATAATTTGCTAATACATGACTTTTCACATGGGCCATCTCTACACTACAGATAAGATCAAAGACGTAACAGTCAATCTTCCAGTGTTCAAATTAGCGGGTCTAGTGAAGACATACTAATTCGAACTGAGAGGGCCAACCCGGTGATGCCGGTAGACCTACTGCCACAAGGAGTAAGGGGAGTCAAAGGGACAGTGTGCTCCCTTCAACTTCCCGCAGTGTGGACAGCACCAAAACTCTAGTTAAGATACTTCGACTTACGCTATGCAATTAACATAGCTGAAGTTCCGTATCTTAATTCAAACTTACGTCATAGTGTAGACCGGGGCATGGTGATTAAATTTAGGATCAAAATCCAGGCCCTTGTTAGTTGTGCCAAACATGGTAATCTGCCTTAAGAGCTAAGTAATAGTTTAATCTCACAATGAGACATATGCTATTTGTTCTTAGCCTGCAAAGAGCCATTACACATATATATAAAAACACAGTAAAAAGAATCACTTTACAGCAAGTTAAAGGAGCCTGTTACATAGACTGAAAAGAAGAGGGAAAGAATCTTTGAGGTCAACAGGAACTAGAAATGTTGACTTCTGAGAAATCATTCTGAAAAAGTCTCAGGTGTATCTCAAGCCCCAAACAGGGGGAAACCTTCCAGACATGTAAGAATAAATGAATTGTATTATTCCCCACAGATGCCCAGCTGTGCAAGTCCCTACTACATTCAGTCCCACTTTTAACCAAAAGAAGGTTAATCCTTTCTCTGACAACACTCCCATCACATCATCACATTTCTAGTAAGGTGAAATGGTCAGAGAAATTCAGCCCCTATTGAAGTCAATGAGAATTTTACCAGTGACTTTAATGGGGAGGCAGGATTTTTCACCTTAGATCTGGAAACAAGTTATTTAGAACAATTCTAGACCATGTTTGCAAACTAGTCTTCAGGAACAATTAAAGTCTGGTGAGTTATTTTGCACTCTACCTGTGTTATTTCTCCGGAAAGTAGTATTTATTTGGGTCTAAATGCCACTCTAAAGATACAAGATGATTAATTCATAAATATTTAGCAATGTACAGAATTTATACTGAATGTATGCTTTCACTGCTTCTCATACACCAAATGTAACTAAATCCTCAAATCCTGCAAGTTGCACCATTAAAGCCAATACATTTTAGCAAAGGGCAATAGAAATATTACTTTTACCATTAAAGCCAATACATTTTAGCAAAGGGCAATAGAAATATTGTAGAGACAGGTAGTAAAAATCCACATTATCACAATAACTGAAAGAATCTTTTTTTTTTAAATGTACTTTTTACATGTTCCGAGCCTGCAGCTTTATTATAGATAGTGTTTGCATTGATTTAGAAACCTTTCATCCTGAAAGATCGCAAAAGATTTTGAGTTAGGCCTGGTCTACATTTGAAAGTTGTATTGGTATAACAATACTGGCAACAATTCACACCCTTCATCAATACTGTTATATTAGTTCAAGCAATATTGCAGATTTATTTGTATTGGGATAGCACAGATCTTGTTATTCCCCTTTCCCTGTGGGACAAGCTATAGAAGTATAAAGCACCAGACTGTTTAAATAATAACTGCATCCACCTGAAGGACGTTGCACAACTTTCACTATACAATATGTTATTTGTATTACTGTGGCATCCAGAAGCCCCAATCAGTTGAAAAGGGATCCTGGTGGCTCTGGTCAGCACTGCTCACCAGGCTGTTAAAAGTCCAGTCGGTCATGCTGCGGAGCTAGAACAGGATTCCCTATTTGCCCTGTCTTTGGGCGGTTCCGAGTTATCCAGCATTTCCCTTTACTCGTAGTTGGAGGAGTGGCTACAGGGGCTCCACACACTGCTTCTGTCCCAAGCACTGGCACTACAGCTCCCATTGACTGGGAACCATTCTACCCTGCACCCTGAACCTAGCATTTCTGGACCCACCTGGAACCCACACTCCCAGCCACAGCCTGTACCTTCTCCCATACCTTATGCCCCTGCCCCAGCCATCTTCAGCACTCCAAACTCATTTTTGGCCCCAGCCTAGAGCCTGCACTCCTAGCCAGAGCCCCTTAGCCCCTCTCACAACCCACGCTCTGCCCAGGATCGTAAAAAGTGAGGGTGAGTGAGGGTGAGGGAGTGAGGGTGAGGGAAAGTAAGCGATGAAAGGAGGTGTATGGATTCAGCAGGGGAGAGGCCTTGGGAAGGTTGGTCACTCTTCTGTATTCATAATATTGGCAGCACACAAGAGAAGTTTACAGGAAGAAATGAACAAGATCATAACCAATTGCAACAGAACAATATTAGTATCTGGTTATTTCCTTTATGGGACAGACTTCTTCCAAATTCAGGACATTTGGGGGCTGCAATGGTATCTGAAGGAATTCAAGGTACGAGAACTACAGTCAGACCCAGTGCAAGGCAGTGCAACTCTAATGAACTCAGTGGAGTTGCACCAAATGGCGCAAGTCTGAATTTGGCACAAGTCTGAAATGCCATGGCTTTGTCCACAACACAGTTGAAATCATGCTAGCAAGTATAAGAAGTTATTTTTTTTCACTACTATACAAGTCATACTGTACATTTGCCATGGGAGAAAAGGAGAGAAAATATAGTTACAGTTTAACTAGCAGAAAGGTCTCAGAAAAAAGTCATGTTTTTACTATTCATTAACATAATTCAAGGAAGGTAGTTTGGAGAGAACCTAAAAGCTCCAATACAGATTTCTACCTAGCAGATTCTTGAGAATGATATGTTCAGTGTCTGGAATTACAGGGGTTTTTTTTAAATGTACAATCGCAGACATTAAAAATGGAAAGCTCTATACATCTCACAGCAATGAAATCTCACTGTGACATCAATGTTCAAGGGCAGAAAAATAATAGTGGTGACGATGAAGTCACTACTGTGATAAGACAACTGCTTCCTTTTCAGCAGGTACCATGCTAACGTGAGCCAGATGTGCCCCCAAAAGTCAATCTTTTTTTACTACTCTGCCACACCCTCTAAACAGGTAACTCCTCTCCTCCGGGAGCACAGATAGCTGACCTGAGGATATTTGGGGCATGGTGGGGAGATGAACCCCAAATTTAACAGATACCTTTAACCTAAAAATTAGGTAGAGAGGGGCCTACTTCTGCAGAAAGGAGTCCAGCTGCTTCTTCTTTACAACTCCAACAGTTTGCATCTGTTCACATTTTTAAAGTAAACTTTGCAAGGCAGAAAGTTAGAACACTAATTTAATTTTAACATTACAGCAGAGATTCTCCTTCACATGAGCAGATCCCGCAAATATGGGATGTGGGTGGTAGGAGCTGCAACAGTGAGGCCGACTACAGTAGGTAATAATGCTGAAATGACAAAAAAGAGAAGATTCCTGTCTTGCCAGAGGAGAAGGCATCAATTTAAAAAACTGTGGCAATCAGATATTTCTAGAAAAAGTTTCCCCAATTTTTAGCACCAATAGCTAGACCAAGGCCTATTAAAATATATAGGGTGCTGTTGGGTTTGTTCTCCCTTAAATATAAGCTGTCCTTATTAGCACAGAACTCAGCTAGTCACTAAAGATAATCTAAAGATCTCCACCTCCCCTCCCAAGATGTGTGCGAATAAGCAGCGCAAATCTTCTATTTAAAACTCTTTATCTTTGATCCTCCTCTAGGCAACTAGTACTAAAGGATACATTGCCCTTCTGCCGAGGAAGAATGTCTGGGACAGAAATCTCTTCCTTCATAAGACCAGAATAACTGCCAGATTGGCAGACCCACTATTCAGATCATCCAGATCTGTCACTTACAGCAGCCAAATCCAGATGCATCAGAGGAAGGTGCAAAGTCACCACAGCGAAATAACCACCCTCCTAAAAGGACATTTATGCCCCTATATAAAAACACAGAATCTCTTTGAATCCTCCTACAGTTTTCACAGATATATATGTGTTGTGTAAAGTAGTATTTCTCTATATTTCTTTTCAATGTCATCTTTAATTTTATTGCATGGTTTCTTTTTCTCAGATTAGGTGAAAAAATACTACATGAATGCCCAATTGAACTTCTGTATAGCACTCATTATTTTACTTACCTATATCATATTCTTTTGCTCTGTGTACAGGAAGGACTGGTCCATTTCCTTGGCAGTTAGAAGAAATTTTTACATCTCAGCAATGTACACAAGCACTTCAAATTATTTCTTCTAATGTGTTCTGCACTACTTTGCATTAATCGACATTGGATTTACTGTTAAAATGGCAGCATTCACCTTCCCATTTTTTAGTCCTTCTGGAGGGCCTCAGAGTCTACTGCATAAAATAATTATCTGATCTGCAAATTCAGCAACTTCATAGTTTAGTTGGTCTCCCATTAATGGATATACCAAACCATAGTTCCAACGTAGGTTGTTGGGAAGAACTGCTGATAAGCAATTCATCTGTGACTGAAGCAGAATTAGATATTTCAACTTGATTTTCCATCTTTTAGGCAGTTTCTGAATCATGGCAGAATATAGTCATAGGCTGAGGAAATGTAGTTTACTCACTAGCCTTTTGAAAGATACCATGTAAAAGGCTTCTTGAAAGTCCAAATAAATTGCCAGCATATACTTACTCTTGTAGCTTTTATTATACAGCCCTGCTTCCAGAATTCCACTGGAGTGAAGAGGCATGGTTTTCCTTTATGTGGAATGTGCCGATTCAGGGGCTGCAGGTTGGAGGTGGGGGTAGCACCCCATAATGGAAATATTGGAAAGCACAACAGGGCTACCATGTTGCTGACTGCAGAAAAATGAATATCCTTGCCTTGCTCCTTCCCCACCACTTTCCCAAGGGCCTGCCTCTGCCCTGCCCCTTCTCTGAGGCCCCCCTGCCACTCACTCTACCCCCTCCCTCCATTGCTCGCTCTCCCCTACCCTTGCTCATTCTCTCATTTTCACCAGGCTAGGGCAGTGGTTTTAGGGTGCAAGAAAGGCTGAGCACTCCAGCTAGGGGTGGAGGCTTTGGAGTGGGGCTGAGGATGAGTGGTCTGGAGTTAAACTCATAGAATCAGAGGGCTGGAAGAGACCTCGGGAGGTCATCGGGTCCAAGACCCTATCCAAAGCAGGACCAACCCCAATAGGGTTCAGCGGAAGGGTAATGGCTGTGGGCTCCAGGTGGTGCTTAGCTAAGGCAGCTCCCAGGATGTGACATGTCCCCCTAGCTCCCAGGTGGAGGCACTGCCAGGCAGCTCTGCTCGCTACCCCCTAGCACCGATAGGCTCCCTGCTTGCTCTGGCTTCACCTGGCTTCTGGAATTGGCCGGCATGTTGCTGTGACCTCTAGGCATAGGAGTGCCTGAGGAGGCCCCATGTGTTACCCCTCCTCTGAGTGCCAACGCTGCATCTCCCGGTTGGCCAGGAACTATAGATTGTCTTAACCCTACTGCATCACCTACTGGACTTTTAATGGCCTCTGTCAGCAATGCTGACTAGAGCTGCCAGGGTCCCTTTTTGAGCAGGTGTCCTGGTCAAAAACAGTATGCCTGGCAACCAGAGGGTGAGGTATAATTCTCTCAAATATCTCAGAGGCAACAGCAAGCTCCAGCTAGGTTTTTGCCCTTCATGCATACACCCGGGGTGGGAGCAGAAGCAAAAGTGGGACCCAGAAATGGGGCTGTAGTGGCTGCAGCAGTCCCCAAAATCTGGCCAGACACCAAAAAGCAGGTTGGAAGAATTCTTTTCCCTCTGCCTTCCAGCCATCACAGATCATAGAGGAGATACCTGGACCAGAGGGTAGGCAGGAGCATGTGTGCCAGCTGCTGGGATGGAGCAGCAGAAGCAATAAGGAACTATCAACACATAGGATACTAGGTATTAGCTGCCAGGGAACAGCAGAGTCAGCTACCCCATGCCTGAGTCTCAGTAGCTCCCTCTCTTCCACATGCTCATTCAGAGCAAGTTTTCATTAGGGGGCCAATGCATTGAATGGGTAGTAAGTTTGTCAGAACAACTCTCTTTCTAAAGAAAGAAGATGTTGGCAGGCAATGCCTTCCAAGAGACGTAGACACAAAAATGCTTCAACTTAGTTGTCAGCATCTACCTGATTGACAGCTTGTAAGCAGATGATTCCTGTCTTTCCAGATTTATTTTACCAGTGACCAGAGAAAAAAGACACAGTTTTTCAGAGACAAGGCTATCAGCTGCTAGAAGTGGAGGCCAGGATTCTAGTGGTACTTGTAGAAGGCTTTGCTTCTGCTCCCACCCCAGTTTTTAGGAACAGAAAATGGGGGCTACTGCAATAAGAGAAGGTTAAAAAAAATAGCAGAGTAAGGACTGAAAAAGGAAAGCACATGAAAGTGAGGCTACATCTGAGGACCAAAACCAGCACCAAAACCACTCAATACATCTAGGCAGAGAAGTGAAGTGATTTGCCAAAGCTCAGCCAGCAAAGCAGATCTGTGGGGAGAACACCTGCAGCCTCAACCACATGCCTCTAGCCCACCTTATGGGGTAAACAACCTCTCATAGTCTTTACTGAACTGTCACTGGCTAGGCAGATATTTTACATTTGTTTGGTTTTGGGGTGGGGGGGAAGTGTTTGCAGAGGTTGGACAGCAGGTGCACATTTCCAGTGATGCCTTTTTCCAAGAGAAATGCCGTACACTCCATGAGTCTGGCACTCCTTGCACACACATACTTTTCAATTTTCAGGCCTATTTTTTCTGGTTCTTCATTCCCTTCACAGCTTCTTACAGTTGCACCACACTGTCTCTATGTTTTCTCACTTCTGCTTTATTGCACAACTTGACCTAGAAATGGACTACATACAAGAGACAATCTTACCCAGCTATCCAAAGGCAAGAGTCAAATCCTTAAGGAGAAGGGTCATTAATTGTGACTATTGAGTTTGGCCAGGAGTGTTTAAAAAAAAAAGTGACTGTGAATGTCTGTCAAGAAATATCATTTCTATTGGACAGATAAAACACAAGGAGTATCGTGCTACAAAGCAAGACACATCCTAAAAATGACAGAATAAAAGTAAAACATGCACTTACTGCATCATGAAATATTTTTAAAATTATTCCTTAAATCCACTTCATACATTTTATATTAGATCGTATTAAAATATCTCTTGTTTGCCAAGAATTTCTCATGCAAATATCCCCCACTACCTCATGCTCATAGCTGGGCTGGATGCTGATTAGTTCATCTGATTAGAGTGACTTATAAATGTAATTTTGGATGGGTACAGCACTGATGCCAGCTCAAGCTGGAGAATGTATCACCCCTCAGTTACACAATCTGCTAGGAAAAAAGAGGAGTGGAGATCAGAAGCACTTATTACAAACTGAAAGATAAACTCTCTCATTGTCACAAACCATCCAAAATGCTAAAAGACCCCATAATTTTCCTTATGCCACTCTCACAAGATACCCAGAGTAAAGTGTCAGATGGTTTTAAGCCTGATGTAAAATAAAATCAATGATAAATCAAAATGAATTATATTCTAAAGTCCATATTATAAATTATTACATCAATGTGATAAAATATTTATTACCTATTTCTTCAATTCAGTGAGATTGCTCTTGTCAGCAAATACTACTCAGCATGGCTATGGTGGGAAAAGCAGGCTTAGAAAGTCACTAGTAGGATTCCGTACTGGCATTAGAGGAGTGCACACTAGTACAGACACCCATTATGCATAGGCATCTAGAAGCCTAATCAGGGGAAGGCTTTGCCTTCCCAAACACGAAGCATGGCCCCGCCCTCACTCCGCCCACAGAACGCCTGCTGTAGATGTTCTGGGGGCACAGTGTTGCTGCCCCCAGCACCTGCCCTCCCCGCCTGTGCTCGGGGGGGAGGGGTCAGGCAGAGAGGCTGGCACCATATGGCCTCCTCCCTCCCTAGTGCTCTGAGGGCCAGGCAGGCTGCAGCCACGTGGTCTCCTCCCTCCCTGGTACTCCATGGGCTGGGCAGGCTGGAGCCATGTGGCCTCCTCCCTCACTGGTGCTCTCTTCCCTTCCCCATGGTGCCCTGCCTCCTCCTCTTTCCAAGGTGGGGGCCTGCCTCCCCGGCCCCAGCTGCACCGACCACCACAGCATTATGTTTAAATTCTTGATCATTACTCTCCCCACTTTCAGAGAGAAAATGGGCCCAATAGATAGAAGAAATGCTATAGCTCTGCATGGAGGATGTGATGTAAGGAGCCTGCTCTGGCAATGTGGATTTCCCATCTACTAGTGCAGGGAACTGAGTTTAGAGGGCAGCAAGGGGACAGTGGCTGCAAGGCTTCAGATACAAAATTCCTTATGCAGAAACAGCTGTTATGTGCATTCTGACAGGGTGAATTTTTTTCTCCCTGACTTTTGTGTAACCCTGCACAGCCAATTATTCAGGTTACTTACAGAATACGGGATTTGGGCCTGGGATCTCTCATGGCCCTAGTCTATACTAGGTAGTTATTTCGAAATATCTCCCCTTATTTCGAAACAACAAGTGGAGCATCCACACTATCAAAACCATTATTTTGGCATAACTGGCTGCTTATTTCAAAATAATAACGGCTGCTTGTCATGAGGAATAACGCTTATTTTGAAATAATTATTTCAGGAGTTATCATTTTGAAATAACGTATTTCAAAACAATTTCCGAGTGTAGACATACCTATGGACTTAATTTAGCAAAAATTAAGAGTCTTTGTAGCAGGTGAAATCTGGGTACACATATGGCGGCCTTAGGATCTGACATTAGACTTAAGTGAAGAAGATGTCAGACAATATTCCATTATGTCCTTGGTTTTCATTATCAACCCCAAGCATGCAAATGTCATGAATCAGGACAGGAGAAGTTATGAGAGAGCCTTAAAATGACTTTTTTAAAAGAATTTTGGAGTTTGGTTGGATAAGGAGGCATTTGTCTAAAAATGTTTCATCTGGCTGCCAAGTACCATCCATGAAAGCTCAGCCACGCAACCATGACAGATTTCCTCTCTTTGACTCTGTGCTTCTCTATCCTTTCATAGAGGATTGTTTAATTTTAATTGGATATCAATTTCTTCTGTATTTCTAGACTATTTTAGCATGTTTTATTCATGCTTGTGTTTTCCCTTTGCACACGGGCAGATTGTCTTCTTCCTAGGCATTCCTCTTCCTCATTACAGCTCTACTGTTGTCAATTCATAGGGGCATGGCCAAACAGGATTATGGATTGCAACACAACTATTAGGGATAGTTGTTTTTATTAATCTCACTATGTCACTACTATTACAGAGTTAATACTGCCAAATGGTTACACAGCCACTGCAAAGTGACATATTAAGCACAGGGAGACCCATGTGTAAGAGAGCAACAGGCACTTAGAAATGCTTACGCCCCTTCAGTCTGTGGGGAGTCCCATTCCTGTCACCTCGCACCAGGCTACAGTGGACGTGGCTCCAGCTGGGGGAATCCAGGGCACCCTCTGATGTCTAGGTCCCTGCTGAGACTCACCGGGCACAGAACTCTCTACACTATTTATACTACTGTTGTTTACTGAGTGTGCGCATATTGGCTCAACGCCATTCTTATCACTTTCATGAGCTGAGACTGAGGTCAAACTTGTTTACCACTTAGTAGTTTCCCAGCTCAAGGCATGGGTTAAAGCTGATAAGGGCCAGCTGCTGTTTGCGCTTGCAGGGTCCTAGGCTATGTACTGCTAGGATAGAAACTTCCATCCCAGGCCTGCTAAGCTGCAGGACTCACATATGACTTTATGTGACAACTGTATGATGGTCTGTTCTCTTAGCAACTTAGTCCTCCAACCATACACATAAAGAATCTAATAACATGGGAGTCTTCAAAACCCAGCAGGGATCTGGATCTTTGCATCTTCAGTATCTTCCTCAGCTAGGTTGCCTGTCATCGTCCACTCCACAGACTAGTAGGGAGCCTAGAACTACCACTTTCCACTAGACTCCAAGCCAAGGCTCAGTGGTAAGCTACTAAAGCTGCACCTTGGGGTACTACATAGCTGTTTCCCTGGATCATCCCCTATCAATGTCCCTCTTCCCACAGGAGTGAAGTAAATAACTGAACATAAAATTAAAATTTCTGACTTCTAGAAACTACCAGGCCCTTCCGTTGCAGGCTAGGTCGGCTCAGTATTGCCAAGCCTCAGGCGGCAAGATTTCCTAGGTTTTTTCTTCCCACGTGTTCAGAGCACATTTCAATTCCCCTTCCCATCTGCCTGCCACCGCTCTACTCTGCTTCCCTTTTTGAGATCTACCTCTAACTTGTACAAGCTTTGCAGGAGAGATGAGGTGGGATGGGAACAGGCCACCTGCTCACAAAGCACCCTACCCCTTCTCCGGTGTGGAATTTGTATACCCTCTGTAATAGAGTGTAACAGGCCCTTTGAGGGCCTTGTGGGAGGTCTTGCAGTCCTACCACAGCCCACTCCAGGACCTTGTAGAAACGCTATAGAGAAGCAGCCAAGAGCCCAGCAGTTTCAGTTAAAAGGAGCTGCAAAATGTAACAATACTTTGTCAAAAAAGTTTTCATCAGACACATTAACCTTTAAGTCTTCTGTTTCGTGTGCGTTTTCTGCATGTACAATTTGAGTTTGTCAGGGACAGTAAGAAAACATTGGGCCCGTAGAAGGCAGCGCCATGACAATGACTGGTTTAGTCTTCTCTCTTTATTCATTTTCTTTCCAGATAAGTTTAGTTCATCCACACAGTGCTCTTCCTTCCACTCCAGATAGCTGGAAGTCATTAAAGGTATACTTCAAGTTAGAAAAATACCATACATTAAGCATTCAACTATACAAAATTTAGCAAAAGCTGGTTGAAGTTTCTCTTTTTGAAATGCTCTAAAATCAACACTTGTCTTTGCTCAATGCTTTTTTATTGCTTCCCCTGTTGAAAATTGGGAAAACAGAAGCATTTTGATCAATGGACTAGCCACTTGGCCAGTGGACTGCAAATACTAATTTGATTTATACAAATAGGAGAAGGGGCATAGAAAATGGAAATTCAGGAGATGAGGGGTTAGACAGAAATTTAAAGAACTACTGCCCATAGATATTTTAACTACCTGGAGCCAATAGGGGACACCTGAGCTCCCTGTCCTAAAATGAGGAGAGAGGGGAGATACAAATTGAATACATTGAATATACTTGTTATTTATAAAACATTTAACATCTAGTGAAAATCTAATAGTCTGATCATTTTCAGGTTTCTTTCCTGACTTTTATGTGTTTACTCAAAACAGAAATTGAATGGAAACACTGACATTGTTGTCCTGGCTGGTACAATGGTTATAGGACAAACTGACAGGCAGCATTCACAGAAAGCATGGTCTTTGTATTTCTGCACTTCTTCTGTGAGAAGATAGTGCTCCAGGTCCTTCAGCCCTGTCCTCCCAATGTACAATGATCTCTCTTCAACAAATCCCTAATCCTTGTCTGTCTTGCAGATGGTAGTTGTTTGAGCCTCTGTAAATCTGACCCTTCTTCAGAGGTGACCATCACCCCATTTTCAATGCAGATGGCCTAGTCTTCTTAAAGCACTACTGTTCTGCATCTCCTATGGAAATCACTTTATCTCACTGCATGCTTTGGTGGGCAAAGGTAGGCATGCGAACTCCTGGGACACAGTCAGACATGTTTTTTCTGAGTGGCCCTGCCCAAAGGTTTTCTTCAGTAAGACATTCTGGAAGTCTTCTAGAAAGATCTACACACATGGCCAGTCCACAGCATTGTCAACCAACCGCTCAATTTTGAGAGGGGGGATTCATAGCTATGTTTTACCACTGCTCATGTGACTCCTGAGAATTTCCCTTAAGAAACTGTGGAGCAGATCCACTCAGTTTTACAGGAAGCTGAGGGTCTCTCAGAAGCAATGACCTTTGCTGGTTTGAAGAAGTTAATAATTCTTCCTTAATTGTTATCCAAGGAGGAGCAGACAAAGGGGAAGCAGACTGGTAGATATGACACCCTGCTCCTCAAGTATCATAGTGGACCTGGTGTCTGGGAGGTTCAACTACAGTCTAAACCCTCTCTTTGCCTGAAGTCTTGCTGAATGTCTGACATTTAGGTTGGGCTCTAGGAATGTGGCAGTAGTTCCCTACCACAAAACCAGGCATACCTGACCACGAGGTATCATGCTACAAACACCTGGATGTTCTTGGTTTAAGCCAGGGGTGGGGAATCTCCAGCCCACCCGCTGCCCCAAAGCACACAAAATCTACTAGACTGGGGCCTCCTAAGCTCTGATGTGTGAGGAAAATGTGGCGAGTGTCTTTTTCAGTAAGGGCTCACGTCATTATGGGGTTTTTTATTTGTTTGTTTGCTTGTTTTTTCTAACTTGTATATGGCCCCCGACTGATTTTTCTGTGGTTCAGTGGGCCCTGACCCACCCCTGCTTTAAGCCAATTGATTGAAGCCACTCATGGAGTTAGTCAAATCCGTATTATCAAAAAAGAAAGAAAAAGACTTCTATTAGTGCAACCAGCAGCAGCCAGTTAAATGGTGGGCATGATACAACCATCCACAATACAACTGCTTGCATATATAAGGTTTATATAATTGACTTGAATGGGTGCTTGAGGGAACTCAGCACATCACAGGATGGGACTCTAAAAGGGAACAGAATAATTTGTGCAGCCACTGGCAACTGTGCCAATGGGTGCAAAATGCTATCCAATCAGAATTCAAGGCAGGGAAGAATGAGCCCTACCATATGCTGACATGAGCACAAAGGAGGAAGTATATGATAATTCTGTGTGGAATGGCAGCTGGTCTATTGCCAGTGACTGCAGTGAATAAATACCTTGTTTTGCTGTTGCCAGAACACCTAACAACCAATCAATCTGTTAATTTCTCCTACCGAAGGATATAAATAAATGTTGAATATATGGAAATCAATGAATCAGTACAAGTAGTAAAGCTTCTTTCCACTTCCAGATAACACCTTTTTAATCTTGCTCACCATGATACTCAAAGCCATGATTCAAAGTGTAGTGAAGAGGAGCATTCTGACTTTTTTCCTTGTGTATTTTTCTTAAATCATTTTCCTTCACACACAACCATTTGTTAACTTTTGTTATTACTGCAGTCACGTTGCATTTCTTTTCATCTTGTGTGTCATGTGTTTGATAGCCTGCACATTTTTGTACTTAATGGAAATAGAAAAGTGTTCATTCTTCCTCCTTCCATCTGTACAAAACTGCATGAACTAGGAATGCTTAAGGACATAATTCCAGGCATGCTGCAGCTAATTTAAGAAGCTACCCACGCCCTTGGCCAAAAAAAGTAAAAATAACAAAATTATTATCCATTGTGGAGGTTTTACACTTTTTACTGAAGTAGCTGATATGGGTGAGTCACTGTTGGAAACAGCAAAAACAACAAGGAGTCCTGTGGCATCTATGTTAAAGACTAACAGATTTGTATCTTTAGTCTTTAAGGTGCCATGGGACTCCTCTTTTTTGCAAAGACAGACTAACACAGCTATCCCTCTGATACTTGGAGACAGGATGCTGGACCAGAGACATCAGTCTGCACAGTGTAGTAATACCTATGTTCTTATTAGATGTTAGACATTATGTTACTAGACAAATATGTCAGGCCAAAGGCCAAGCCTATCTGCTGCATTACGTTGAAGAATTAAGCTGCAAACATACTCATTTAATAGTAATTTAATGCCCTCATTAGGAATTTGGGGCTAGACCAATTTTATGCAGCATAACCGCACTGACTTCAAAAGAGTTACTCCTGACACTACAGGTTTCTCACTGTGAAGTAAAATCAATCTAAATGGAATCCCCGCATAAGTCAGAGAGAGATCAGCCCCTCTCTTTTTAAACACTCTCTAGCTTTGAAACCTTAAGAAAGAAAAACAGCAATAACTAGTTCTTCAAAGCAGTAAATCTTTTTGTGTTAAATTATTGCTAATAGTGTTCACAAAACTAAATCAATGTAGGATCTAGCTGTGCTGTTCATTGAGAGTTCATCATTGACCAACCAGCTTGCAGGCTGTGAACATGCTGTACTCTGTGATGGCTCATTAAAAGAAATCATTCATTTTTCATCTTCATTTAGTTTATTTTGTGAAATTTGCAGGGCCCTGTGCATAACTTTAGTCCTTAATGTGAGACTTGCGAGGCTCAAGTGGTGCACAGAGCCATGTGCTGGATTCTATGGGCACATCTATACAGCAGGGCTAAAGCCAAAATAAGCTACACAACTTGAGCTAAGTCAAAATAGCTTATTTCAGCTTTTGGTGTTGTCTACACAGCAGGAAGGCCAAGTTAGGGCACTCTTCCGCCGACTTCTCTTACTCCTCGTAAAATGAAGGTTACAGGAGTCGGAGTAGGAAGTCCTCCAGCTCGACATTATTTCAACATTATGTCGAAATAACTGCTTGCTGTGTAGATGCAGACTATGTTATTTCAGAATAACATCGGTTATTCTGAAATAACACTGCTGTGTGGACATAGCCTCAAGGTGCAAAATTCTTCCCAGAGAAAGCAAAGATTTCAATGACAAATGACTAAAACATTTTCCAGAAGTGTCAAAGCTCAAGTTCAGATAACACATTTTAGGGCACTTTGTTCACAGGGTATTTTCACACAAGCCAGTTATATAACTATTGAGCTGATTTAAGATGGAAAATACTGAAGCTTGTTAATGACATTACCTCGGCAAATCAACAGCAGCAGCACTCCCCCAGCAACATGATGGCAGTGCTGTGTGGAGCACTAGGGGCATTCATCATTTTGATGTGATCTCTTGACCCTCTTCATACAGACAACATACATGATGTGGAGAACTGTCATATCCAGAAGCCACCTATTAAGAGACATTTCTAGTTGTCTTAAAAGGTGCTTCCTGTCCTGTCATCCTGAATATAGGGGGGGATGGTGACAAGAAGAAAGGACAGGAGAGGGAAGGGGGAAAGAGCTCAGAATTGAAGCAGTAATTTATTAAGGACTGAAAGGAGGATGCAATAAATAGATTCTTTTTTTGGATGTTGTTATTAGCCATTAGGTTAGCAGCAAACAATTGGTCACATTAAGTACTCTAATTTCATATCAAATAAGACTTAAGCAGTCAATATATGCTATATGGTACATTAGTGTCACTCCTTTTCACAATTTATCTGACTGTGAACCCTACAATAATTGTGCAAAATCTGTGTGCATGCAGTAGAGCAAATAATTACCAGCAAAAAAATAACTTCTTCACTTCTAGGGTTTAATATAAACACATAAAAAAGATTTTAAAATAATGGCAGGCGATGTAGTAGCTGAAATGGGAAGACTCTTCAACTTGATGGCATTCTGAAAATAGACCTATGAAAATACCTATACATTCTTTGTACTGGGCACAAGCTGACATTCCTTGAAGTTCCCACCTTTCTTTCAGCTCTCACAATATAGGTAAATAACAGCCATCTGTCTAAGAAAAACATTTCTTAGTTTTAAAACCCCATTAGTTATTGGGAATGTGACAGCACTAGTTACCTATCCCATTGGCCCAAACCCAGGCTGCAACAATCTTTAGCCACAGGATATACATCAGTAACTCCAAGGTTTGATGCTCTACTATAGGACCTCAATCACTGCAACATAAAGAATTGGTCTCATGGTGACAGCTGGGAAGCAGTAACATAGTAGCAAAAACAGATAAAGAAAATTTTATTAAAAAGCCAAAATAGACCCTCTGGAGACTAAGGCAAGCCTGATATTTCCTCGTGCAATTGTCCTGAAATCCTGCTTTAACCCATCGGTATGAATTTCCGTTGTGATAGCTACTGAAAGAACTGACAGCTTATAGTTTGCCAATTCCTTTAAAACCTGGCATTCTTTCCCTCCTCTCCTAAAAGCTTAATTTTCTACACATCAGCATGTGATTGGAACAAGAGACTATGCTGCAAGGTGGGTGTGAGGCATTATACATGAAGACTTCCCATAATATTCCTTATGGATTATACACCTCTGCTTGTTCAAAGATCATAGGATTTGAGATAGTCATGACTAGTATACTCTGCTCTTCCCCACTAGGATCATGATGGACTGCACTTCAGAAAATGACACTATGCTGTATGTCGGGGTGGGGAACCTAAAGCCCAGGGGCAAGATGCAGCCCCCAGCTTGCCTGGATCTGGCTCCTAAGGCTCGGGGCTTTCCCCCAGCACTCCAGCCCCCCGCCATCCTCTGACGGGGCTGGAGTACACAAAATCTACTAGCCTGGGCCACCCCCAGGCTCTGGTGTGCAAGAGGATTGTGGGAAGTGTCTTTCTCTCTCTCAGTGGGGAGTTGTGCCAATGAGGGTTTGGTTGGGTTTTTGTTTGCCTCTCACTTGTGTGCAGCCCCTGACTGATTCTTCTGTGGGTCAGTGGCCCCCAACCCAAAAAAGGTTCCCCACTCCAGTTGAATATGAACACTACAAACTGAGTCAGAGCTGGATGACAGTCTCTATTTCTGAGAGCTAACAATTAACTTACATTTGAAAGTTTTTTCTATAGAATTGCCTAGTTATACTTGTCTCTGATTCTTCCTGTCTGGATGAAATTCCTCATAAGTCATCATATTGTACATGACCTTCCACTCTACCAGCGCCATGATTTAATTTTGTTAATCTAGAAATGTCTTTTGTTTAATCTTTTGTATTGTTTGTGTTTGTACAGTCACTGTATCAGGAAAGGAAGCCAGGCAGGAGAGCAGCAGAAGTACTACAGTGGAAGAGAGAATCTTTAGGAATAATGGTCCTTATTCTAATGAAGGTTCTTGTCCGGTGTTAGAAAAAAGTGCCATTCCTTGATTCTTTACCATTGTCAGTGTCCATGAGCTTCAGCAGTCTGAATTATGAAGGTGGGAAGTACTTAGCCATGGAAGATGGGTGTTTAGCCACTGAAGTCTATAGACACAGATTCCTGACATGCAACTAGGGTTATAAACTATTTATAAACTGTGGCCTGTAAATGAAGATGAGCCCACCAATGTGTCATGTTGGTACCTATCTGGTGGGTTCATACCAAGCCATTTCAAAGGGTTGTGAGGTATGAAGACACTCATGCAAGTTTTATATTGGCAAGGATCAAAGTCAATCTTAGAATTTGCTGGCTTAGTCCCTTTGCGTTGCTGTGGTTCCCATTAATTGTTACCTAGAATTGGAGCCACTGAACTCATTCCACAAACTCTGAATGACTGCCAGGACATCATGTAGTCTGGGCACTAGAGGATGAGGAAAGAGACAGTGAAGTACTCACTCTTCACAGCAATTGAAGATTCCTACCAAAACGATAGGCTTCTGGTTTAGACATTAACTGGTTTGAAAAATTTCTGTGCGCTGGGAGGCACTTGGATTAAAAGAGTGCTTCCCCTTTCTTTTCCAAAGAATATAGACAATAGTGTTAACATTGTCATGCTTCTTGCACTGCAGAGACAAAAGCCAGCAGGCTCTATTGTGGGTTTGACAACCGGAGCCTGCCTTGGTAGGAATGGGTGTTGGGGAAAAGAGGTATGCTCATGGCAGAGGACCCAGTAAGCATGGCTGACCTTCAGTGTGATTCCTGGTTTGCTAGCTTGTGGGGAGTGAAACCCCAACCTACCAACCACCTGTCCCTTTCCAAGAGTCTAGAACAGGGGTGGGTAAAATATGGCTGATTGACCAGATCCAGCCTGTCATGACCCTCCCAGCCACTAATGTCCCCAATGGGGCTCTCAGGCAGGATGGCTGCCTGTCTGCCTGCTACAGCCCCACACTCTACTCAAAGCTGCTAGTTGCTGGGGCAAGCATGTCTTTGCATGCATAGGAGATAGACAGGAGAAGGGCAGTGGGTCTCTATGCACTGTCTGCAAAGCTGTGAGGATAGTGCTGGGGGTGGAGGCTGCCTCTTTCCCTCCCTCCTTCCAAGGGGCATGAAAGCACACAATAGCCCCAATAGCCACATACTTTGAGCAGGATGTGGGGCGCCTGCCTGACAGTTGCACTTGCTGCTGGCCCAGAATCGTCTACAGTAAGTACCTCCAGCCAGACCCTGCACCTGGTACCTCTACTGCACTGCACCCCAACCACCTGCCCTAAGTCACAACACCCTCTCCTGCACCCAAACGCCTTCCAAAATCTGCTCCTCTGCCCCAAGTCAGAACCCCCTGCTGCAACCCAGTTCACTGCTCAGAACACTCCGCTGTACCTAAGCTCCATCCCAGGCCCCATACCTACTCCATTAAAATAGTAGAAAAATGACCAAAGAGTAGCCTGTGACCACTTACCAAATTCTTGGAGTGCGGCCCCCCCACCCCAGAAACTATTGCCCAACCCTTGTTTACAGCCACTTTTGGTAATAGACAGCCTTGATCCTGACATCCAGTCCAGTTCGGTAGGACTACCATTATTTAACTATGTGCATAGATACATGAGAATCAATGTCTTTGCTTTTCTTTGGACTAGGAAAAAAATCTGATATTTGCTTTTTAGAACATAAAAAGCTCATAAAACCCACCAGAATGCAGGAAAAGCTGCACAGTGTCTAGATGAAAGACACCGTGCATGGAAAAATATATTCCTCAGCTTTCACAGAATTTAATGGTTTCAATTAGCTTTATTCTCCTCTGTTTTAATCAGCAACACTTGTACAAACATATAAATCTCACATTGCATATCCTCCAGGTTAGGACCATATATTACTGTAAGAAGCCAAGCACGCAGTGATCAACCCAGACTCCCACAGTGCTGTTGCATTGTAATATCTTTGCATATAATACCATGTTCCAAATTATAACTGGCAAGCAAGTTAGCATCACACAATAGTGCCATATGGAATTACATCTGATGCTGTTTGAGTAGAATTCCTTCTCATCCAGAACACATCAAACAGGCCCATAGATACACTATGGCATTTAAATATTAGTAATTCAAATGTGAACGCTAAATATAAAATGTGTTGTATATTAGAAAAAAAACAATTCTTGCACCAAGAATAAAAAAAAAATATTTGCTGTGTTTTAGCTCCAGAACTTATGGATGCATACAAGATGCTTGCATGTTCACCTGAATGCCACTTTTACCAGCAAAACAGTTATGGAGTAAGAGTCATAATGAGGTTATTAGTTAAGAGAACAAAGGATTTGAGACTATAAGAACAGCTATCCTGGGTCAGCCTAATGGTCCATCTAGCCCACTATCTTGTCCACCAGAGTGGCCAAAACCAGAACTTTGGGAGAGGGGAGAGCATTGTCTTGGCTAACAGCCATTGATGGATCCTATCTTCAATGAACTTTTAAGCCTACTTATACTTTTGACCATCACAACATTCTATGGCAATGAGTTCCACAGGTTAACTCATTGCACTGTGTGGAAATATTTTCTCTTATTTGTATTAAGCTTGCTGCCTAGTAATTTCATTGAGTCACCCCTGGCATTTATATTGTGAGAATGGTAAATAACAATTCTTAAATCACTTTTTTTTTTTTTAGGAAAATCTGTGGGACACAATCATACCGGGATATAAAATACATCGGAAGGACAGAGCAGGCCATGTGGGTGGCGGAGTGGCACTGTATGTGAAAGATAACGTAAAATCAAATGAAATAAAAATCTTAAATGAATCAACATGTTCAACAGAATCACTATGGATAGTAATTCCATGCTCCAATAATAAGAATTTAGCAGTAGGGATATATTATCGACCACCTGACCAGGACAATGTTGGTGACATTGAAATACTGAGGGAGATTAGAGAGGCTACCAAAATAAAAAACTCTGTAATAATGGGGGATTTCAATTATCCCCATATTGACTGGGTACATGTCACCTCAGGAAGAGATGCAGAGATAAAATTTCTCAATGGCTTAAATGACTGCTTCTTGGAGCAGCTGGTGCAGGAACCCACGAGGGGAGAGGCAATTCTCAATTTAGTCCTGAGTGGAGCGCAGGATCAGGTCCAGAACATAACTATTACAGGACCGCTTGGGAATAGTGAACACAATATAATAACATTTAACATTCCTGTGGCGGGAAAAACACCTCAGCAGTCCAGCACTCTGGCATTTAATTTCAAAAAGGGGAATTACACAAAAATGAGGAGATTAGTTAAACAGAAATTAAAAGGTACAGTGAATAGAGCCAAATCCCTGCAAGCTGCATGGAAACTTTTTAAAGACACCATAATAGAGGCCCAACTTAAATGTATACCCCAAATTAAAAAACATAGTAAGAGACCTAAAAAAGTCACCGTGGCTTAACCACCATGTAAAAGAAGCAGTGAGGGACAAAAAGGCTTCTTTCAAGAAGTGGAAGTCCAATCCTAGGGTATGTCTAGACTACATGGCTCCATCAACGGAGCCATGCAGATGAGTTTACTAGA
>CM057847.1:32392493-32403065 GCA_030068395.1 Apalone spinifera | reverse complement strand
GGGGCTAATTTGGCTACGACAAATCAGGAAAGAGATCTTGGCGTTATCGTGGATGGTTCTCTGAAAACTTCCACAGTGTTCAGCGGCAGTCAAAAAGGCAAATAGGATGTTAGGAACTATTAAGAAAGGGATAGAAAATAAGACACAGAATATCTTACTGCCCCTGTATAAAACTATGGTACACTCACATCTTGAATACTGTGTACAGATATGGTCTCCTCACCTTAAAAAAGATGTTTTGGCCTTGGAAAGGGTTCAGAAAAGGGCAACTAAAATGATTAGGGGTTTGGAATGGGTCCCATATGAAGAGAGGCTAAAGCAACTGGGACTTTTCGGCTTAGAAAAGAGGAGACTAAGGGGGGATATGATAGAGGTATATAAAATCATGAGTGGTGTTGAGAGGGTGAATAAAGAAAAGTTATTCACTAGTTCCCATAATATAAGAACTAGAGGATACCAAATGAAATTCATGGGTAGCAGGTTTAAAACTAATAAAAGAAAATTCTTCTTCACCCAGCGCATAGTCAACCTATGGAACTCCTTGCCAGAGGAGGCTGTGAAGGCTGGGACTATAACAGAGTTTAAAGAGAAGCTAGATAATTTCATGGAGGTTAGGTCCATAAAAGGCTATTAGCCTGGGGACAGAAATGGTGTCCATGGCCTCTCTTTGTCAGAGGCTGGAGATAGATGGCACAAGATAAATCACTTGATCATTGTCTTCGGTCCACCCCCTCTCGGGTACCTGGTGCTGGCCACTGTTGGCAGACAGGCTACTGGGCTAGATGGACCTTTGGTCTGACCCAGTTCGGCCATTCTTATGTTCCTATGTTTCCACACCATTCACAATTCTATAGAGATTTATTAAATCCCTGCTTAAATCACTCTTTTCTAAACTGAACAGCCTTAATCTTGTCTCTCCTTGTATGGAAGCCATTCCATATCCTTAATCATCTTTGTTGCCCTTCTCTGAACCTTTTCCAGTTCCACTTTATACTTTTTGATATGGGGCAATTAGAAGTGGACACAGTAGACAGATGTGGGCACAACATGGATTTATAGAATGCCATTATGATTCTGTCTTATTGTTTATTCCTTTCTTAATAATTCCTTTCACATGCACAGATACCTGCAGGTAGGGTCTCAGTCAAGGTAGATTAATAGAGACATGGCATTAGATAGTTTACATGCGGGTGGTAGCTGTAGGCAAGTTTATTGTCCAAATGGAGGTTTCTCTCTCAGTTTCTTTTTAAAAAGGGATATATTTCTCTGATGAATTTAGTCTTCTGAGAGGAATTAACCATAGACGAGTCAAAACAATTCCTCACCAATATATCTCAAGCCTGATGTGGACAGCTCTGGGATAGAGAGAGAGGAACAGTTCGGCCTCCTATTACTAGTGCCGTGTTAGATGTGCAGAGGGTGCACATCCATAGTCAGTTCAATCCTCTGCTGCTAAGACTGTTTCAAGGTTACCCATTACCAGCCATGTAGGGGAGTGGGGAGGAGTTTGGGGCAATTTACTTTTTGTTATGAAGCCACATGACCAAGACAATCTGCTTTGAGACCATGATGGTTATTTCATATAACCAAATAGCCAAAATAGATGGTATCCCACTTTGAGTAGCTACATTCCAGGGCAGAAGTCCAGTGACATAGTAACATCTATTACCAAACTCCTGAGATGCCCACTTCCCTTTCACAAAACTATTTTCTAAATTAGTCCTTTGTTTCAGATGCTTGTATTGGCCAGGAGGGGTGAGTGGGCATCCCTATGGCACGAGCATCATTTCAATGAAGAAATGGATTACACCATGGTCATCCAAAAAAAGGAGCTATCCCCTGAGATTTTCATAAACACCAGGCACTCTAGAGCTTTCATGAACCACACCATCATGAGATGGATGAAGATTGACTTGTCCGGATGCGGATAGTGGAATGCCAAAATGACCACCAGGTGTACCTTGACCAAAGACAATGACAAGCCCTGGAGCTTAAGCTGCACCCCATAGTCCAGCATGTACTGCAGTGAAGCCTCCTTGGGATGAATATGCTTGTCTGAGGCCTAATATATGAGGCACTTCCGCTTTGCCACATAGATAGCCCTGGTAGAAGGCTTCCACCTGCCTAGTAGGATCTGCTGGACCACCATGCACCATGGAACAATCCTGCTCAACTGTACTTAAGCCTTAGAGCATCCACACCCTTGAGTTCAGTGACACCAGGGTCAGGTACAGCAGATTGCCATGGTTCTGGGACAGCAGATCCAGCTGGAGAGGTAACTATTGTGAGCTGGCCAATGAAAGACTGAACTATACATGCTGGGGTTATGAGAATGACCGAGGCATTGTCTTGCTCCACCTTCAGATGCACCCTGAATACTGGCCAAATCTGCCAATGCTCAAACAATATTTTTAAAGATACAGATAATTATATTTCATAACATACTATCATATGGTCATGATGAGGTTTAAAATTCTTAAGAAAGAAAGACATCTCATAATTTAAAGACACTTATTAATTATGTCCTATTATCAAAGGTTTTTTCTCAATTTTATTTATTAACTCCTAAGTATTTTAAAGAAAAAGTTAGTGCCATTTCGTCTCAAATATAACTGAGGTACAATTTTCAAAAGTGCCAAAGTGACTGAGAAATCTAAGTCCCATTTTATAAAGGGATATTTAGGGTCACTGGAATTTAGGGTGCCTAAATTACTTTAGTCACTTTTGAAAATTTTGCCCAGTCTCTTTTCAGTTCTTGCTATTTTCTCTCTATTTGTTACTTTTAGGAGTTCCATTTAAGACACTGACTATTCTTTTCCAAAACCAGTTTTCACCAGCAGGCTATTTATATTGCAAGCAGTAACTAGACGTTTCAGTCAAAGTCAGGACCTCACTGTATGAGGCTCTGTAAAAACACACAGTAAGAGACAATATTAGCTAGGAGTATAAAATTAGTTAAGTTTAACCAGTTATCTGATTAAATGGGGAAGGCGGGGCTGGAGTGGCACCCCCCCACACACACTGTGGGAGGGGGCTGCTCCAGCCAGGCTGGAGCACCTCTTGCCAGTGGCATGCCTGGGCCAGGCCTCCTGCAGACAAGAGCTGCTCTGGCTAAGCCAGAGCACCTCCTCCCACGGTGGCCCACAGAGAGCTGGAGAAGCCCCCTGCCCGTGGCAGGCGGGGAGGCTGCTCTATCCTCCACTGGTTAACCATAACCAGTAAGCATCACCCATTAAGGGTGATGTTAACTGGTTAACCATTCATATCCCTCCTATCCACCCCATAGAGCTTATTATCTAAACAGCCAAAGTACTATTATGCTCTCAATTTTATACAAGGGGGAACTGAGGCTTAGGGAGAATAAGTGATTTGCTCAAGATTCCACAAGAAGACTATAGCAGAACCCAGGGATTGAACCCAAATGTCATGATTCTCAGTGCCTTAACCTTTAGGCCACCCTTCGTCTCGGCTAAGTCATACCTTTCCTATAGGCAAAGCTATAATAATACTGCAGTCTCTGCCTCAGCCCAAAGCCTGAGCAAAAGAAATGTCTTTGTGTGTTACCTCTAGGGGTGTGTCTAGACACAGGGGTGTGTCTAGACTACATGGCTCCATCGACAGAGCCATGTAAAGTAGTTTATCCGACATAATCAATGAAGCGGGGATTTAAATAATCCCCGCTTCATTAAAATAAAAATGGTCACCGCGCTGTGCCGACAATCAGCTGATCCAGCACAGCGCGGCAGTCTAGACGTGGATCGGTCGACAAGAGAAGCCTTTGTCGACCGCTCCCTTATGCCTCATGAAAAAGTGGATTTTTGTCGACAAAATTATATCTGCATCTACACTACCACCGCGTTCTGTTGACAGTAAGTCGGTAGAATGCAGCAGTTTTGTCGACAGCGGTAAATCTCACTCTATGTAAGTGTGGACGCGGAGAAGAATTTATGTTGAAAATAAAGGCCTCCAGGAAGAAGCCTAGGGGTTCATAAGAAGAAGGCTCCTTATGTCCTCCCCTCCCAACTAAAGTTCTCACAGGAAGCAGGCACAATCTTGCTCCATACCAATATATATGCCCAAAAAAGAAGCTGTGTGTCCAATTGCACTTGATTTGAGTCTAAGTTTTTTTCTCCACTGCACATTAAAATATCTGATGGTGACAAGAATTCAGAGTTTACTTAGCTGTAACCAAGGACAACATTATGAATGGGACCAAGCCAAGAATATTATTATTATGCTGCTGTAAACAGGCGCTGCACTTAACTAAACAAGTAAGACCAAAGGATCCCTGACCCAAACTCAAGTAAAAGGTAAAACCATCAAAAAAATCTTGCATCATAAATCTCAGAAGACTGTGGCTAACAAGCAGGTAAGATCGTGCATGTTATTTTTAAAATATCCAACTCTTTGCAGAGCTCGGAGGCACGGTAATGCTAGAATTCTCCCACTGTCTCTTACAAAGCATGTTTCATTTATCTAAAGAGGAGCAAAGTCCAAAGAATATCAGCACAGAGTGGAATCACAGCCAAACCCTCAGTAGATGGTCCTGCTAATGTCAGTTTTCTCCTGAAGCTATCTGGCCTAGACATGCCTTAAGAAAATTAACAGTTGGGAAGATTGTTTTCATAAGTAATTGCTAGTGATGGTCAGTTCTCAGAAGTTCAGCCATTTGGTATGGGACTGGCAACAAAATACATCTAAATAGTCTGAGAATTTACCATTCATGTTTAGCAACAATTGTTGCTGCCTCCTGTTTCACTCCCTGCATGAGTTAGTTACCTGCCACCTACTCTAGCACCCGCTCCCATATTTCTTTGAACCACAGCCTGATGCCGTGATATCCCACACCCCTGAAGTCTTTCAATATCTGTTTTGAGGACTGCTAGGCATCAGGCACCTCTACTTACACCTCTCCAGTCTTATTTTGGGAGTTAGTCTACATAACTCCCTGGTGTAGACCAGGACTAAGAGAAGAGTTCTGAAGCAGGGATGCAGTTACCCTGAGCCAATTCGAAATAACCTTTATTTTGAAATAACAAGTGGAGTGTCTACACTACCAAGCCTGTTATTTCGAAATAAGGGGCTGGTTATTTTGAAATAATAACTCCTGGTTATTTTGAAATAGTTATTTTGAAGTAGCGGTAGTGTGGACGCTCCACTGCTGCTATTTCAAAATAACTATTCCCCAGAGTCATTCAAAGTAATTACTCCCCAGTGCTTCCTGGGGCTCTAAGTTGAGGTAGCGCATCCATGTTCAGGGTGCATCTACACTGCAGGGTTTTTCTGAAAAAACGTTACTTACGTCCACACTGCTATTGTGTTCTTTCGAAAGAAAATTAAAAGAATGAAGGGGGGTTTGCGACATTGGTAAACCTAATTCTGCGAGGAAGAATGCCTTTTCTAAAGAGCTCTTTTGGAAAAAGGCATGTGTGGACGCGGAAGAGGGAGGTTTTTTTAGAAGAGGCTTCCAGGAAAAAGCACAGGTGCCCTGGTGGCCACTCCATCCATAGTAATCACAGCTTACATGTGAGATAGAGTCCATTCAGTGTAGATGCTATCTTTAGAAAAAGCAGATCGCTTTTTTGATGCGCTTTGGCAGTGTGAACGCTCTCTTTCGGAAGACTTTTCTCAAAAGATCTCTTCTGAAAAACCATGTTTTGAAAGAAGCTTGCAGTCTAGATGTACCCTAAGGGAGCCTGGCTCGGACTAATTTAAAGGCTTCCCTGTAGTGTGGACACACTATTTCAAAATAGTTATTTTGGGAGTTATTCTTTCAAAATAAGTTATTTTGAAGTAATTTCCTAGCATAGACACGCTCTTAGTTCCTAAAAGCAAGCTGTCATAAACAATAACACTCTGATATGGGCTGGTTTGCTATCAAACTGTACCAAAATGAAATCTTCAAAGTCCAAAACAAGCATAAAGCAAAGAGGCTTCACCTCAGTTGACATCTAGGTCCAGGTTTTCCTCCTTGAGAGCTTGTCTTCTTGTCTTCGGTCCATCAGCAATTCTCCAGAGCTTCTTGCCTAGACTCTTGCCCCCTCTAGCTCTTTCATAAGTTTCTGTTCTTATCTATCTTCCAAAAGGCCTGATTTAGCCACATGACATTATCCATTCTCTCTATCTGGGAAGCTGAGCTAATTGTCTTACAATTGGGGCTTGGCTGATCTCCCCTTGAAGAAGCCAGCCACTCGTGACACCTCCATTTGAGTTGAAGTAGTAGGGAGACAGGAATCACTATTACCATGAGGAAAGCCATATGCTAATACACATTGTTTACCACTGAGACAGGCTAGGGAGGCAGAGAAAGATTCTGTCTGGAAACATAAAGACCTTGAATTCTGCAACAGACAATAAAACCTGAGTATCTATGAACTCTTAAAGGCCCACCTTATATATGACATTTAACAGTGAACAGAAATAAAAATAAATGTGCTTCATATGAGATTAAGAGGACTTATCTGTGTGCTATCCTGTTAGATCAGTCGTTCTAATACTATTAGGTTGAGCAATTATTTTCTTGCTAGAATTTCTTAACCAGAATGAAGAATTACAACCTTGGGCTGCATCTAGACTGGCAAGTTTTTCCGCAAAAGCAAAAAACTTGCCAGCTGTCTACACTGGCCACTTGAATTTGCGCAAGAACACTGACGATCTAATGTAAGATTGTCAGTGTTCTTGCGCAAATATTATGCTGCTCCTGTTCGGGAAAAAGCCCTCTTGCGCAAATGTATTTGCGCAAGAGGACCAGTGTAGATAGCTCAGGACTGTTTTGCGCAAAAAAGCCCCGATGGCGAAAATAGCGATCGGGGCTTTCTTGCGCAAAACAGCATCGAGATTGGCACGGACGCTTTTCCGCAAAAAGTGCTTTTGCGCAAAAGCGTCCGTGCCAATCTAGACGCTCTTTTCCACAAGTGCTTTTAACAGAAAAGCTTTTCCGTTAAAAGCATTTGCGGAAAATCATGCCAGTCTAGACGCAGCCATGGTGTCTAGCTACAACCCTATACCTGAAAAAATACTGACTAAGCCACCTCATTTTTCAAGTAGTATGTAAGATTCCAATTCAGAATGAGAAACAACAAGCAGCCATAGCTGGCTTGTGTGAAACAGAGAAAATATTTTTCCTTTTCAGTTAAAAAAAGAGAGAGAGAACGTTAACTGATTTGAACCCCCGAGGGTGAATTCAGTCATGTTGTAAACAGGCATGAGTCTACTGAAATCTGTCAATGGGAGCTGCAGATACTCAGCACCTTTGAAAAACATGTCATGGGTTTTCAGGACATCTACAATTATAGACCACTTCAGAACATTTGGGGCTCTTCCCCACCAATTTTACAGATGGACCCACAGAAATGTTAAGTAAATAGCCCAAGTCCACATAGTGAGACAGTAGCAGAGTTAAGAATGGCAAGGAGGATACAGATTGCCAGTTTAGAACACTGACCAGACAATCTGTGCCCAGTGACAGTCGGTCACACTGGGCCATATCTTCAGCTACTGTAATGGTGCAACTTTCCTATTTACACATGTAAGGAACTGCCCTGCTATATTTATTGGAAGGCTCTAAAATATGTCTTTTGGGGAAGGCTATGAACAAAAAAAACAAAAAAAAACAAAAAAAAAAAAGAAGGGAGGAGCCTCGAATGAGAATTTTACATTTTTCATGATAATTAATTAGCAAAAAGAATGTATGATTTGTATGAATAACACTCTCTCATAGCAACATGGCTTTATGCCACATTGCATCCACCATGATGAATCACTTGCAATTAAATCGCACTAAGAGAGCTAAACTGCAGATCAGCAAAGAAGCATATTTTTATTTCATTGGAAGAATGCCAAACAATCCCCCCAAAACTTCAGATCACAGTGCAGCTAAAATAGAAGATGCAATGGGAGTGGATGTACATAAGGCAATGAAAAGATACGGTAATACTTAGCATAATTTTACGGCTTGCTCTCCTATATAATGTATATTTGTAGCCATTATTATTGGCCAAAAACAATCATGACTTAAGAATAGTGCCAGCTATGTGTATCAGAGACTCCTATCTGGAAATTATAACCTATCATATTAGAGTATAGTCTTAACATTTAAATAGATCCTTTCCCTCTCCAGCTTTAGTTTATTCTATTTACTTTTGTGATGAATATGAAAAATGCTACTCCTCAGTGATCACATTTCCAGTTCTGTAACTACAATTTTACAATATTACAAAAAGCTTCCCATTAATATTCAGTTTTCATTATAAGAATTTGCCTCCTCTGGATTACTCTTCTTTCATATTTACTCAGCAGATGTTCTAGTGAATAAACTGTCAGGAATAATTTCCAAAACTAAATTTGAATTCATACATCTGATCAGTTATTCTTACCCAATCAAGAAACAAACATCACATGATCCATCAAAACATTAATTCTGAATATCTGCAACAATTGCACACAAATGAGCTACTGACCAAGAATTATGCAGAGTAATTTGGCAGAAGTTTTCAAATAATGAAAAAACATTGAGAATAATCTGAACCTCATTGTGAATAGTTTGGATTTGCTAACATTTCCATGCACGTTCAGTTATGACTCAAGGAGCTGCAGCAGCATTCAGAGTTTATTTATCATTCTCTCACTTTGATTAAGACCACATTTTATGATTAATTCTTAAAGAGCTTTACTGTATTTTGTTTATTAGCTACTGTAATACAGAGCAGACAAAGACTGTAGTCCTCAAGCGTATACAAAGAATTTTCAACTTAATTAAGTTTGTTCTCTAATGGATATTGTTCCAAACTGTCATTTGGCATTCTCCGTTTGAAGCAACTCTGGTGAGATTACTGACTGCGTCAAGGAACATAAGCAAACTGGAACTAGACAGAATCAAAACAGTGACTCTTCTAAGTGATGAACAACAAATACTTTGGATACCATGTTTGTTGACTCCCTCAAAGAACTCTAGCAGATTAGTAAGGCATGATTTTCCTTTACAGAAACCATGTTGACTTTCCCCCAACAAATTATATTCATCCGTGTGTCTGACTATTCTATTCTTCACTATAGTGTCAACTAATTTGCCCAGTACTGACATTAGACTTACTGATCTGTAAATGCCAGGATCACCTCTAGAACCCTTTTTAAATATTGGTGTCATGTTAGCTCTCTTCCAATTTTTAGGTACGGAAGCCGATTTAAAGGATAGGTTACAAACCACAATTAATAGTTCTGCAATTTCCCATTTGAGTTCTTTCAGAACTCTTGGGTGAATGTCATCTGGTCCTGGTGACTTGTTACTGTTAATATCAAATTGTTTCCAAACCTCCTCTAATGACACTGCAATCTGGGACAATTCCTCAGATCTGTCACCTAAAAAGAATGGCTCAGATTTGGGAATCTCTCCAATATCCTCATCCGTGAAGACTGAAGCAAAGAATTCATTTAGCTTCTCCACTATGACTTTATCATCTTTGAGTGCTCCTTTAGCATCTCGATCGTTCAAGGGCCCCACTGGTTGTTTAACCGGCTTCCTGCTTCTGATGTTATTAAAAAATATTTTACTATTACTTTTTCCACCAATACTAACATCTGCCATTTACTTTCACAGTGCAGTTTACTGTTTAATTAATAACTATTAGACACCATTATTTTTATATGTAACACAAATATTAAGAGCCAGATTCTTAGCAGATGTAAAGTGGTAAGCTTTGGATCATGGGCCAACTTACACTAGCTGAGAATATGGCCCCAAGAACACAATACCTAGCCAGCATTCACTAACATTTTGTGTAAACAATTTCACTATCTCTTCCATTGCTCTGTTCTGAAATAGTTAACTTCTCCTAGTGTTTGCAGTGATTGCCAAGCCACCAGATAGCAGCTTCATCAGCAGAAGGAAGGGGCCTAAGGCCACCATGAAGTCTGGTTAGTTGACACTTAGTGACAACATACGCCATTGACTGAAGCTGAACACACTGACAAATTTGCACATTCTTGACAGATGTAATGTATGTTTTCCTTCTTTCTACTGTTTTTTTAAAAGGAAGTAGAAAGAAAGGAAGATGATGTTACATCTATTAAAAATGGTTCTATGTCTGACTGGCTATATAAATCCATAAATAGATTGCAAAGGGAACAGTGTCTGTAAATAAACCAACCACTCCCATGTACCCCTTTTTGGCCAGAGGTGCCTCTGCATCGCTCTGTTCTGTAGTCTCTCTTTTCTAGGCCCTTTTAAACAGACTATATGCTTCCTCATCTAATTACCACCCTTATTTTGTCTAGGTTTATGCAGGAAAAACTAACTCAAAAGCAAAAATTCCTGAGGCATGCTCTGATCTAAGAGCCTAGGAGAGCAAGAGCGTTCCTTCACAGTTCCTCTTTGCTAGGGTTGCCAGGTGTCCGGTATTCTACTGGACAGTCCAGTTTTTGCGCCCTGTCTTGTAAAACAATTCAGAAAATACTAGACATGTACAATGTCCGGTATTTTCTGTTTTTCGGCTGGGCGCCGGACGGAATCCTGGCGGGGGCAGGGAGTGGCTGGGAGGCGGGGCTGCAATCAGCACTGGGAGCCTGTGGTAGCGT
>CM057847.1:32366429-32389381 GCA_030068395.1 Apalone spinifera | reverse complement strand
ATTTGCATAGCTTTGGCGCAAAAGCGCGCCAATGTAGACGTAGCCCCACTGTTTGAATGGGTCATTCAGTCCTTTGTTTAGAGCTCCAGTTTGTAGCAAAGATCCTACAGAGGTGAGAATTGATATTGAAGACAAAATGGAGAGGTTTCCAGGGCCTTATATCTTCTGCAGAGGGAACCCCACTGTTCTTACTGTGGAAAAGTATAGCAACAAAGTGGTGTTTGGGGCAAGTCACCTGTCCATGCATAACGCTGTTCTTTACAGGTAGAAGCCATTGTTCCCATACTGGTCTGAATGTTCATAAGAAAGCTGATCAGATGTCAACTGGCACCTCCCAAGGCCCACTGTCAGTCACATACTTCTATTCAAGTTGAACAGACCCTTCATAATACCATAGCCCAGGGGTCGGCAACCTTTCAGAAGTGATGTGCCAAAATTTAACTTATTCACTTCTATTTATGGATCTGCATGCGGGGGGAAAAGGGGAAGCTGGGTACGGTGTCCAGTGCTTTTTTTGTAAGAAAAAAAGTGCTGGTACTTTGGGGCAAACTTGTTGAGCAAAAAAAAAAAAAAAA
The DNA here is from genome assembly GCA_030068395.1 of Apalone spinifera. Taxonomy (NCBI): domain Eukaryota; kingdom Metazoa; phylum Chordata; order Testudines; family Trionychidae; genus Apalone; species Apalone spinifera. The sequence goes on along the minus strand of CM057847.1, from coordinate 32,388,806 downwards.
ACCTCCGTGCTGAGGGCTGAAATGCTTGAACCCTTTAAGAGCCAAAGCACCACACTGGGAGCCGGAAAAAACCCACCATGTGTCCCGAGCAGGCTTCTGTCAGGAACCAAGCCACCCCAGGAAAACAGGTGCCGGTACGTGCAGGGGGAAATCCCATTCCTTTTCTGTGGGCTGGGAAAACAGGTGACAGTACGCCGTTGCAGGCCGTACCGTCACAAAAAAGCACTGACGGTGACCATATTTTCTGAACCAGCTGCAGGTAGGCAGAATAGTTGAATTTAAATTATTAAACTGACAAAGCATTTTAACTCTCATGTTACTTTATCATAAATATTAGTTTATGTCCAACACAAGGTTTCAATGTTTTCTTTATTTATGGCGGTGTGGGGAACCGTTTTTGGGTCCGGGGCCACTGATGCACAGAAAAATCTATTGGGACCATAGAAGTGAGAAGCAAACAAACTCCTCCCAAAACCCACAACCCTCGCTGATGTGGCCCCCAAATGAGACACCTCACTGCTCTGGTGCTCCAGCCTCCTGGAGTGAGGCGAAGGGACAGGGAGGACTGAGGTTCAGGGTTTCCCACAGGCCAGACTTATTTTTCTGGGGTTCTGGAATTAGTGGATTTTATGCCCCCCCTTTAGGCTCCGGGATAGGGACAAAAATGAGGGGTTCATTGTGTGAGACAGAGCTGCCAATGAGTGGGATAGGGATAGTGTGCAGGATCTGGGAGGGAGATGGGGTGCAGAAAGGGGAGAGGCTGTGAGATCTGGGTGGGAGGTAGAGTTCAGAAGCAGGCTGGGACTAGCGTGTCTGGCCAGGTGGAAGGAGCAGGAGCAAGGGAGGGTGCAGGAGCAGGGTGGGGGTAGGGTGTCTGGCCAGGAGAGAGAGTGCAGGAACAAGGGAGAGTGTCAGAGCAAGCTGGGGATGCAGGGTCTTGGTGGGAGAAGGGAGTGAGTGAGGGGGATTAGGATGTGGGGGGCCAGGTATGAGGGGGAAGGCTTATCTGGCTTTGTGCCTCCTTGCAGTAAGTGGAGCAGCCACACGGTCCCAGGCTGGCCTCAGAGGCGCCACTAACACGGCCATGCAGTCCAGGCCGGCCCCATAGGCCAGAGCCTAACCTGCTGCCAGGGAAGAGGGAGGGCTCCAGTAACTGTGCAGGGGAGGAGGGGTGGAGCTGAGCTCCTGTCACGTGTCCCTCTGAAAATCGGCTCACATGCCACTTATGGCATGTGCGCCATAGGTTGCCAAACCCTGCTGTAGCCAAACCTCCTGTTCGTGTCTCCCAGAAGCAAACATTTAAAATGCAAGTACATAGCCAATACTCATAACTTTAAATAACAAAATACTACATGCCATAATCATAATGAGTGAACCTTTTGCTTTTCATAGACACCTCACTTGGTTCACTTTGTACAAGATTTGATATAAACTTAACAGTAGTTACAATAATGGTGGTATGTTCATATTTCAATCAAACATCAGACCTTCCTTTTTCGGGTTTGTCCTATTTAATAATGTAGCTCTCTAAAATTGTGTTTCAGGGTCCCCCCCCCCCAGGTGTATTATGGAAAGTGACAATATCAAACAGCTGACAGTGCCTTCTTCCCAGTACCTATCAGGCCAAGTCAGGAGACATTTGTCCCAAGAAATAAATGGAGGTGAGATTTTAAATAGACAGACCATGGACCAAATTCACCAGATGCATTTGGACAGACGCAAATCTTTTTATTTACTTATTATTGTTTTTAAAATTGTTTTCTCTGGAGTCTGGAAATTTGGACCTTGGCAAAAAAATAACTGACTATTGCATTAGGAGTAGCAAAATATCTGACTCTTACTGTGCAACTGAATTTACCGGCTGGGAGGAGAACTTCTCCTTCCATTCACCCGAGGCAAAAATTCTAGAGCAGATACTGGATTAGGCTAAACCATCATAGCCACCTACTGTCTGTTGGCTTAAAGTTAGATTGTAAACTCTTTTGGTTAGGCACCAACATTGCCTAGTGCAACAGGGCCCCCTAGCCTTTAAGCAGTATTGGGAAACAGTAGCAATGATAATCCATCATCTAGATTCTACATAGTCAAAGGAATTTAAATGTTACCAAAACTATCCACATGCACAAAATTCTTGTAGAGTCCTCAAACTAGTGCTACTGCTTCAGTTCATTCAGTACAAACTAGCAGCAGTTTGCAATCTTCATAGTTTAATTACCATTCCGAAGTGTGATTTGAGAACCACACTCCACTGGGAAGAAGATTCTCATTAAAGGACAACATTCTCTTCAGTTTATTCACATAGGAATCCCCAGTAGACTTTAAACGTTACACTTCAGGTTTTTGGTTTCTTTACATTTAGAAACATTTTATTGTCACCAACATACTAACAAAATAAATTTCATAATCAGGCCACTTTTAAATTTAATCATTAATGTAGCCATATAAATTGTTGCACAGGCATCTATCTTTTTAGATTTCCCATATAATTTGTACTGCACAAGGCAAATGCTGTTACACAATTTGAAGACTTTTATGCAGAGAGTTTGAAAACTCACAGCACTAAATCTCATTTATTGTTACAAGTGAACCTGGCCTTTAACTACCTAAATTAGCCATTATTTAACTGTAACCTGTGATTACCATTGTTCACAAAGCCATTCCTTGTGATTTACAGAATAAAACATTTCAGATCCAAGGACATCCTGGGAAGAAGATAGTTTGCAGGAATACTTATGAACCGGAAAATGAAATTGGAGGATAATCAACCTACATCACGATGTGGCCCAGAATCTCTCCGAATATCAAAATACGCTTAGTACTAGAGGGGTGTGGTTTCAGGACACCAAGGAGCTAGGTTTGGCTCCCTGATTCTCACACTGCTCTTACTCAGTGTCACTGCACACACACTTCATATTCCACACTTTTTCTACAGAAAATTTCTGCTGGAAAGTTGCTGCAGTTCTGCTTTTGCCCATCATGTGGCACCGTGGTGCTAGAACAGAGCACCACTCCCAGGCAGTCCCAGCTACTACAGAAGAGGTGGGCAAGATACGGCTCACGGCTGTATCTGGCCCGCCAAGCCTTTTGATCCAGCTCATGCCACCCCTGAGGCATGGAGCAGCGCCAATTAAAGCAGCTAGCTGCTTCATGTTGCTCTCTGCACTGCAGGAAAGAGGGAGGGAGAGGCTTCAGCACACTGCCCACACCCCCCAGAAAAATCTCAGTTCCTATTGGGAGCTGATACAGAGTCAGCAGAGTGGAGCGACAGCAGCCCTTGTCCACAGAGGTCCAAGCTCCCCGCGGACAGTGGGTGGTGGAGGAAAGGGGGAGGGAGAGGCTAGCGAAGCAACCTTTGTCCGTGGTGGACCCAGGCTCCATGGGAGGTGGAGCAGCCTCTGTCCACGGAGAGCTCAGACCCTCTCCAGACAGGGGCTGCTGCCAGGGACGAGCTGCTGAAAGCAGCAGCAGAGTGGGGGAGGGGGCAACAGGCAGCACTGTGGAGCCAGTGCTAGGGGGAAATCGGCTTTTAAGCTGGCTCCTCTCAGCACCTGCTGCTGCTCCCCCACCTTTCTGGCTCTGACACAGGGAAGGCAGAGATCCTGCAGTGCCTTCTTCATGGTGTCTGTCAGGCCAAGTCAGCAGACATAGGAATGGACTGCTGGGGGGAGGGCAAAGATAGGGTTCATAAGAGCTAGTGGGGAGGACAGACTAGGCAGGGACTGAAGGGAAGTGGAGGTTCAGGGCCATGAGGGGAGGGGATTCAGGGGCATATGTTCCTGAAAGAATGGGTGAAGCTAGAGTCAGCTAAAGTCTGCATGGGGGAAACTCCCGAACAATTTCTCCCCACATCCAAAAATCTGTTGCATGCTTTTCACACTCATATCCAACAACCAAACAAGTTCACACTTACACTCCATCCTAGCAATTATTTCCCCAGCCTTCAACTCTTCCATCACCCCGACTCCCCCACACCTTTTCACTACTTTTGAGTGGTATAGGAAATACAACATGAACACACTCAGGTCCTGCAGATGGCTTTATAGTTACCTGTCTATCGTAGTTTGATCCTGTTCTGTATTATAAGCCTGTAAGTAACCTATTTGTCAAAAAAAATCCTGAATCTTTTTTTATTTTTACTGTTACAGAGATGGAAGGTATTTGGAAATAAATTACCAAAATAATTGAAACTGCTTTGAGATATTGTGCACAAAATTTTTAGGCACAGAATTCTCTCAGGAGTTTACCCTGGCATAAATTAGAAAAATGTAAAGGCCACTCTCAAAATACCAGGCTACAGTTTCTACAAGATTATATACTACGTGAGAATGGGTGCTCCATCCCCAACACTCTTCTTCCACCTTTATGGCAATGAGAATTTCCCCTCCAAGGGAATGCTCAGCAAGCCAACTGTAGTTTATGCTAGGGATGTTAAATATCGGTTAATTTAATAGTTTATTAGTCTCATGAATTCTTATCGGTTAGTCCACTATTCTATAGTCCCCAGGCAGTCCCTGTCCAAGGGGGAGGTGTCTGAGCTTCAGACCCAGCACAAGCTAGAACTGAACTGCCTGCCCATCTGGCTTCTAATACACTTTAAATGCGGAGCCACAGTGGGAGTAGGTCCAGGACCCAGTGCAAGCCAGGACTGAGCTGGGCTGCTGGCCAGCCCTGCTAAAAAATGTACTGGCAAGGGGTGGGGGAGGGGGAATGCATCTAGTCTATAGCATTAACCTATAAGCTTTTGCTTATTGTTGGTTAATCAACTATACTATTACATTCCTAGTTTATGCCACTCAACCAGCAAACAAGATAGAACCAGGATTGAAAGCATAGCCTAGTAGAGATGTTAGCAAGTAGTTGACTACTCGACTACCTGATAAGCATAAGCTTATCGGGTAAGCGAGTGGCATACTCAACTATTCACTTACCCTCCCCCCGACTTGCTGCCTCTGTATGAGAGGCAGCAAAGGGGGGGGATAGGACCCAGTGCTGGGGGGAGCCAGCTTACATGCTAGTTCCCCTCAGCACTGTCTCCATCGTGCCACCCCGCAGACAGGGGCTGCTGACACCAAGCTGACCCTGTTCAGTAGCCAGGCCTGGCCACACACAGGGGGCTGGTCGGCGGCAGCAGCCACTGGTCACAGCCCAGCCCAGCCCGCCGCAAACAAGGGTTGCTGGTCTCTGTGTGAACCAGGACTAAGCAGTCCCGGCTCGTGCTGGTCCAGGACACTGCGCCTCTACATTTTAAGTGTAGTAAGAGCCTGGCTCCCAGAGTTGGCGCAAGCTGGGACTGTGGAATCCCAGCTCCAGCAGGCTCTGGGAGCTACCCCCACTGTGGCTCTGCAGAGCAGCCCCTTGTCAACTAATCATGTAGTTGATACAAATTGTATCGACTGCACAGTTAGCCAGATAACCACAATTTAACATCCATATAGCCCAGTGTTTTTAATAGTGTTTGCACAACAGGCTAGCAGTAATACTCCAGAGTCTTATGTAACAAAAGGACTGTTTCATCTTATAAAATGTAGAGGTGGGGAGAGATTTATGGGTCATTCCTTAAAGGTATAACGTATGGCATGAGTAAAACACCGCAATGGGATTATTTTGAATCTATGTTAAAGATTTTCAAATTCCTCACCATATTTAATTTCCAACATGGTGTCATGAGGCATCTTGATCATCTGCCAGAAAGGGTTGCTATGTGCTCCGTGGCCCCTCAAACTCCCTCTTGGGGACCTACCAGCCACTGAGTCTATATACTGCCCTGCATGTTCAGAGCAATATGGCCTAGAGGCTACAGGAGCTATCTGCTCCCTCTGTTCAGGGCAGCACAGCCTAGCAGCCACAGAGAGTCAATATACAGTACAGCCCAGCAGCCAAAAAGTCAATGTACAATTCCCCTCAGTGTCCTCAGGGTAGTCCTCTCTGTCTTGCCCCTCCAGACCGGGTGCCTCATCTGCAGCCTCCTGCTGACTGGCCTCTGTGGCTTGGACTTCTGGTGGTTCCACAGCAGCAACAGCATCCCTTCCCCAGCAGGAGTTAGCCCTCACTGAGCAGCTCCACAGGCCTTTATAGCCAGCTGCCAGCTGGAGCATGCCCAGCATGACTGTGGGGGTGGAGCCTCCTCAGCCAGCTAAGCCAGGTTAACCCCTTCAGGCCCAGTGTGGGGTTGATATACCCCATCACACATGGGAAGAGTGAAAGAACAATATGTGTCACAGAATGGTCAGTCAGAAGGGACTGCAAGGGTTATCTAGTTTAGTCCCCTGCCAACATGCAGGATTGGTTATGTCTGAACCATTAAAGTTAGATGGCTGTCCAGCCTCATTTTGAAAACCTCCAGTAAAGAGGCTTCCACAGCCTCCCAAAGTACTCTGTTCTTCTCCTAATATCCTTGCAGTTAGGAACACTTTTTCCTGACATTTTATCTAAACCTGCTATGCTGTAATTTGAATACATTGCCTCTTCTCCTACCCTCCATGGCAAAATAGAGTAACTTTTCTCCATCTTTTGATGGTAGCAATCTTTAGATTCTTGAATGGCTATCATATCCCTCATCTCCTCTTTGCTGATAGCAATTGGCAAACACTTTCCCACCAGGTTTGCAGTCTTTCCCCATTGCTACCAAACCTGCAAACACAGAAGTCCCAAACTCTTGGCACCCCACCAAATAAAGGGCAGGGGTAACGTATGGCATGCTTACTGTACATGTTCAGTACACTCTGGTGTGGAATATAAGCTAATATGTGTTCACAAAGTCATGGGCAATCAGCATTATTTTGTCTTTTCCTTGCTGCCAGCCATTTGAGGCAGGTGAACAAGGGAGAGTGTCACAGGTGGGGAACCTATTTTGGGTCAGGGGCCACTGACCCACAGAAAAATCAGTCGGGGGCTGCACATAAGTGAGAAGCCAAAAAAAAAGAAAACAAACTCTCACTGATATGCCCCTGAATGAGGAGAAAGACACTGCCCACTTTCCTCTCACACATCAGAGTCTGGGGGGCCCAGGCTAGCATACTTTGTGGGCTCCTATTCTTCAGGGGACAGTGGCGGGGGCGGGGGGGGGGGGCAGAGGGAAAGCCCGGAGAAGCAGTGCAGGCTTCCCTGGGGGGAACTCTAAGCCTTGGGGGACGGATCTGGGGGCCACATTTGGCCCATGGGCCTTAGGTTCCCCACCCCTGGTACAGGAGATCTTGGGCCTTACAACAAGAGATGGAGTAACCCAATCAACAGGCACTCCATTGGTCTCAGATTTGTCTGATCCAGTCCTGCCTGAAGGTTAGCATCCAGCTATCAATTTTTACCCCTCGGGATAGTGACTCACAAGTATGCTAAGTATACCATTGTAGCTGAAAGGTAGCATTTTAATGTTTGTATAAGAAATATAATGTACGGTAATAAATATATTACTCTATAATATATTCCTTATAAGTTCTGTATACTTCTGTTGCACCCTGCCAGACACTTTTCATGATTAGCAGGAAGGAACAGTTTTGTGTGGTTGGTAGATATGCTTTGGGTAGGCTAATAAGTGCATACCCCGATGTTAAGGTAGGAAGAGACCATTACTTCTTATAGTAATTTCTTTTATCTTGGGACATGGATTTTATTACAATGTTTTCTATAAGGTCTTGCTTCTTATTTATGTTACAAATTAAGTTGTATACAGTTCTTTAGTAATTTTTTAACTGTATGATCCTTTCTAAAATGTAATCCGGCCTGAATCCTCTGTAAAATTGGTGTGAGTGAAGGATGTGTGCATAGTTAAGGAAAAGTGTGAGAGCCATTATGAATGTCCAGACGGTCAAGGAATGAGACTTGGAGATATCCATTGTGCCAGGTGCTAAGCAAGTTAGCAGAACTGCAGACACCCCCAAAGATGAGACAACAAACAAGAGATAACAATGGGAAGCCACAACAATACGGATCAAAGAATAACTGGGGAAAATGAGATTAACACCATTTAAGGATTAACAATTGCAATATGACACTGCAAAATCTATAGACTCACATGGGAATTTACAAGATTAAAGGTTGGGGTGATTTGCCATGAAACTCGGGGTTCAGTCTTGAACACCTTTGGAGCACTGAATCATGATCAACAGAACCCAGTTACTCACTCCTGGCTATTAGATTGACTTGGACTACAGCAGACAGGTAACTATTAATCCATATGTGGGGCCTGAGTGTGTTTATGTTGTATTTTCAATCATGCTTTTATAAGCATCACACCATGAGGTACAGTTAAGTCTCCAGAAGAACTTGGCAATAAAAGGATCCCAACTTTGTTCTAGGTGAAGCTCCAGTGACACCACTCAAGCAGTGTTCAATGGCCTCGTGATGGCAAGATTTCTTTACCTTCTGGGATTGCACATAACTGAAGCAGACACACTTGTCATCAGCTTAACAGCCTTGTGGAATCACGCCTGTGAGTCAGACGGTCTGTGTCTCTGATGATTGAGAACAGAACTGATGTTCGTAAAGTCAGTTATCTGGCAGCTTCTACCAAAGCTACTGACAAATGCTAGTTCTGTCCACTGCTGCTGAAGCACATAACCAAAGAGTTCTGTGAGCCAGGTGATGTTAATTAAAGAGTATGACTTCATCAAATCAAAAGTGTTTGATCTGCAAATATGATCACTTCCAACACATTAAGCATTAGAATTAGAGTTGCCAAAGCTATTTTATTATGGAATTATGTCAAGGGATATTCAGATTTAGGTTGACATGAACAACTACATGCAGTAATAACTACATTTTAATAGTCTGTACTGGGAAAGATCCCATACAGCCATTTAAAAGCTTTTAACCCCATGGTTTAAATTAAACATGCAGAGAAGACAAGATTTTTTTTATATGCCTGTGCAATAAACTGTCTCGCTTCATCTGCACAAGTGGGAATATGCATGTATATAATGTACATCTATTTAACATTTTACAGCACAAGTGTGCATACAGATCCTAATGCAACAGCGATCCCTTTCTAGCGAAGCATTTTACCATATGCTTCATTTTAAACCTATGCTTAACTCCTTTCTGTAAGGAGAAAACAGATTACATGAGGGTACAGGCTACTGTATATATTTTAGAGAGTTTGTGTGTCTGTCTGTGTTTCCATCCAGGAGTCTGTTTTTTCAAGAAATCTTCCTAAACAGTAAGAGCTAGGACCACCAAATTTGGTATACAGCTTCCTCTTATCACAACTTAAGGCAAGGTTAGGGTTTGGTTGTGCCAAGACAATAGGATGTGTGTGGAATGCAATTGTTTCACATCAATGGAAAAGGGATGAGTATGATAGTAGGGACTTACGAATGACCAGAGGGAGGGAACATGCACCCCAACCCTGGGGGAGCAGACTTTGGCCAGAAACATGGCCCACACTATCCCAGGCCGGCCCCAGGGAGCAGCTGGCGGGAGACCTGTATGTCCCTCCCTGCTACCCCAGGGAGAAGCTGATGGGCGGCCTGTGCTAGGTAAGTCTTCTAGTATAGTATACATGTTTTATGCTGCATTATTTACAAGGGATGAACCCATGGTGAGCTGAAATGGTCACTTAAGTGACAGTAAAATGTTACGTAACCCGACTCTACCATATATTCTGTATGTGTCACATAAATTATAAAAAAAATCTATTTTAGAAATGTTTAAATTAAAACAAATTTAAGTTATAACTAATTATTTTAAGTCACTTTTAGATGTTCTAAAATTTAATTTGCCATACACAAAAATGCAACACTTTAAAATTCAGGCTCTTGGGACTTTACAAGTGTAATGCCATTGGAAGTTCAGGACATTTTCCTTCCAATGTTTGAAGCTGTACAGAGGTTTGAATGTTAAAAGTAGTCCCTGCACCACCAGCCGTTGGAGCCTCTTGCTTGCTGTGCAGGGCACAGAAAGAAGAGGAAGGGGGTTGCTGATGTCAGGGTGCCCTCCCTCCACCCTATACCACATCTCCACAGAGCAGAGCGGGGGCAGGGATGGAGAGAGTTTGCTGCCTGCTTTTGGGAGTGGTGCAGGGCCAAAGTAGGGGTGAGCCTGCCTTAGCCCCCTGCACCACCTCCCAGCAGCCACCTGTGGTAAGCAGCACCCCGGCCCCAGCCCTGAACCCCTCCTGAACCCCAAACCACTGCTCTAAATCTGAGTCCCCTGCACCCAAAATCTCTCCCAGAGCCAGCACCCTCAACCCCCTCCTGCACCTCAACTCCCTGCCCCAGGCTCAGCTCAGATCCTGTCCCACACTCCAAATCCTTTAGCCCAAGATGCATCCCCCTCCTCTGAACCTCAACCCTCTGCCCCCAGCCTAATAAAAGTGAGTGAAGATGGAAGAGGAAAGTTGGATGGAGTGAGCAGGGGTGGGGGCTTTGGAGAAGGGGCAGGAAGGAGGCGGGGCAAGGGTGTTTGGGTTTGAGGTGGATCCCAAATTGCATTTAAACTCAAAAAGTGATCTCATGCTTAAAAACGTTGAAGACCAGTGCTCTAAACTATAGATAGCATATCACCTATTACTCTAGTTTAAAAAAACAGTAGAGTGTTAGGTATGTTTTCGTAAGAGTATGTGCCCTTCCTCAAATGTGAAACAATGCCTATTTATGTCAAATATATCTCTGGCTCAGTATACAGATAAGTCAAGAAAGACCTAGATTTAGAGATTACCAACACATTAAATACCACCTGAGTTATTTGTATTAAAAGAATACAAAAGACCAGATTTTACAATGGACAACCAGATTCCATAGTTCATGACATGTTTTCCATAGCTCTGAGTAGGGCTCTGATTATAAGCCAGGCAAACAATTGTCAAGCTCCGCCCCTTCCTGGGCCTGTTTCAGGAGACAACTAGAGCACAGGTCTTGCCCCGTCTTAGGAAATGCAAAAAAAGTGTTGCTCCCTCTGGGATCTTCTGTTTCCTTTTTATGTCTTTCCCAATTTAGGTGGCACAGCCATAGTTGACAGCTCTTCTCTCCAGTTCTGGCTGCTCAGGTAATGTTTAAAGATTTGCTTCCTCCTTTCTGCCAGTGAAATGTTTAACTCCTTCCTGGTTCATACATAAATGGGTTACAGACATCCCAGCCAGATTACAGTCTGAGTTTCACAGGTACACATCTAAAATAACTCCAGTGGGGACAGCAGTTATTCCAGATTAACAGATTCATGTGAAATCAGATTCTGAATAGGAACTGATAGAACTCCACACCTGGCAGGATTGAGCCCTGAATAACCAGTGACTGTTCTTAATAAAATACTTTTCAACTCTTGTAATTCAGAAATAAAATATTTATGTCTCTCTATTAGCAAAGTGGAAACTAGTGTCAAACAGAATAGCTGTTCAAATTCCAGGAAAGGCACTTAGACAACACACGTACCCAACAACGGGTGATTTGTAGTTAGTTACAATAATAAATGCCAAGGCATACACTCTAAATAAATGGCCCTCTTCTAAGAATGCAAGACACAGTTCCATAATTAAGCCACAACACTCTTTGCAATCATAGAATAGTTGCTCTTTCAACTCTGGCTTACAACTTAGTGCTTTGTGACGCAGGTATGTTACAAGCCTAAACTTATTTAACCTGTATACTGGTATGACAGATTGATTTTTAAGCAGTTTTTTAAAATATAGTCTGACAGGCAGTGGAAAATACATACTGAAGTACAGCATCACTTAGGCTGCATCTACACAGCACCCTTACCTCGAAATAAGCTACACAATTTGCACTACGCAAATTGTGTAGCTTATTTTAAGGCTATTTTGAAATAAAGACCTATTCTAACAAGTCCCATAATCCTTGTGGAACGAGAGTTACAGGGATGCCTGAATAGCGCGCCCGTTATTTCAAAATGCATTCCGGTATCCCGAAATAGCCCCGCTGTCTAGATGTAGCCTCTGTGTTCTTTTAAGCACCAAATAAATACAATATATGATCTGCCATCCTAAAGAAGTGTTTCTCAAAGTGCAAACCAGTTAACAGGCCACACTGGTTTGTTTAACTTATCAGCACCACGGCCTCAGAGACTCACGGCTCCCAATGGCTCCATTTCACTGCAGTTCCCCTTAGGTGCAAACGGCAAAATGGAGCCAATAGGAGCTGCGAGAGTCTGTGGCTGCAGCACCGGTAAGTAAACAAATTGGTGCGGCCAGTTAACAGGTTTCTCAGAGTGCTTTTGTGGACCACTTTGAGCAACATTGTCCTAAAGTGTGCTTAAATATACTGAGTCCAATTCTCTAATGTACAGTGCTTTCATATCAATTTAATTTTTTTTACTTCAGTTGACTTCCTCCTACTTTCCACTGGTATATGAGGGTACATCTACACTGCAGGCTAAAGTCGAATTAAGATACGCAACTTCAATTATGTTAATTGCATAGCTGAAGTTGAAGTAGCTTAACTCAGCTTTAGGCGCTATCTACACAGCAGGAAGTCGCAGGAAGAACACTTTTCCTTTGACTTTCCTTACTCCTTGTGAAATGAGGGTTACAGAAGTCAGAGTAAGAAGCCTCCCATTTCACAATTATTCTGAAAGAATGGGCTTGCTGTGTAGATGAGCACTATGTTAGTTTGAGATAACGTGAGTTTGAAACAATGCTGCTGTGTAGACATGACCTGAGTGAATGGGGGAAACAAGTCTCTGATTTTGAACCCTGCTTTATCCTTAAATGCTTCATGCTGTTAATTCTTTTTGTATCACAGACACAAGACATTAAGAGCCTTATGCTACCCTTCATTCGTAAAAGCATCTACCATTGGCATTAGGGATGTAAATGTGTACAGTTACATGCACATTCTCCCTCCGCCCCCCCCCACCCCGAAGCTGCTGCCTCTGTATCAGAGGGGAATGGGGGGAAGGCGGGAGCCGATGCATGGGGAACACCGAGTCAGCAGCGTGGGGGGAGGCAGGAGCCAGTGCCTGCAGGATTCCTGCTTAGCCCACCCCCATGTGTAAATGTGTAACCACTCAAAATTGCAGTGCTTATATGTTTACACATTTTAACATCCCTAATTGGAATTAATGGGAAATCTGACAGACATAGAGGATGGCTCTTAATTCAGTTTCAATTATCCCCTCCCCCCCCCATTTTTGTGAAAAGTTCATTTTAGCTCCAACTATCTAAAAGCAGGTGAATGCTGTATTTGCTTTCAGAAAATAAAACTATCTTGCAGACACAGAAATACACGGTGTCTACAGTTGGTTTCTGTAATATGGTGCCTAGATAGTTTGATTTACAATGCTATCATTTATTTGGATTTTTGCTACAATAAAAAGAGCATTATTCAGTGCTCTGGGTGCTCCTAGCAAAATCTTAAATATACACTACTAAACAGTTTCTTTCAGATTAAATAAAATAGTCTAGCAACAAATAAAAATTAATCAGTCTGTTCACAAGCTCTCAAATCACCTCCCCACAACACCCGTGTTCTCCAGAAATGGGAGCAGTGAATGTTGCAGTATACCCTGAACACTAGCAAACTTGGGCCATTGTAGACATCTGTATTGGCAAGCCTAAACATCTAGCACCAGTCAGAGACTACTGCCAGATGCTGTTTCTCAAAAGGGAAGTGATCTCCACTCTACTACAACCCCTGCAAAATGGACTGAAGATAGTATGTTACTGTAACAGGGTACGGTCACAGAAGACCCCTTAGGGCGGTTTCCCAGAGTGCTGATAAAGCCACTGACATTTGCCTCCTTGCTCTTTGGGGCTTCTCACCACCCAGTCCTGCTGGGCCAGATCTCCTGGTCTCCCCCAACCCAAGCACAAAGCTGAGATCACCTTTCTCCACCAAAGAGCAATATAGAACACTGAACCTCTTCAGGTCTGAGGAGAAAGCAGTTTTGGGCACAGCTTCCAAGGAACCCACTCTCCAAATGGGGTCAGAACCCCAAATAAATAATTCACGTAAACTCCTTTTAACAATGAAAGGAGGATGTACACACTTATTGCTCCCCCAGGTAATAATTATTTGCACTGGGATTGATAGTAAATAAAAGTGATTTTATTAAGTACAAATAGTAGGATTTAAGTGGTTGCAAGTGAAAACAGGCAGAGCAAAGTGAATTACAAATTTAAAATAACAGAAAATACATAGCTAGTTCTAACACACTAAAAGCTAACTACAGACTTAACCTAAAACTATTCTTATTTCAGCTAAACCTCCATGCCATGGAGTCTTTTTTCCCTGGGGTCTATGGTTGATTCACTTGAGGTAAGAAGTATACACGGCATTCCTCTTTCAAGAGAGGAATGCAAATGCAGCCGAGCAAAATTGCAAATAAAGTGTGGATTTGAATTTCCCGTGCTTCATTTGCATAATTGCGTCCGGACACTATTTTGAAATACCCTATTTCGAGATTAAAAACGCTGTGCAGATGCAGTTATTTTGAAAGAAACCCTTCTTTTGAAATAAACCTCATTTTATAAGGAATGCAGTGTAGACATACCCTTGGAAGTGACATGGCAACCAAAGACACTGAAAAACTTTGCATCTTAAAACTTTGCCTTCCTTTTAGGTGGGAATTCTGTTTCACATTCTCCCCTTCCATGGAAAATTACCTGGTGAGACCCTAACAGTTGGGGGCGGTTACATGTCTTCCTGAGACAAACCAGTGCTTAGATGTAAGGACAAAGGAAGTTGTTTATGGGTGATCACCCAGACATGGAGGGAAACACCCTTGATGACTTTCAGTTGCACATTTAAAACCATAAAGCATACCCTACCAAAAGTCTCTAACTTTACACACAAGAGTTAGAGAGTTACATACACCAAAATAAGATATAAGATCCAGGCGATTGTGACATTAAAACTGATAGGTTATATGTGGTATTTGATCCAAAACTATGCATATTTGTATCTATAAGTCAGTTTCATAAAGCGGGGGGTCCATCACAGTTATCCATTATGATCATAAAAATGTACCAGTACTGTTCTCAAACCTGCTTCCTTTATAGTTAACAGGAGTTTTCCCATTATCTTCAACAGGGTCCAGAAAGAATAACAAAACATTCAGGATGAATATAGCAGCATTAAAAATCGCATGCAAGTATTTTGCACACAAAATTCAAGCCAAGTTTTGAAAAGAGCTCAAACACCCTGTATCTCCTCTTGTGAAACTTATGTTCAAAGAGATGAGATTTTGACAAATTGGTCAGTAATTTAGGTGCTTAAATGAGGGAGGAGATCTACTAAGAAACTGGTCTATGGAGTAAAAATTCATGTGTTCAGACATGGCATGTTTTAGCTAAAGTTCATATTCTGGCTGTTGTACAGATTCTTATTTTATTTCAGAAAATACCATGATTAAAACCTCTATTTTTTTTTCTTTAGTATGTTGCTTTTCACACAGCTGTGAAAGGAAGAAACACAGCAATGAAGTTCATGCTAAGGATGAGATTTTGAATAGAGGAATTCCTGTTTGCTGAAGGTCATGCATCAGAAATACCCTTTACTGTATATCAGACTTTAGAAGGATAACACCTCACTTCCTGGTGTGGACTGAATATGTTATGAATTTTCAAAATGCTGGGAGATGTGTTCAGCAATTCTTTGATTAAACTATTTTAAAAGGTATAGAACTCCTAACATCCTGTAGTTATTTGCACTCAGACTCAGTGCTTGTGGTTTATTCTGCAGGAAAAAACGATGTTTGGGAAGGCAAAGAGAAAAATTTTTCCAACATAATTTCTCCTAGTATTCTGTGGAAAAGAGATTTAAATATTCAAATGGAAACCCAAATACTTAAGTTGTTCCATTTAGTACAAGAGTCACACAAAAAATTTAATAAATCCAGTCAGAAATATGAGTGCAAGGCAATGATGACTGCCAAAAAAAAAATACCATAGAGGAATGGAAAGTAAGGTACCTTTCTTTAAGCCACTAACTACAGTGGTTAATCAATACACACCAACCTGTATTTTAAAAAAAATATGTTTGTACATTTTCAAAACTACCAGTATTTTATTAATAGTTATTTATGACAAAAATCTTTGTCAGCCTGAAACTGAACATGAGAATTACAATACTAGATCACACAACAGTCCATCTAGTGAAGTATGCAGTCCAGCAGTATCTATCTATAGCTATAGATAGATATATTTTAGAGTGCGTCTCTCTGTGCATTTGTGAGTCTGTTTGCTCCTCCTAAATCGTAAGAGCTAAGACATCACATTTGATACGCAGCTTCCTCTTACCCTAACTTAAACCAAAGTCAGGGTTTGGTTGGAAAATGCCGAGAATGGTACTATTTCCCATGACATGGAAAGGGAGAGGGCGGAAAGTGATGGGATATGAAGGAATGTGAAGGGAAGGACACAGAGAAGAGGGGCGTGTTACTGAGAGTGGCCACTGGAGGCAGCTGCAGCAGCAAGCAAGTGGCCAGAAGGGCTCAGACACTGTCATCTTGCCTGCCAGATACTGGTAAAGAGCCCCCCTGCCCCAAACGTGGAGCCTGTCAGAATTTGTCAGAATTTAGCATGGAAGTCACATATAAATAGGAGCCGACAGCATGTATTGGGAAGGCTGCCTATTAGCAGAGGCCCACGTGGATACTAAATTTGTATCCACATCCGATCCACAATCTGCAAACAAGGTCCACAGATATAAAGCAGATATTTGCAGATTTGCAGGGTTCTAGCTATCAGAGTCTTCACAAACAGTACCTCTAGGCTGCTCAAGTCTTGAATAGACTGTACTGGAACAGCAGCATTGAAGTTCCCTATGATTCTTTTCTACGTTAAATAATTAGGGTGATTCCAAACACTGAATTCCACAGCCCATGATTCTATCATTGCAACGATATGCATTAGATTGCAGGTTGCCACGTGTCATATGTCACAGAATTGCATGACACCCCTGCATTTCTGCTGGGCTCAGATAGATCTTTTAAAAGGAATAAGAGATCTTGCGGAAAAGGCTTTATTTTCCGCAAGAGCCCTGTCTAGACTGGCGCTTTTTTCCGTCAAAGCTCCGAGATGGAAAAAAGCAGCAGCCATGTTCATGCAAACGGAGTGGGGAAAATGTAAATCCCCACTGCATTTGCAATTCCGACTGGCCTCATCTGCATCCCTTTTGCGGAAAAGGGCGCCAGTCTAGACCTAGCCAAAGTCTTCTTAATGCTTGTGAACCCTGATTCAGCCAGCAAGTGAGTGCTGTGAATCCCCGGAGAGTGGCTAAAAGGAATACCTCCGTTGCTGGCACAGAGGGAAAGCAGTGGACCTGTATTATTAAACTACAGAGGTCAGCTGATCTTGTATCTAAAAACAACCCTGGAAAGTAATTAGAAAACAGGATTGTCTTCTTTTCAGGAGTGAGGAAAGGGAATTGAAGGACCCATTCAATGAAACTTGGAGCACAGAAGCCCAAGACAAGAACTTCTTTATAATAAAATGCAGTTCCTTTTTAAAATCTTTCTAGTTTATGTTTACAAGTCATCTTCCAGAAACTGCTCTGTGCTATAAAACTGAATTTGACTTGAGTCACTGAAAACAATAACATACAAATCCCAGGAAAGGTATTCATTTACCAAAACCCCTATGACTCAGGTGTATGACTCAGATGTATTCACTAGGGCCAAGGCCTTTCATATACTGCTAGTTAACCATGGCAAAGCTAAGGTGCTACACTACAGCCAAAAAAGCAGGTGAGCCATGCCTCATCTCTTCAGTATGCATGCCACATGCTACAGAAACCCCACTGAACATTTTAGATTAGAGTTCTGTTTCCAGCATGCTGTTCTACATCAGTGACAAAAAATGTAACCATCTGCTCATCACAAAAGTGCTAAATTATGAAAGGCTGTGACAGACTGATTGGTATATGTATGTTTCTCAGTTTAGTCATGCTTATAGAGGGTGCCTCATTTCTTGTGATACTGCTGAGTTTTTTTATGAAGGAAGTGGATGGATTTCCCCTTTACAAATGACCAACTTTGAAACCAGATTATATCTGTCTCAGCACAAGTTACTCCAGCTATGACTGCATTGGTAGATCTATCTAGCTGGAGCATTAAAACATAGTTCAATGGTAGAGGAGACATTAATATATGTCTATAGTTAGCACACACTGGCCTTTATCAAGATCTGAATCTCATTATGGGCTAGATTGTGATGTACTTATACTACAAATAGTTCCACTGGCATCAATGGAATGGCCTGTGAAGTAAGGCACTACTCAACATGACCAAGTGTACAGGGCATCCTCACTATAAGTCGCTCCGGTATACATCTGTTCCACACTAAAGTCATTGATGCTTATAGGAACTGATGCATTATAAGTCCTCCCATTTCCTGCTCTTAAGTCGCACAAAAAAAATTTTGCACAAATGGAAGTCAGCTGCAGGAAAAAAATCCCAGCTTTAAATTGTAAATAAGTCCAAGTTTTTTGGAACATATCTTGGACCTTATAGCAAGGACGGCCTGTATCACAATCTGTTTCTATGTGAGTCACTGCATAAACATAGTCTCTGCCACAAAGAAGACCCTGATCTGCCTGCACTGTCAACACACCCATAATGGTGATATCTGAATATAGGAAAGAGATGACCATGTAGAGAAGCTCCCAAATGGCAGAGCAAAGCAAAGGCAGAAGTTAGATGTCAATTCAACAGAATAATTTTTCTTTTCACCAAAACGCATCCTATAAATTTCTGATTATTTCAGTTGGCCCTTTGATGTCTCCTTTGTAGATGATGGTTGGTACTAGAACAATAAGAACCTCATCTACAATGTGATACTATAAGGTATTAAAACAGTAAAAATAAGAACAAGCAGAGGTCACTTTCTGCTCCCGCTGTAGGACAAAAACATTATCAGGTTTTTTGGGGTTTTTTTTACAGCCAAAAATAATTCCATCACCACAAACACATATTAACTTAACATAGACCCTATTAACTGTACAGCAATTGAAACAATGTGTGTTTGCTGGACTTATATGCTTTTGCTGGAGTCCACAGAGCAAAAGTATTTTTATTTGTGGGTTTTCACTGATTTTTGTATTAAAAAAAGTGTTCAGGCAGCATCAAAAGTAGGCCTACCTAATTAAAATTATAAATTCAAAATACTTTCATATTAGGGATTTAAGTGACTAGTTGAGTACTCACTTCTCCTCCCTGCCCCGCGGCTGGGGGAAGAGGCTTAAAAACTGATTCCCAGCAACACCATCTCCACAGTGTCGAGGGGAGCAGGGGAGGCAGAGGCACAGAGATCTGGAACCTGGTGGGAGCCGGGACTGCTCAGTCCCCACTTGTGCCAGGTCCCGGACCACTGCACCCTCTGAATTTTACATGTAGTAAGAGCTGCCTGGCTCTCACTACATTTAAAATGCAGATCTGCAGCGGGTATAGGCTTGCCCCTGTGCATCCGGCTTCTACTACATTTAAACTGCAGCCCCATAGCGGGGCCCCTTATTGACTAATTGTGTAGTTGATACAAATTGTATCTATTATACCAGGGGTTCTCAAACTTTGTGATACCGCGACCCGCTTCTAAGTTGCTTGCAACCCCCTAGAGGGTCGGGATCCACAGTTTGAGAAACACGGTATTACACGATTAGTCAATTACCCGCTTCTTAACATGCTTATTTCATATAAGTGATTACTTCAAAGATAGGATTTTTAATGGTGCTGTGTGCCTAAGGTGCCTTAGAAAATTCACAGCCTAAGAGGGTGTGCTAATTAAAGTCAGTTATAAATTAATTGAGCTGCCTTGGCCTTAAAATACCTGGAAAATCTTGCTCCGTCCTTGTTAAAATGAATACTATATTTTACTTCCATAGATTAATCTGATTTGGGAATGCTCAGGCTTACCTGTACTGATCAGATGTGACAATCAAAAGAGAGATTGCTCCAATGAATTCTTGCAAAAAGATATTCACCCATGGTATGCCTACACTGCAGAGTTTCTTCGGAAAAACAGCTGTTTTTCCGAAAAAACTTTACTTACGTCCACATTGCAGTTGTGTTCTTTCGAAAAAAAATTGAAAGAATAGAGGGGTTTTTCCAACATTGGTAAACCTCTTTCTATGAGGAAGAAGCCTTTTTCTGAAAAAACTCTTTCGGAAAAAGGTGTGTGTGGACAAGGAAGAGAGAGTTCTTTCGAAAGAAGAGGAAAAAGCACAAATGCCCTGGTGGCCACTCTGTCCATAGTAATCACAGCTGAAATGCGAGATAGCGTCCATTCAGTGAGGACGCTATCTTTTGAAAAAGCAGATTGTTTTTTCAATGCGCTTTTGCAGTGTGGACGCTCTCTTTCGGAAGAAGTTTTTTTGGAAGATCTCTTCCGGAAAAGCTTCTTCCGAAAAAAGCCTGCAGTCTAGACATAGCATACTCTATGTTATACACTAAACAACACAACTCTATGTTATACACTAAACAAACAGTATAACATAGCTACTCTATGTTATACACTAAACAACACAACTAACACGTGTATTTGTACCGTGCCACTGGGAAACAGAAGTTAACAATTAACACAATTGATAGTTTTTATAAAGTTTAATCTGAACAATAAATATGCTTACACTGGTTAAAGGTGCTAGAGGAATCTCAACTCCCTCCATCCTCAAAGAGCATGCTATAAAGTATAGTTGTATGCTGTACGCATAAGCAAGCAACATCAATGCAGTCTCGCTTCATCTGCACTACCAGCTTATTCAGGTGGCCGGCAGTGATGCACTGCTGCATGACACAGCTGTTCCAAGATGCACACCAGCTGCACTCATTCAACTGCCACACAATATCAGCCAACTGATCCCTTGTCTTTCTATAAAAAACAGCATAGCCTGCCACTATAAGCCTAAGGAGGTGTCAAATAGAGTTCCCAGGTATCTAGTTTGTTACTGGAAATTCTGGTAAAAAAGGAGGCCTGACAGTATGTGATCACATGTACTGACTGGATACCAAAGTCTGGTTACCACAGGAGGGGTGCCAGGTCACCAACCTGTGCTAGCCATTGCTCAGCCAGAGCCATGTCCTACCTGTACCTTGTGGGAAGGCAGGCAGGCAGTGGCCTCTGTGAAAGGCTGCAGCTCCTGTCCCAGCCCCAGAGTAGAGGGAACCCAGTTGGGTGGGGGGAAAGGGGAGGAAAGTAGAGAGGATTGAGCAAACAGGGAGGGGGACGGCAGCAAGAAATGAGGAGGGTGGGAAAGCAGAGAATGGGCCAGGCCTTGAGAGGTGAGGGCAGAGCATGGGCTGGGCCTCAAGGGAAGAGTTGGAGCAGGGCTGGAGCATGAAGAAGAGGGAGTGGCGGGGGGGAGTCTGTATTTCAGAAATTACAAAGTTGTCAAACTAAATTCAGGGGGATCTGAAATGTTTCCTATTTCTTTTACTTTCTAATCAAGCAAGAGATCCAACATTGGAGTCCCAATCTCTGTTTTAGGGAAATGAAAGATAACTCTCCAAATCCCTCTTGTCATCACAGCATGCTTTCATATTCTTTCTGTTATGGGCCTAAGCCACAGTAACCATGGCAAAGGTTTTATGCTTAGCTTGCTTAATGTCTGTGATTTTGGTCTGCCCAGTTCCACACTAGCCAGTCTGCCAGAACTACTCCATTCCTTCCTCTTTCCAAGCTTCTGTTCTAGCGATAAAGTAAGCAATCTACTTTATCTTGTGAGCCATAAGCAACCTCCAATACTTTGGGGCTCTTGTAAGGAGGAATTAATTAACAAATAGTGACAGACTTATAAGTGACTATATAGACAATCTAATAATTGATAAGTATGTTAATAAAGCGAATGGACAAGTTAATAAAGCAGCGAGAATTTAAAAATGACAAATTAGAAAGAAAAAAGCCCATGCTAGATAAGACAACATGCTTTCAGGTCAAAAAATAAGTAGGTTTGGATAGTTCAGCTGTGGCAAATCAAGTTTCTTCTATTCCAGTGGTTCTTAAACTCTCACGACCATTTTGATTTTCAATTTTTCTCTGACCCAGTCCAGCTTCTAATTTCTCCTGGGAGTGCTTGTACCACACTCAGCTTTAGATCTTTGTCCCTAGTAGGGTTGTGAAAAGTTAACCAGTCACCTGGTTAACTGGTAAGCATCACACTATATGGGTAATGCTTATTGGTTCTGGTTAACCAGTAACCGATGGGGGCTGGAGCCGTTCTCTGCCTGACGTGGGCAGGAGGCAGTTCCAGCTCCACAGAGGCCCCGCCACAGACAGGTGCTGCTCCAGCAGGGGCAGGGAGCTGGGAGCTGGCTGGAGAGGTCCCCACCTTGGATCTCGATTATTTGGATAACCAGTTAAACATTAGGGCAGGGGTTCCCAAACTTTTTGACACGGGGACCAGTAAATCCATTCACGAGCTTTCGGAGGACCAGTACCATTCGTTTGCATATTTGCATATTCATTAAGCAAATGACGAATATGCAAATACGTTGGTT
>CM057847.1:32342196-32356027 GCA_030068395.1 Apalone spinifera | reverse complement strand
TCTGGACCCTATCTCTGCCCTCAAGCATATCTACCTCTCCCCCTAGCTTAGTGTGACCTGCAAACTTGCTAACGGTGCAATCCATCCCCTCATCCAGGTCATTAATAAAGATATTGAACATAACCAGTCCTAGAACCGAACCTTGGGGCACTCTGCTAGAAACTGACTGCCATCCTGACATCGAGCCATGGATCACTACCCGCTGGGCCCGGCCTTGTAGCTAGCCTTCTATCCATCTTACTGTCTATTTATCCAATCCATATTCCTTTAACTTGCTGGCAAGAATATTGTGGGAGACTATATCAAAAGCTTAGCTAAAGTCAAGGTATATCACATCCACTGACTTTCCCATAAAAAGTGTGTCCACCTCCAGGCCACATATGCAGGATCCTGCTTGCCTGCCAGGCCCAGTGTCCTGCCCCAGACCTTCATGTGGGGCCCCGGCTGCTGGTCCCAGCTCTATTAGGTGGTGAGGGGCACAGACAGGGTAAGGGTGAAGAGTGCAGCTCTTATCCTCAAACTTCACAAACTGTTCCAGCAACATTGAACTGGAAGGTACACGAGGCTCTGCAGCATCTGTGTTTGCTGCCAGAGAAGCCCCCATTGTGTCCTGGTGAATCTACCTCTCCTTTTCCTGCTGGGACTCCCCAGTCTTTCTCCTGTTTAATCTTTCCTTCTCCATGCTATCTCCAGAGTTCACACTCAAAGCCTTTTGCTGACAGTTTGATGCAGCACTGACTTGCAGGATTTCCTCTTCTTTCTCCTCCTTAGCTGGCTCAGGCATTCCAAGGTGTGGAAGGGGAACCCCTCATGGCCTCAATGGCAGTAGCTGCAAACAAAACACACAGAGGTACTACTGTCCTTATAGTCACTATGCAAAGTGAAAGTTAAGATTCAGAATCCCTCCCTTGCTCCTAAGATTTTAAATGAGCCTATCAGCACTTATGCTTTGGAGTGCTTGGGCATGTGCCACCCCCCAGCACCAGCCATGGTGAGTATGACTCATCAGGAGAGAGGTAGCAATTGCTTATTTGAGTAAATCTATGAGTATAGAGCAATGGCACTGAATAAGGGCACCATTTTCCACAGGTGGTGGTGATTTTAGCTGATATCTCACGCCTAAGGGTAACAAAGGCAGAGAGAGAACAGTTACCACTGGCATCCTAAAGTCACACAGGCCCATATGTTGCTAGCCTTTTTACTGCAATGGTGCCTGTGGAAGTTATCACTAACTGGCATGAGAAACTATCCTACCGCAGAAGCTGCCATCCCTAGAAACCTTTGACAGAGGATTGCAGAATACCTCCAAGAAAGTTTCATCACGATCTCTCAAGAGGATTCAAGGGACATCCCTATGTCCATTAACTGTTCTCTATGGGCCCCCCTGCCTAACTCTAGAGGGGAATAAAAAGCAAATAACAAGCTACCTCTACTTGTTGTACTGCTACCTCTTATAATACAAGAAATTAATGAAAAAGATAGTTGTGTCCTGCTAATGTGAGGGCACCATCAACGTAACGGGAAATAAATTTACACACTTACTTGAGGTTCTTTCCCATGTGTCAGGCTTGCTCATGCTTAACTGCTGGGATTGGACTGCAGTGGAGTCTCAAATACATCCTGGCTAGTGGCTTAGCTGGACCTCCCATCACATATTCCCCAGCTTCCTCTTCTTCCTTGTTCATGCAAGGGGCGTGTGGCTTTAGCTCCTCGGATTTATCCTCAGTGATCTGGAGGGTGGTGGTGGGGTCTACAGTTCCTTCACTTTCATATGGCCTGCTGCTGGTCTCCATGGTACTCCCTCACCTATAGTCCCTGAGCAATTTGCTTGAAATTTCTGTGGTGAGTTCAGAACCAGGAGAGCCAATATTTCCTGTCTACTCCAAGCAGAAATATGACTGAAATGTGGAGCCCACAGTTCAACTGGGCAGTTGCTCACAACAATGGTGAGATGCTAGATGTGCCCACTAACCTGTACAGTCAGAGAAAGGCACTTCAATCATTTTGAAGAGAAGAAAAGGGTTCTCCTGGGGTGTGGAGTTCACAACTGTGGCCAGATAAATCAGTGTTGGGCACTGTGTGATAAATGGGTCAACATAAGTAATGCAGCATCTATGCTTGGGCTACGTCAACCTCAATGCATCGACCATAGCTCAAAGTCGCTCAGGGAGGTAGTTACTGTGTCTTTGTAACAGGACACTTGAATCAGTGGGAGATATTTAAGTGTAGACAGATGAACAATTAGCTTGATGCAAGTCAGCTTATGTTGCCCTAACTCTGTAGTCGCCGAGGCCACAGTAGAGCATAATCTCTATGTAACATCTGAAATTCTAACTAACAATTAGGAAGCTCATTGACAGAGCAATTTGTCACTCCCTCTGCTTTATGAAAATTGGCTTATGGATATGAATATGCATAACTCAAAGATGCTTTATGCAGAACCGTTCATGTGTTCAGAGTATTTCTCAAAATGGACTACAGGCCCGCTTTGGGAAAGTTGCTAGCAGGCCCGCACCACTTTGTTTACCTAAAGGCTTCATAGCCTCAGAGCCTCACAGTTCCCATTGGTTCTAGTTCACTGTTTCCAGCCAAGGGGAGTCGCAGGAAGTGATGTGACTTGGACCGTCACTTCCTGCGGTTCCCCTTGCTAGAAACAGCGAACTAGAGCCAATGGGAACCGCAAGGCTCCAAGGCTACAGAGCCTTTAGGTAAACAAAGTGGCAGGGGCCTGCTAGAGGCTTTACCAAAGCAGGCCTGCAGTCCATTTTGAGAAACACTGATGTAACATATAATTTTAAAAGTTACAGTCTAATGAATCTGTATATCTTATTTTTGTGCATGTATCATTCTTGTATTTGAAGTTAGAAATATGATGTGTGAATCTGTTTATAGTTCTAAATATGCTAATGAGGGACATAAGTAATATTTGTGGTACTTAACGACTCAGTACTCAAATTAATGACCTGTGAATTGTCATGTTTGTCCTATAAGTCCAAACTGTGGACCATGCCACCTGGTACTGGAATCCATCTTGAACCTGGTGTTTTTCCGTGGGGATAGGGTGTGTGTGGAAAATTTTCTTGCCCTGGAGGAAAGTCTATAAAAACAATGGGACAGCATCAGTCTTTTATCTTTAGCTAGCCTTTGAAACTGTCTGGCCCACCCCTAGAGGATACAAAAAACTCTGAAGAAGCTGTAGACCCAGGCCAGAGTAAAAAGCAATTCTGACTTGAAGATTTTTACCTGAGATCAGAAGAGTTGCTGAGGATAAGAATCTGCATGTAACACGTTTCTTAGTGGATCAGAACTAGCTGGTGTTTATTATTCATTTCAACCTAATAACTTACTTTGATCTGACTGTTTTCACTTGCAACCACTTAAATCCTACTTTTTGTACTTAATAAAAACATTTGTATTTACTATCAAGCCCAATGTAAATAAATATTAACAGGGCAGGGGGAAAGGAGGGAGTGCATATCTCTCTTTCATTGACAAAGTGGATGGACCTTTTGAGTTTTCTTTGTATAAAACTTTTACACAGAGTAAGGTGGATTTATTTGAGGGTTTGGCTCATTTTGGGGATTAGTTTCCGGGGTGCTAAGTCCTTATAGTTAAGCCCTCCTGGAACTGAACTGGTCCAGCATCTGTGTTGCTCTGAAAGGGGCTGATCATTCTAACTCTGTGCCTTGTCTAGGAGAAACCAGAGCATCTAGCTTAGCAGGACAGGGTGGTGGAGAGCCCCAGAGGGCAGAAAGGCAAGTGTCAGTGGTATGATCAGCACGCCAGGGGACAACCCCAAGGGGATTTCTGTGATTCAACCCGTCATACAAGTATTCTACACATTTCAGCAATTTCAGACTATAAAATTTGAAGATAATAAGTCACCAGCAAAATATAAATAAAAATCTAATTTAAACAAAACAGTTACATTCTTTCTTTAGAAACATGATTTGTATCTACTCACTTCATTCATATAACTGGTACCTTGCAGGCAACACAAGCACTGTACAGTACCTCAGTCCTGATCTAAAAGCAACACCTTTCAGAATGAAAGTATGGATCAACCTCAACAGCATATTCAAATTTGGCTAAAACTAACATGGGTTTTCAATTAATGATGGTTTTGCTTTGTGACGTACATGCCTGTCAATTAGGACCAGCGGCTAATAATTGATTTTAACAATCAAAAGATCACAGTGATTTACAGAAGCTGATGATCTCGCTCTGAATATGTAGTTAAGAAGCAAAACTTCTAAACAAAATCCTGGACTTCTCAAATGTCCTATTCTGTACAGATAAAATCAATGGATAGAGAAGAACAGAAAAGAGAAGATGCATAGTGGTCATACTATTGCCAACATTCATCATTCAGGCTACATCAGGCACAAGTATAAATTAACATGTAGAGCAGGGTTGGGCAATAATTTCTGAACAGGGACCACTTCACAAATTTTTGAAGTGGTCGCAGGAAAGGGGGGGAGGGCCTTGGATGGAAGAGACGGGGCCTTTAAATAGCAGAAGTCGAAAGGGCTCACACCTCCCCTGTAGCTCCCAGGCATCATGTTAGCAGGGGACAGGAGCTGAGAGCCCTTTCAATTCCTGCTAGCACACTGCCTGGAAGTCAGGGATGCTAGAACCCTTTCAACTGCTTCTATTTCAAGGGCTCACACCTTCCCCAGGGCTGTTGCCTGACAGCTGTGGGAAAGGCGCAAATCTTTTAAATAGAAGCAGTTGAAAGGGGCTTGCGAGTCCCTGGCTCCCAGGCAATGAGCTAGCGTGGGCCCAGGAGCTGCGAGCCCTTTCTAGTGCTTCTATTTAAAGGGCTTGTGGTCTGCCAGATTGTTGCCAGGCAACGCAGGTTACCTGGTACCGCTAGCACATTGCCAAGGAGCTGGGATGTGCGAACCCTTTTAACTGCTTCTATTTAAAGGGCTCGTGCCTTCCCCGCAGCTGCCAGGCAATGTGTTGCCTAACAGGCGCGGGGAAGGAGCAAGCAACTTTAAACAGAAACAGTTAAAAGAGCTTGCGCATCTCTGGCTCCCAGGCAATGCGCTAGGGGGTAGGACCTGGAACTGCTGTGAGCCGGATCAAAGCCTTAGGCTTTTGCTTACATGGACTAAAATTATTACAATTCAATTCACTATTCAGTGGTTGTAATAGAGATCCTAGACCTGCTAGCTGTGATAAGGTATCACACAAAAAGCAAAAAGATCATGACTACAAAAGACAGAAAACCAGGGGCATGCACCTGGACAGCCTTTACATTTAATTCAGCACATAGAGTATAGCAGGTGGCAGGCTGTATCCTGCTACTTCCAGCGGATATTGCTACTGGTCATATCCAGAATTCCACCTCAGATATTTTTGTATTCCTCATATATTCTCATTAGATAACTAGGTCCAACTACTGCTGTATGAGTTCAGCACTTTGAAAATCAGGGCTTTCTCATTTAAGAACCCAACTTGAGGCAGTATCACTAGAAGCCTTTACACGTATTCACTGAAGCTCCAGAGTATGGATCCAACCTTGCAAACACTTACTGCCATGAGCAGTCTCATTCCAAGTGTTCTACAGGTCCATACCCTATATTTAAGTAAACTATTAAAGTTTTCCAAATTCTGTTTTTCATATTTGCTGATTGATGAGATATCCAGTTTCTGTTCAATTCATAATCAGCCTATTTCATGCAGTGATGCCACACAGTCACATGAGTGTCATCACAGTCATTTACTAAAGGAAATATGATGCTTCCAGTAGGAGCTTTGCTATCACTGAATAAATCAGATAAATGAGCAGGGTGATTTTAAAAGAATATGCTTCATTTTTAGATCTCAGGAATCAGCAATGATGGGAAAATGAAGGATAGAAACATCATATTACAACCAAAGAGAAGCTTACAAAAGTGTGTGTAAATATAGACAAACACAGATACACATTTTTTTCCTGAATGTGCAGGGCCTCCTTTAACTATAGCTTTATGATATTCTGTGAAGCAAATAGGAAGTCTTTCATTATTAAAATTTGGTATGTCCTGGATGAACACATGCATTCTGGTTACTCAGCCTGCAAAAGGATTAATTTCTCATGATAGCCCAATTTCAGTAACTTCAAGCAGAGCTTTTCTCATGCAAAGAGTTGGGCTTACAGGGCAAGATCCTTAGCTAGTGTAATCAGCATATATCTAGTGAAGTTGAAAGAGCTACATTGATTTACATCAATTAAGGATCTGGCCATATATATCCAAAAGTTGGCAAATAAACTGACATCCAGTGTCCCGACTACTAGCAATCTGACCATAATCTAGTAGTCCATAAAATTATCATCATGAGCCTTCCTATAAAAATAATTTGCTTGCCCGCTTTAAAACTTACTAATTTACATGTGACTATAATACTAAATTAAAGTACAACTTAACACATGTTAAACCTTAGTAAAATAGATCAAGAAGCGTCTATTATCATTTTGAATGACATTTTACCTAAATTGAATCAAACTTGACTAACACTTTCATGTTATTTTTAACAGAATTTTTTCCACATGATAGTCTACTACACCTTATTCCTCTGTACTTCCAAGTAAAGCTTTCAACATCTTCCTGAGTATCCTTTGCCCCATCCTTAGTACTTTATTCAGCTATAGAGAAGCTTGCAATGTTAACAATCTGGGACCCTCTTTAAAACTGCAATGTAGCCATTAATAGGTAAAATCTGCAAAATTGACACTTTAACTGTGCTGTCTGTATTGATGCATCATTGTAAAAGCAGCCATCTTTTTAATTGTCAGTGTTCTGTTTTCAAAAATCAACACAAGCATCGGCATAAATGCACAAGCATTTTCTTAAAAAAACACATAGCATTTAATCCTTTAAAAATCTCCCATCTGTTAGTATCCGGACCACTGTGTTGAAATAAGACACCAGTTTGAAAATGTGCCACAAGGCACACATGTACAGGTTGTCTACACTGGGTCAGTAAATAATGTTACAAATTAACATTGTGATTGCTGAGTATTCCTAAGTATAAAAGAAAATTGGGTTTTTTTGCTTGTTTAATGCAGTCTTCCTAATGCAAAAGTCACTGTCATGATACTAAGCTTTATACTTGTGTATATCACATTAGTGCTTCCACTGTAACCATAGTGTTAGTCTACCCTACATCACAGAAATAATACTGAGAAAATATGTAGTATCTTCACCTTATTTTAAAAACAGTAAGGTTATAGTATAATGAGCAAAATCAATCAAAATAGATGAGATGAATACATAATAGGAGATATTTTTTCCCTAGAGAACAACCCACCGTTCCTTTTCAGATACATACTGGACAGCAATGTCCACTTTGTATTTTGGACCTTTGATGAGAACCCTAGAAATATATTACAAGGTCGGTAATTTCTCCTTAAAATCAGCAAGGACTTATTTTTAAAAACCCAAATGTCTTAATAAAAATACAATTTAAAACTACATCTATTAAGATCGCGAAGACTGAATGCACATGAGCTGTCAATATGCTGACAAGAATTGTTATCAATATAGTATTATTTTGACACATTTATTTTATTGTAAAGTTCTAGTGTTGGAAACAGTATTGCTTCAGGCTGGATGGTGCAAGATAAAAGATGGTAGCAATGTGATTTAATTTAATATGCTCAGCATGTACATGTTACTCAGTTGTAACTACCAGGATTACTGTGTTAAGGGGAAGACCTTAGAACTGCTAAGCATAGTTTCTCAGAGCGTTCATTAGACTATTTATTAGATATTGCAGGCACAAAGAAGAAATGGGCTACTCCAATTTCTGTTCTTTAATATCTGCAAAGGAAAAGAGTACCAGAAAAACAGCTGCCTTCAATTACAGACCTGAAATGAGGAATTTATTTCTCTTATTAAACATAAGAACCTCATCTCTAACATTATTAAAGGTCCAGATATGTTAGTGCATAATTTCAACGCTCCAGTAGATTTGTTTTGCTGATAATGGTTTAGGCAATGGTTTTCCTCATGGTGTATTTACTTTTATTTTGTATAGAAATAGCAATAGATACAGGCTCAATCTGAGCCTCTATATCTCAATGAAAACAGATGAGTAAAATGTTTATTGTCCTAAAAGCAAGTCTGTTGATTATCCCTACATATTAACAAGTGAAATAATCAAATGATAATGCCATATTCTATTCTATACTGATCAAAGCAATATTCATTAGATGATTTTGAAAAAGGCAAAAGCTGGGTCATGCCAGTTTTTGGCCTTGCCCTCCAAATTCTAATGCTCAAAAACAGGTGTATCTGCTCCTTCTGCATCAAAATTCAGACTACAAGACATCACAGCATCAGAGCAATGAAAAAATGTATTGCTCTCATGGATTCTGGATTCTGCTGGATCAGCCAATTTTTGGCCACAACTCCCCTGGCCCTCAACTCTACTGCATCAATGGAAAATAAATGTAGACACTCCTTACTCCCAAAAAATTTGGACCTCAAAGCATTCAGTTCTACAAATGCAGCAACACAAATTCCTGGATTCGCTACCTGAATCCTGACAGATCTTGTCAATTTTGGGGCCTACTCTGCTAAATTCCACTGCCTAATTAAAGAACACAGTTAGATGCTCATATTTCACCTTAAAAATGTGAACCCTGATATGCCCAGCAAAATTCATATTTGCCTTCTGAATCATCCAAGATCATACTAAATTTGAGCCACAGTCTCAGAATTTGTACTATCAAAATAGAAAATAAGTCTTGCTTCTTCTCTTCCACCAAAAAATGTGGAATGAATCTTGGTGTGATATTTCCATTGATTTCAATGGGGCCAGGATTTCATTGCTGGTTTCAGATACAAAATAGCTGCAAAAACCTTTCCAATTGAGCTACGTTTTGGCGACATAATACCCAGTTTTACCATCTAAACTTGGTAAATAAGCAACTCTGATAGCCCTCCAGAGTAATACGGACACCAAGCATCATGGTGCAACATATTTAGCGGAAATTATGTTTGGTTTTATAGGCTCATGTAAAGCTATAAAGATTCATTTTAATATTAAAAGAAAAATTATACAGCCCTAATTTAGTACTTAGTCAATAAATAGGGCCTGATTATCATTTATTCTAAGGCTTCTTTCCTTCACTCTGACACTTCTTTGCATCCACTTACAGGCTCCTTGACACTGTCATTGAGATGTAAAGATGTCCTTTCGTGTAAATTAGAATAAGGCCAATGAGTTGCCAGCTATTTTCTATTCTGAAGTTTTGTTGTTATTCCATCTTCTAAACAAATAATGCTCTGACTTGGATTCTTCTTCAAGAATAAATATGTATGGCTGATCACGTATGGAACATCTCAGCTCAGAGGAGTGTTCCTAATGCTTTCTTGTGAAAGTTCTTGTTAGCATTACTTACACTATGTAGAGCGAAGTTTGTTGCAGTTTCAGTGACATGTTTGTGTTTTATACAGTTATCAAAGGCACAACTCCAAAAATATTTTTGTTTGTTTGTTTGCCACACTGCTGGACCACTATATGTTGGGATGCCAGATCAAGATTTTGCAGTGCTGTGGGTCTCGGGTACATCATTTCTCCATTTTTAAGGGGCAGTAGGTGCAGCTAAACATGAGGCCTAGTTAGTCAGTGGAATTTCACAGATTAGGGCTAAAAATTGGCAGGATTTAGCTACCAAGTACCTGCAATGTTATTACATCTGAATGCATCAAAGTCCAGATTTTTGGTGTCAGAAGAGTATATATGTTCTCTATTGATGCTGTTAAGTTGGGGGCTTGGGATCAAAAATTCCCTAGTTCCAAGCATCAGGTCTTGATTTGGGGGGTGCTTTCTATGCCAGGATACACCATGATCTATGGATTCTGTTGGTGCAAAAATGAGCATTTATACTTGCTCAATTTAAGCATTAGAATTTTGGAGGCGTGAGCCAAATTCTACCTCCATCAAGACTGAGGTCCTGGATCTGGATTTTTGCTGCATTGTTACTCCTGGATGCACTAGTAGTTTGTCTTCCTTGGGTTTTTTTTTTTTTTAGTATAATAGGGGCAACTAGACTTGTTCCCCATTTAGACAGTGACATTTCGGAGGCTGGATTCAGTAGTTTCCACCTTTTACTCATATTCTATGGTTCTTCCTCTCCCCCATTCCCTCCAAAATTGTAAAATACATCTGAGGCAGAAGGTATGCAGTAACATTGCCTGACTTAGTGTATCAAAGCCTAGAAAGGCTTCAGAGCCATTTCATGCCATTCATTGGCAACCTAGCTATGCAATGAAGGTGTTGCGTCCCCAGCAGTGCTGTACAAAGACATATGCAGTTACAGTGCAAACACTTACCCAGTCCTCGAAGTGGCGGCTCCCATTCTGCAGCAAGTCCTCAAACTGGATAGTGCAGTTAGCCACAAAGTCATCGTACCCGATGGGGGCATCGTGGAAAACAGCCATCTCAATCTTCCTGCCATTGCAAACGTCAGTGACAAACTCATCATTCCAGGCAGGGCTGTTGGTCTTTTGCTTGGTCGAGGTCTGCCCGATCCTGGAATCGTCCACGTTGAGGGCGATGTAAGGGTCCAGCAAAAAGGTCTGTGGTCTGGGACCCACCGCGTGCCTCAGTGACCAAGGTGTGGGTTTCAGATTCACCGCCTCGCAGATCTTGATTTTCAGCAAGCCGTTAAAAACCACCATGGTTGAATGGCTTCACTTTTCCTGGGACTAGGCACACTCACACTCACACGCTCACACTCACACACGCGCGGGGAGGGAGGCAAGGAGATCTCACCAATAAATAGGAGGGCAGGTCTTCGAGAGGGGGGAGCAGACCACAGCTTGGGGGCTCCCTTCTTATTGCTGCTGCTGCTACCTTTGATTATTATTTAGCCTTTGCTCTTGCGACACCCCGTGAATACATAGAATCGTCTTGCCTGTGTTTCTAACGGAAAACAAGGGAGGAAGGGAGGGGAGGCGGGGGGCGGCCGTGTTTGCAAAGCCCTCCAAAACGCAATCAAAATCCGAGCATAACAAACCCTTGGGGTGGGCAACAGATTTTTCCCTTCATCTAGATCATAATCCTGGATCAGGGCTTGCAAAGGAGGCAGAGCCGCGATCCGAGGCTCTTGCTCACTCTAGTGCTGTCTGTGGGCAGCAGCAGCAACCCACACACACACAAATCCGAACCGCCACCAAGCCAAACAACCAGCCCTGCCTACTTCACAGCCTCCGCTCAGAAAACACACGCCCGGGGACCTTACATCCGCATAGGATCGAGGAGCCTCCTCGCCTTCTCCTCCTCCTCCTCCTCCTCCTCAAAGGCCAAGGATCCAGTGGAACGAATCCAATGCATGAGGGGAGGCTGCTCCGGATCGGGCTCTTTGGAGATTTAAAAAGGCATGGAGTGACCAGCGCCTTCTGGCTGCTTAGCGCCGCGGGCTCGCCTTGGTGCTGGGCTGAGGAGTAGGAGTAGCAGCAGCAGCAGCAGCAGCACCACCCCACCTCTCTTGCCTCTCCCCCGTCTGTGTGTCTCTCGCTCTCTAATGCAGGAAATGCGCAAAAGACGTCAGTGTGTGTGTGTGTGTGAATAGAAAGTTTTGCCTGTTGGGGGAGCAATACGGTAAAAGTGAGCATGAAAGAGCAACAGCTACAAGCAAGTCAAGAAACCACGGCCGGGGTCGTGACTCTCTCAGACTCAATGAGCGCTGCCCTGCATATTCATGGAGCGATTTGCTGTGGTGGGGTTTTCAGGGGCGGACTGAGGGGCTGGGCTTCCTTCCCCTTCCCCCACTTTGCTAAAGATAAAAGTTGTGAACCAGTGTGGGAAAAAAACATCCCTGATCGTCTGCCTCTGAAGTTTTAAACAGCACCACGGGTTTAAGTTCTTTATCACTCAAATCCTGCTGCAAATAAACGTTGCAAACATCTATCGCCCACCCCTCCCAATGTATTATTGAAAGCCAGGGCTGCTCCATAGTAGTTACTGTTGTATGATTTATTTCCACTCTAATGTGGATGATCTCAAGACGTTACTGTTATTCCACAGCCTGCAAGTCCATAGTCAAATGTGGTTTTGTGCCAATATACGGCGCGGGCAAAGAAAAAAAGATGTCAACGCCTAACGTAAATATTTCTCTCTGAGGAATTTCCATTGCGGCTGTTTGTTGTTTTCTTTACTGTCTTTCTTCTCTGTAACTACAAAATCCCGCTGGAATCCCTTTAGGACTTTGCAATCTGCGATAAATTGTTGTTGACAAATGCAAGCTTCGGTTTCTTGGACTCCTTTTCCCTTTTAATCGCTTTGATCATTGCTGGCTGACAACGTTAACCCTCACCTCCCCGCTGCAAGCAACCGAAGCAGAACGTCTCTCCTTTTTGCTGTGCCTTCTCTCGGCCCTCCCCATTGGGCAGCAGCCGCAAGATAGGCAGGCTGACGTCATTTGAGGGGCAGAGCTTTTAGCTTCTTTAGGAAGAATTTCCCTTCCGTCCCCAACTGCTGGGAAGTGACCTGGGAACTAAAGGAAAGCCGTCCTCCGAGGCAGAGCCGAGATTTGCTTTGCGAGGAAGGGACCTGGAGTCGCCTCCCCTTGGGCAAGGACTTTAGATGGAAACAAAGGACCCAAGAGACTTTATTTGCAAAGATAATTTCCCTGACTATTTTGCCTGCAATCCTTTGATAAGTAATACCGTCTGTGTAAAAAGAATGTGATTTTTCCACCATTGCTAGAACTGTAATCAAATATACCACCCAAAGTCACTCTCTATATACCATACCATCCCTTTGTCATGAATCACTGTGGCTTTTTCTGCTGTTGATCAGCTCATTTTTAGTATGTATGCCAACTTAAACAGAATTCCCATAACATTCAGTAAGTGTTTAACTTTTTTGTCATGATCTGTCCTCCAGTGAATACAGGAAAAAAATACTAGTGTGAAATACTTACTCAACCTGATAGTTATTAAATGCAAAAAAAAAAAAAAAAAAAACCCGAAACCCACCAAGCTTATCATGGTTGCCCAAGAGTTTTTGGCAAGCAAAGCAAACTGACCCCCTCCCTGTCCAACATTCAATATTAAGAAAAATTAGACTAGAATAAAATGTTACCTTTGTTTACTTGGCATTCAAAATGAACAATGTAAATTAAAAAAAAATCGATTATAGACAGTTGCATTTTAAGTTGCAACTGTCTTTCTTCCAAAGGGACTGATTTTTGGGAAGCTATGAAAATCTTTATTCCTTGCTACTAAATGAAGTTTGTTTTTTGTGACCCTTTTGCAATGGGCGTAAACATTTAGAACTTTTCTTTCTCTGGTATATTTTATTTTATCATTTCAATGTTCACTTAAAACTATCTAAAAATTAAAAAGAATGACAGAATTTCTATTATTATTGAACATTATTGCAATTACAACAGAAAGGTTGTAGTGTGTTATGTTAAGTGGTATTTGTTAACATTAGCAGTCAGGTATATGAAAATCAGGACTTTACTATTAATTTAACAGTAATAGTCTACAATAAAAACACAGTCATAGAGTCCTAGAACTGAAAGGGACCTCAAGATACCATCAAGTCCAGCCCCCTGCCCTCATGGCAGGACCAAGCATGCTCTATATCAGGGGTGGGCAAAAGGGCCTCCATGGGCAGGATCCGGCCCGCCAAGCGGGTAGATCCAGTCCACGGAGACCCTGCTGCTCCTAGAGCCTGGGGGCAGGGGAGTGCCTGAAGACTTCTCTGTTCTGCTCCCGACCTGCGAGCACTGCGCAGCGTTTCAAAGCCCCATGCACTGCTCGCAGGTCGGGGGCAGAGCGGAGAAGGCTTCGCGCACTCCCCCACCTCCAGGCCTTAATTG
>CM057847.1:32309273-32342096 GCA_030068395.1 Apalone spinifera | reverse complement strand
GCCAAGTCTCTTCCAGGGCATGGGTGCCTAGTGGGAAGGGGGAGCAAAGGGGCTTGGGGTAGCCACTCTTCCCGTTTAGACCCCGCCCCTTCCCATTTAGGCCCTGCCCCTTCCGGGGTGACCTGGGGCTACTTCTAAAATTTTTGAAGTGGCCCCTGGGCAAAAATAATTGCCCACCCCTGGTCTATATTATCCCTGATAGATGTCTGTCTAACCTGCTCTTAAATATCTTCAGTGATAGAGATTCCACAACCTCCTCCCTAGGAATTTATTCCAGTGTTTAACCACCCTGACAGTTAGGAAATTTTTCCTAATGTCCAACCTAAATCTCTCTTGCTGTAGTTTAAGCTCACTACTTCTTGTCCTATCATCAGAGACCAAGAAGAATAATTCCCCCACCCCACGTGACATCCTTTTAGATACCTGAAAATTGCTATCATGTACCCTCTCAGTCTTCTCTTTTCAAAACTAAACAAACCCAATTCCTTCAGCCTTGCCTCATAGCTCATGTTTTCCAGACCTTTAATAATTTTTGTTGCTCTTCTCTGGACCTTCTCCAATTTCTCCACATCTTTCTTGAAATCTGGCACCCAGAACTGGACACAATACTCCAGTTGAGGCCTAATCAGCACAGAATAGAGTGGAAGAATGAGTTCTCGTGCCTTGCTCATAACACTCCTATTAATGCATCCCAGAATCATGTTTGCTTTTTTTGCTACAGTGTCAAACTGTAGACTCGTATTTAGCTTGTAGTCCACTATGACCCTAGATGCCTTTCTGCAGTACTCCTTTCTAGACAGTCACTTCCAATTCTGAATTTGTGAAATGGATTGTTCCTTCCTAAGTGGAGTGCTTTGCATTTGTCCTTACTAAACTTCATCCTGTTTACCTCAGACCATTTCTCCTGTCTGTCCAGATCATTTTGAATTATGAGCCTATCCTCCAAAGCACTTGCAACTCCTCCCAGCTTGATATCATCTGCAAACTTAGTAAGTGTAATCTCTAATGCAATCATCTCAATTGTTGATGAAGATATTGAACAGAAACGGTCCCAAAACAGAGCCCTGTGGAACCCCACTTGTTATGCCCTTCCAGCATGACTATGAACCGTTAATAACTACTCTCTGAGGGTAGTCTACACTGTAACACTATTTCAAAATAACTAGCACTATTCAAAAATAACTTAGTCTGTGTCTATGTGTCTACACAGCAGGCAGTTATTTTGAAATAGTGTCAAAATATTGTCAAGCTGGAGGACTTCTTACTCCGACTCTAACTCTCATTGTACCAGGAATAAGGGAAGTTGGAGGAAGAGTGCTTTATTTTGAAATAAGTGCTGTGTAGCCACTCCCTATTTTGAAATAAGCTGTTTTGAAATAAGATACGCAATTGACGTAGCTCAATTTGCATATCTTATTTCGAGTTAAGCCCTGCAGTGTAGACACTCCCTAAGTTGTATTTGCCTAGTTTATTGATAAGCACGTCATGTGAGACCGTATCACATGCCTTACTAAAGCCTAGGTATACCATGTCCACCACTTCTTCCTTATCCGCAAGACTTGTTATCCTATCAAAGAAAGCTATCAAATTGGTTTGGCATGATTTGTTCTTTACAAATCCATGCTGACTGTTACCTTATTTTCTTTCAGATGTTTGTAGATTAAATCCTTAATTACCTGCTCCTGGCACAGAAGTTAAACTGACTGGTCTGTAGTTTCCTGGGTTATTCTTATTTCCCTTTTTATAGATGGGCACTATATTTGCCTTTTCTGGTCTTCTGGAATCTCTCCCAACTTCCATAATTTTTTCAAAGATGATAGCAAAAGACTCAGATACCTCCTCTATCAGCTCCTTGAGTATTCTAGGATGCATTTCATCAGGCCCTGGTGACTTGAAGACATCTAACTTTTCTAAGTGATTTTTAACTGGTTCTTTTTTTATTTTAATTTCTAAACCTACCTCATTTCCACTAGCATTCACTATGTTAGGCATCCCTTCATCATCAAACTTCTTGGTGAAGACCAAAAGAAATAAGTCATTACGCACCTCTACCATTTCCAAGTTTCCAGTTATTGTTTCTCCCTCTTCACTGAGCAATGGGCCTACCCTGTCCTTGGTCTTCCTATCACTTCTAATATATTTAGAAAATGTCTTCCTGTTACCCTTTATGTCTCTAACTAGATTGAGCTCATTTTGTGCCTTTGCTTTTCTAATCTTGCTCTTGCATATGTGTATATTAAGTCTTAATCTTACAAGTACTTGTGATTATCTTTTTACAATCTTGTTAAAATCTCTTATCACATTTTTCAAGTCCAACACAGTATACATTCTTTGTGAGCACAGTTTCTGTGGGATCACAGCTCGTAACACATCAGAACAACTGTTGTGGGTCGCTGACTGGCCTTCACTAAGTGGTGAGCAACACTGGCTCAACAGTATGACTGGCTAACACTGGGCTACTGAGAATGACTGAACTTCCAGACCCTGCCCCCAGACAGCAAACCCAGGCAGCACTTTTTTGAAGTTATGTCTTGACACATTTTAACTATATTTATATATACAGCTGTGCTCCACGATGTGAAATAAATAATATAACTCAACTTCTGACATGGCAACGATGTACAATATTTGATAGTTTTGTTTATAAGAGATAACATTAATATTTTAAATAAAGAAAAAATAATTTCTATCTAAGACTGTATCAAATCTATCCATCATCTAAGAATTAGTACAATTCTCATCTGCATGGTATTTGAGAATTTTAAAACAGGAAACTAGGTGCAGAGAGAGTCTTTCTTTTCCAACACACGATTGTAGAGAAGTCTAAGACCCAGTAGTATTCCTGTTTATTACTAATTTTGTGGTATTCATTTATTATCCTTTTGTTGTGGACAAACTAAAAGCAAAGAGGTGCATGGAAGGTGGTAAAGATCTGAGTTCATTCTGCTATCCTGAGGAAAACTCATAGAAGAGTCATAGAAGATTATGGTTGGAAGAGATCGCAGAAGGTCATATAATCCAACTCTCTGCTCAAAGCAGGACCAACCCTAACTAAATTATCCCAGCCAGGGTGTTGTCAAGCCAGTCTTTAATAAACTGTAAGGATAGAGATTCACTACCTCCCTAGGTAATACATTTCAGTGCTTTGCCTCCCTTAGTGAAACAGTTTTTCTCCTAATATCCAACCTAAACCTCCTCCTGTGCAACTTGAGACCATTGCTTCTTGTTCTGTCATCTGTCACCACTGAGAATAGCCCGGTTCCATCCTCTTTGGAACCCCTTCAGGAAGATGAAGGCTTCAATGAAAACCCCTTCTTCTGCAGATTAAATGAGCCCAGTTCCCTCAGCCTGTCCTCCTAAGTCATGTGTCGTAGGCCACTTATTCATTTTTGTTGCCTCCTCCTGGACTCTCTAATTTGTCCACATTTGTTGCCAAGGAATTTCTGTCTCCAGATCTCATTAATCCAAGGCCATGTCTATATTTATTGTGCTGGATATCGATCTACGGGCATTTTATTTAGTGGGTCTAGTTAAGAAATAACTTGTGAGGAATAAGCGAAGCTGATGGAAGTGTTTGCTCCCGTCAGTCTCCCTTTGTGATGATGGTGCCAAAATCGGCGTAAGGTAAGCCTACTTCAGCCACATATTTTACCTTAACCCAACCTTCCAGGTCTAGTGTAGACCTGGCCTAAATCTAGTTGGGAACAGCTCCATTGTTAAAAGAATGGTCCTGATATTGCATATCAGGCAGTCTAAATCCAGCCAATGGAGAGCTTTAGGCAGATTAGCACTGTGGTAATGGTCGGAATCTGACATTCAATGGGGTGCCAATATAATGAGCAAAACAGAATAATGTATTTCCAGCACCATCCAGAGAAAGGAGTAATGGTGAGTGAATGACTGAATCATGACAGGGATGGATCACTTGATGATTACCTTTTCTGTTCATTCCCTTTGAAGCACCTGATATTGACCACGTTTGGGAAATAGGTCTGACCCAGTATGGCCATTCTTATGTCCTTATGCTTTTCATACCCAGTCATGGTGCTATGGCCAGGTGTCTATGACCAGGTCTGTGGCATGGGGTTTATGTAGCTTTGGCAAGCAAAGCCCTTTAACTCAGGCTTTGTTCATGACACAAGAATTTGGCCCTCAGCTATAGCATACAAATACTGGAAAACTGTATCCAAGATGACAAACAGTATTTATTTTTACCATGCAGATTACTTTGAAGGGGGAATCAGCACCTAGGAAATATGGATAAACACCATTAAAATAGTATGGAAGTGATAATATTATTGGAAAAGAGCTATTATTATTTTCAGAAACTTTGTGAGCTTTATCATAATTTTATATGTTATGTTTTTATTTAATATTATAGTTGTGGACACCAACACTTAAAATACTCATGCACACCAATTAATAGATTTCAGTGCCAAAAGGGACTACTGTAATAATGTAGTCTGACCTCCTGTATAATACAGGCCATTGAACTTCCCAAAATCATTAACAGTTTTGTGTCAAGACTACTCATCTGGTAAAGCTACTCACCAGCTGAATTGTCTGCAAGATTAAAATCTTGATTTCCTGTGCATGTAACTACAGACTATTGATAATTTGAGTATTTTACAAAATTTTGTGGGGGAAAAACAGATTGTAACAGGACAATAAAATCTGGATATATGTATTCATACTAAGCTTTTCAAAAAGAGAACATATTAATCATGCAATCAGATGGTAATAATGTAAAAAACACGTAGTCACGTTCAAAGAACTGCCCGTAAGTACAGCATTTTGCTTCTGTATGTGCTCCAGCCTGTTCTCCCTGCTAGAGTTACAGCAACAGTGAAATGAGAACTAGCAAGCTGCAGGCAGCATTTGTTACCTTGTGTCAGCCCCTGACCTTTGCGTGGCCCATGACTCCCAAATAAGCTCTGTGGAGAAACAGCACTATCTGGTGGAGGGAGTGTGTAATGTCCTGTCTCGCCTTTTAATGAGTTATGTAGTCAGTAATATATAATCACTGCTGTTGCTTTGTTCTGTTTCCTGTCCAGAATTGCTGGAGATTTTTAGGAGGCATTTTTCCACATGCATGACCACCAGTGAGCAATATAGGGAAACTATCTGGCAGAATTTTCCATAGCTAATGTCAATGATAATTGCAAGGACTTCCTGGGAATTTTAAAAAGTCACTGGAACTTTGGTGAAATATTTCAGGGCTCTCAGGTTATGACAGTTTGAGTGAGGGATGGTTAAACAAAAAAAAGTTGCATTTTAAATGACACATAGAAACATACACACACATGCAGAGCAGGATCTGATCTTTTGCAGATGGAGAGGCTTTAAAAAAATACCCTCATGTCAAATACAGATCCAGATCTGGAACCCTGGCCATAAACCTCCTGAATTTTGAGCTCTGACTTCAGACCCAAACATAGTAGTCACTCCTGCAAAGAGTTACGGAGGTGGCTAATTTTACTTCTGTGCGCTCAAATTAGCTGCTTATGTGGGTGAAGTCCCTCATGTGCAGGCCCGCCAACAGTAGGGGGGAAAAGGGCAGTTGTCTTGGGGCGCAGCAAATCCAAGGGGCTCCTGCTGCTGCAATTGTGGCAGCGGTGGTGTCAGGAGCCCTAGGCCCTTGAAATTGCCACTGGAGTGCTGGGCCACGTGATCTATGCAGATCTGAGGGCTGGGGGGTGAGTTGTGTCGCACTTTGGGCAGCATGAAGGGCTGGCTGCCTGGTTCCACCCCTTCACCCGAGGCCCTGTCCCTTCTGGAAGTGCAGAGCCCCCCAGCACCCTTCCCCCCCCACACACACACAATCTTGCCCAGGGGCCCATGCAGGCTGTCAGCTCCCCTGCTCATGGGTCAATGGAAACTGCTGGGGTGCCCAGCACTTCTGAAAATCAGATCTCTTCCTTTAGGTGCCTGTCTTCAGCCACCTATTTCTGAAAAGAACTCAGCAGTTTTGTCGACGGTGGTAAACCGCATTCTACCAGGAATAATGCCTTTTGTCAACAGAGTTCTGTCGACAGAAGGCGTTATTGCATCTACACTGTCCTTTGCGTCTACACTGTCATGTTGACAAAGAGGCTTGCTTTGTTGACAACTCGCTGTAGTCTAGACGCGCTTTGTCAACAGAAGCTTTGTCGACAGTATTTGTCGACAAAACTTCTGTCAACAAAAGCCTGTAGTCTAGACGTACCCTTAGAGATGGAGAACTTTCTTCTGTTTGAGGTTAATGTTCTCCAAGTCTTAGTGATCGTGTTTCATTCTATCTTTGTCTTTAAAAAACACCTTTAAAGACCACATTGTAACTCATACATAAGTGTTAATTTAAATCAGAGTGCACTAGTTAGTGGAATCTCATTGGGAAGAATAATGTCTTAGACTTGACCTATCACATGGATCTTTTCAGCCTATAGGAATCCATCATAGTTCTCCGAGTTCTCTGTGGGTGTGAAGTTCACTATCATTTGGATCATTGCTATTCTAAACATGGAACTGCTGGAGACACTGAAAAGCTATGTCTACACTTTAGGCTTCTTGTGCAAGAACTGTTTTGTGCAAGAGTTTCTGTGCAAAAATTCTTGCACAAGAGTGCGTCCACACTGCCATGTGCTTTTTGCGCAAGAGATGTGCTTTTGCGCAAGAGCGTCCATAGCAGCGTGGACACTCTCTTGCGCAAGAAAGCTCTGATGCCCATTTTAGCCAGAGGGGTTTTTTGCGCAAGAAACCTGTTGCCCATCCACACTGCCTTCTTGCGCAAGACCTCTTGTGCAAGAGGGCTTATTCCTTGTGGGGAGAGGAATTGCTCTTGTGCAAGAAGCCCTCTTTTCCAATACTTTATTGTA
This sequence comes from Apalone spinifera, assembly GCA_030068395.1. Lineage (NCBI taxonomy): Eukaryota > Metazoa > Chordata > Testudines > Trionychidae > Apalone > Apalone spinifera. The sequence goes on along the minus strand of CM057847.1, from coordinate 32,335,242 downwards.
AATTTACTTGCGCAAGAACGCATGTGCAGTGTAGATACTCCACAAGTTTTTGTGCAAGAATGCTTGCGCAAAAAGTTTGCAGCGTAGATATAGCCTGAGGGCTTGTGAAGGTTTAGCTCTTCTGCCAGTTGGAGTTGGCAGCCACAGGGCAGAGTTCAATATCTAGGGGTTCCTTTTCAACAATGCCACACAGAACCAGCATGAGTCCCTACCCAGAACACAGAACCAGTAACCTTACACATCACCACCGGAAGCCTCTGAGAGGTAATACTGTCCTATTTGCAAACACAGAAAATCTTTTAATGAAAGCAGGGAAGTCACCTGACATTACTTAGGGAAAATGCCACTAGAGGATTCATATTAATAAAACTGAGAGAGCGACTCCCAGTGCCTTCTGCCTCATGATCTTTAGTTCTCCAATCAGAAGTGTCCTCTGCTCCCTCACCAGACCCCACTCACAGTGGTTTCCTTGGTCAGTGAAGACCTAGAGTTCAGAGGTGCATCTATGTGAGTTCACCTCCCACCAGAGAAGAAGGTACTTTGCTCTGTTACCTGAGCACTTGCTGTGCCTGGCCACCCTGTCAGCCATGTTTCCTCACTGCCTGGCTACGCCACCTGCCACTCCCTCTGGCTCACTGCTTGCCACTTTTGCCAACCACCTATCAATTATCTTCCGCTGCCACCAGTCGCTCAGCTGTGACCTCTGAAGGTCAGTCTTGGTGATTTTTAGCTCTCAGTGGCCTGGACAGAAACACTGCCCCCCAACAAGAGAGTTCAGCTCTCACTGAGTACTTGACATAACAAAAGGCTCTTAATGAAGCCAATTTAGTTTTATCTTTGAAAAGATTAAAGCAGACCAGAGATTCTTCCGGACAATCAAGACCTCCTGCCTGGGACATCTGTCCCCACTCCTCTTACTTTCACATGGTTCTGACATTTCAGCCCCTGACTCAATGAGATACCTTCAACTGAAAATGGCCCTCTTATTTGGAATAGGTGAAGCACAGTTCTGCTCCCCTTTGTTCACACAATAAAGACAACAACATTGATAACATTTCACTAACATTTTACAAGCTAATGTTAAAATTACATTACACTGCGCAAGAAACCTGCAGTGTAGATGTAGCCCAGTAGTTGCTAAGCAAAAGCTGAAGGAATCACAAGAGCCAGCTCCTGTAAGTAAAAATCAAACTGGGGTTGGATATCAGCAATAGAGAAAGCACCAGGCTAGAATTAGGATGCATACAACAGTGAGGACCGTGCTGAGACTGGAGTCAGAGACCAGAGACAGTAGTCCTTTAGAATCAGGCTGGCGTCAGAATTTGTTGATCAAGGCCAAAGTCTGTGTGGTTGACTAGACAACTTCCTGGGCCAACCCCTGGGATTAAATAGGGCATTTGGTCAATCAGAGGGCTGCACAGTACTGTCAGTCTGGGTCAGTATCTTGGGTAGTATGTCCTGCAGCACTTACTCTCCACAGTGCTCTGGGACTGTGCTTCTACATAGCCTCCTGGCACTGTGGGAATGTCAGCTGTCCTGGACTCTGAGTCCCTTTTTCTATAGCTCCTGCCTCATAGCCAAAAGGTTCCACATCAAGGCCTTTATAAATGACACAGCTGAATAAATCACATTAAGGGGAATTCTGTTGTGAAAACTGATGCTAATATACTGCTGAAGTGGAGAAACAGTGAACTCAGAAAATGCAGACTTCAATGAGACTTGAGTACATGCTAACATTTAAGTACGTATTTAAGTGCTTTTCTGGATAGGATTGCTTTTTGAGTTCAGAGTGTCAAGACATTCTCCCTTTTGCAGCTAGCTGTTCATGGTGCCCACCCACTTTTTTTCTGCCCCACAAGAAGTCTTTTCAAAGCTCTCCTGAGGGATCAGGCCAAGGATCATCCTTCTTCTACAAAAGGAGCTTTTCTAACACCACACAAGGAAGTGACTCCTTCCTCAAGAGGTCAAGGAAAGATCAGAGATATGCACAGCTGCTTCCTCTCCTCTCCCCCCAGTAACAATTACTTGCATTCGGTTTATTAATAAACAAAAGTGATTATAAAGTGTAGGATTTAAGTGGGTGCAAGTAATAGCAAACAGAGCAAAGTAAGTTACTAAACAAAATAAAACAAAACATGCCACGTAAGCCTAATGCACTAAGAAACTTGTTACATGCAATATCTTATTCTAACAGTACTTCTAATAATCTTTTCTCATAGGCTGGAAAGCCTCCCAGTCTGGGCCTGATCCTTCCTCCCGTTTAAAGATATTTACAGCAATCATCTTGGATGGTGAGCAGCTGTGTCTTGGTGTATGGTAGCAGCAGCCCCTATTGTTTGGCTTCCCACCTTTATTTAGATTTTGGGAATCCTGCATATTCAGTTTAAACATTTTCTCACCTTCAGTGGAAAGTAAAGGACCAAGATAGGTTCCAGCATCAGGTGACCTAAACATATGTCCTTGTGGGGACTCTCAGCTCCTCCTACAGACAGGTCCGCAGGAAAAATAAACCCATTTACAGATCATTGTCCTTATCCATGAGACATCAAATTTCAGAAATACCCTTAATGGTCCTCACTTAGCATGTCTATATTAGTAAAATAGGTTAATACTTCATGTTTCTAACTTCAAATACAAGCATGATACAAGCACACAAATAGAATATACACATTCAGCAGATTATAACTTTTCAAATGATATTGTACAAGAAGTATTTGGCATGAAGCATTTTCCAGTTATGCATATTTATATTTATAAACATATTTATATAAAAATATGAAATGTGCCATCACACTACAGAAATGAGATCCATGAGAACTGCAGATATAGTTTAGACCTAAACACAAAATGTAACACTAGTAAGACAGAAAATAGTGTGTTTTTGTAATAAATGAATAATTTCACTGTAAGTTCTGTGCTGCTGTATCTCTGAATGATTATGAATGTAAACATTTTTTTCTCATTAGGAAGCAGTTACTTGCACGAATAGTCCCAGCAACTTCAATGGCACTGCTCTTGAGAGTAATTGCTCACAGCACAATGAGGAGTTTGGCCTTATAATTGTAACTGGAAAGAAATAATAAATATTAAATTTGCAATAAGAGGACACTTCAAATGATTCAGCATAAATTTCTTTTAGTGTGTTCAATGATTCACTGAATTATAGGACAAAAGCAGATGTAACATAATCTGATATTTTAATTTTGTAACATATGGAAAGTGGATACTCGAATAAAATGCCACATTTTTGAAAGCGTGGCCTCCTTTTTTATGATCAGTTTGATAAACAGCCTATTTTCCTTTCACAATGAAGCATTTAGTGTTGCATTATGAAACCGGAGGTATAAATCCATAGCGTGCATTAGAAAGCCTATAAATAGCAAAGTGAAGAATAAATCCAAAGTTGAATTTGATGTGTTACCAGATTTCCCCATTACTTTGTGCTATGCTCATTTCTTAGGGTTACTCTTCTGAGGGAGGGGTGGGATTGATAATTCATGTGTTGTTTGTGTTATTTGTGTTCTCATATAGAGCACCACTTCTCCCTTCTACCAGGTCCCTCACAAAAGAATTATCCTGCAGGGCCTAGGTTTCCGAGGTCTGGGTTCTTCCCACCCTAGAATCAGATGAACACACATACTCACACCTACTACCAGAGCACATCTAAGAGGGCAAGCTGACCTCTTCTATGTCCCCAGATTCAGTATTTGAGCATGGGTAAGGGTTTTTGTAGGGAAACAACAATGGTTCAAGAGGAAACATGGATTTGTTAATGGGCAAACTGGTAGTTCAAAGGAGTTGTATTCAAAGTTGTTTTGTTTAGGCTAGAGTCAGGAATGGATCATTCCTGGTTATGGGCAGCGTTCCTTCAAGGGACCTCATAATGCAATTAGGCAGTTTCAGTCATACCCACTGACAGGGGGAGAAAAAAGGCAACTGCCCTGGGCCCAGTGATGCAAAAGAGCCGGGAGCTCCCAGCCATTGTCTCCACCACTGCTGTAGTAGTACTGGTGACCAATCCCCACACTCTTTAAATCGTTGCCATAGTGCCACACAGCACGCTTTGGATAGCACTGAGGGCTGCTGGGAAAGGTGTAGCACTCTCTGGGCAGCGCTGAGGGCTGTTTAGCCACAGCCTCCTCCCGACCTTTCATCCAAAGCCCCCTCCAGGGTGCGGAGCAGGCTCCTCCGATCTTGCCCAGGGGCCCAGTGAGGCTGTCAGCAGTGGTGTTACATAGCATGTGTTTTAGTAATCATGTAGCCACAACAATTTTTAGAGGTTACACAGTTGCTAAAATACTCCCCAGGGACAGGGCCAGCAGCCAGTGCAGTCCCAGCCCTGACTCCCAGCCCCACTCCTGAGGAGCCCCCTACCACCTCATGCTGCTGCCTCTGTATCAGAGGTAGCAGTGCAGGATGGCAGGTGAAGCTGGTCCAGCAGCTGGTTTAAAAATTGGCACCCCTGGAGACTTGCTCCCTCCTCCTCTCTCCCCCTCCCCCCCTGCTGCCTCTAGTACAGCTCTGCACACTCGGTGCTTGTGGGGAGCCTGCTTCTAAGTCGCAAGGCAGCAAGGTGGGGAGGTTGTGTGGAGTCATTTGGATTAACCAATAAGCCTAGGCTTATTGGTTAATTGTTTAAATGACTATACTCTACCATCCCTAGCTGTCAGCCCTGCTGGTTTCAGTATTTTGGCTATCAATAGAAGATTTATTACTAAAACTGGTCTGATAATTACTGATCTGGGTGTGTGCAGGCATGGGTTCATTAGCATCTGGAGCAGAGATTTCCCTTCAGGTAATGCTTTCCTGCTTTCTATGTCTCAGAGTTCAGTGCAATTCTTGCTTTGGAATCTCTGCCCCCAATTCTGTATGTGTATGCTAATGGACATGCTTTTCTGTCCCATCTTTGATGTAAATGAGGGTGTTTCCTTAATCCTATCACCCTTGTCTGAAAGGGCTTAGGTGTTTCTTCCCCTGCCTTTTCCTTGCTTTTTGTAAGTCTTACTTCTGGTCAGCTTTGATTCAAGCAGAGGTTGGGGAGGGGAGGTCTTTCATGAGTAAGACAGGTTGAATACCATGCCCTGGTTCACCAAGAACACAGAGCTGGAAAGTAACAGATGTAATTCCATTTTACAAGAAGGATGGATTTGGCTCAGTGGACTAAGTCAATGGGAGCAGATTTAAGGAGACTAGAACAGTTTAGAAAATTATGCTTTTTCAGTGTTATAACTTAACAAGGAAGTTGCACGGTATGCATGATGCTTAGGCTATTAAAATACTTCCTTGAAATACATGTACTAATCCCAGCAGTCTTGATCAACTGCCCAGCCTTTGCAGGCAATTAAAATGATCTTTATACCAAGTAAGGCTTAGTCCTATAATAGTTGATTAATGTGCTTAGTTTTACACATGTGAATAGTCCATATGCTTTCAATGGGAATGTAAATGCAAGCAGGTGTATTAAGGTTTTATAGCACTGGGGCCCAATGTTGACATATACTTTATTTCCTTTGTATAGTACAGCCTGGAGACAGCAGCTCTGGAAATGATCCTATTAATTAAGACAAGACACGAAACAAAATTTAAAAGACTCTTCGAGAATTGCAGCACAATACAGAACAATTCAAACTGCCTTTAGTTTTGGTAAAATATCATTGTAAAGATACCTGGTGATTGAGTTAATTTCTTATTTTGAGATAGAACATTAATTTGAAGTTCTAGCTGCTCTGCCTTGATCTTACAGGACCCATAGCACTTTTTATAAAGGCAGGCCTTGTCTTCCTGTTCTTGACATGAGTTCTCTCTTCTAGTCCCTCTCCCCTTTTAAATAATATCCTAATGTGCTCCCTCCTTGGAGGGAGGTCTGTCTTCCACCTGCAGAGGTGCTGAATATTTTAGTGTATGGAGTATTTTGTAATCCTGCAGAACAAGAGGTGCTGGATTCAACTGAACTATTTCAGTAGGAGTTTCAGGGTGCAGGCTCTGGGTGGGAGTTTGACCTGGGGCTGGGACAGGGAGTTGGTGTACAGGAGGAATGCAGGGTGTTGGTTCCAACTGGGAAGTGCTTATCTAAGGCAGCTCCTGGTCAGTGGCATAGCAGGGCAAAAGTAGGATACCTACCTGCCCTGGCTCCATACTATTCTGCTCCCAAAAGTGGCCAGCATGTCTGGCCTTTAGATGGAAGGGCCAGGCTATTCTGCACAGTGCACACTGCCTGTGCCTACAGGTGCCACCACTGCAGCTCCCATTAGCCACAGTTCCAAGACCGGGGGAGCTGCAGAGCTGGTCATATCAGCATATCAAGCAAACTTAATATGCATATTGGTACAATGAAGAAAGAATATCATAGGACTTGCAAACTCTTGTGTAAGTGCCCTCTTTGGCTCCTACAAATATGTGCACTTCACAAAAGAGTATGCTGCTTAATTTTTCTAGATATAGGAAGTAAATAAAATCCAGTTTTGAGCAAATAATGTCTCCAGTTTATAGAATTGTAGGGATTATTGACACAATTTCACTACATGTGTATTGCTTCCCTTACTAAATATACAGGGTAACTACAAATTGTCCAGTAATTCAAAACCATTCCCTGCAGAAGCTTGCCAATACACTTTAGTAAAATAGGTAGCGTCATAATTTACTTTCACTATGGATCATTAAATTCTTAAAGGGGAAACTGCTGCAATTTTGAGATTTTCAGGCGTGCCTGGGTTTGTTTAGTTTAGAAAAGAGAAGATTGAGGGGGGACATGATAGCAGTTTTCAGGTATCTAAAAGGGTGTCATAAGGAGGAGGGAGAAAACTTGTTCATCTTGGCTTCTGATGATAGAACAAGAAGCAATGGGCTTAAACTGCAGCAAGGGAGGTTTAGGTTGGACATTAGGAAAAAGTTCCTAACTGTCAGGGTAGTCAAACACTGGAATAAATTGCCCAGGGAGGTTGTGGAATCTCCATATCTGGAGATATTTAAGAGTAGGTTAGATAAATGTCTATCAGGGATGGTCTAGACAGTATTTGGTCCTGCCATGAGGGCAGGGGACTGGACTCGATGACCTCTCGAGCTTCCTTCCAATCCTAGTATTCTATGATTCTAACAGAGTGAGGCGTCAACTTATATATTGAGTGCCAAATCCCTTACCCACCTCTACAAATTCCTGCCTTAAAATATTAATAAGAGTGAACTGGTAAAAATGTATTGCAATATATTTAGTGGAGGTCATAGTTGCAGTCCTCTTATTCTTCAGCAGTAAAGGATGAAAGAGGGAGCTAAAGCTAGAATTTAGCAGTTTGCTCTTTGCTAATAGAAGAGCACATCACTGAGGACATGTCTTTTCTTCAATGCTTAGCCAGGCAGTCGGCCACTAATGTTTTAGTGAATGTTTTCCATTTGATCTATTCCTAAACAACTGTGAAGGCTTGGTGGCCTTGTCCAAAATAGGAACACAGTTGATGAAACCATGTAATAGGAGGTCTGCTTCTGGGCTGCCTCCACCTCTCAGTTGATGGAATCTATCCCGGATTTTACAAGTGGCCTGAAGTTTGGCGTTCGCTGAAATGTCTTGCAGCATCCTTGCAATATGTCTGAAAAGCATAAAGCGCGACCTATGGATAGTGGTCCCAGTAGTCTTTAGACCTGAGCAGCCACAAACATGTTCATTACAGGTGAAGTCATTCCACTTTATGCCCAACATACAACTGTAATGGGGTGGACCAAGCCCTTTGCCCAGAAAGGGCCATAGAGAAGTCCTCCAGGAAGTTAGAAGAAGAATCAGTCAATCAGGGGCCAGGGAGGCCTACAAAAGAAGCTGCAAAGTTTGGGAGCAGTCAGAACAAGAAGCAATGGTCTCAAGTTGCAGTGGGGGAGGTCTAGGTTGTATATTAGGAAAAACTAAGGCCTTGGACTTTCTACTCTTGAGCTACTTGGAAGCTCTTGGGGAGGAACTCCAGGGAGATCCCAGTGGGGAACTTCTATGGGTGATGGTTCATCATTGATCACTAATGGTAACTCTTTCCCTTCCCTCGTCACAGCTTGGATTGTTTGTGGGGGTCCGATGCTGACAGGAGCGTGATGGAAAAGACTCCTCTTCCCCTCCCCCCCCAACAGCTGTGCAGAGCTTTAAGTCATTTTTGTGGCATGAAAACTCGGAGGTGATGGAATGTTCAGGGTCCACTTAGGTGGGAAAAAACAGTTTTGGCTGTTGAGAACTAGCGCAGCTCAGAGCTGCTGTTAGGCACACTGATAAAAATGGAGTTCTTAGGTTAAAAGTTCACTGACTCACAGAATGGCTTTTATTAACAATCCACTAAAATCATATACTAACCCATACATTAATACATTAACCTTTGTATTCCCAACACTTTAATTCTATGAAAATCTATCAGAACAATGTCATGAGCTTAGTCAAGGTCTGTGAGCGAGAGATCACCAATCTCAATGCCTGTGGAACTGCCAGAATGCTGCAATACAAAATCCATTGCCCAACATAAAAGGGTAGGGGCCAGAAAGCAACCCTGCCTTACACCAGATACTGATTTAAAGGGTGCGGACAACTAGTTCCCCAGATGAACAAGGGCAGTGGTTCCATTATGCAGCTCTATAATCAAGTCCATCAGAGTGGTAAAGATGCCTGCACCCTTTAAGGCAGGGGCAGGGAAACTCAGGCCTGGGGGCCAAATATAGCCGCCAGCTTGCCTGGATCCAGCCCCCGAGGCTTGGGGCTTCCCACTAGTATTGGTGAGCCAGCAACTGTGCTCCAGCCCCTGGAGCACACAAAATCTACTAGCCTGAGCCCCCTAGACTCTGGTATGCAAGAGGAATGTAGGGAGTGTTTTTCTGCTTCTCAGTTGGGGGCCACGTCAGTAAGGATTTGTTTGGGGTTTTTTTGCTTCTCACTTGTGTGTGGCCCCTGACTGATTTTTCTGTGGGTCAGTGGCCCTGCTTTAAGGCATTCCATACCACAGTCTATTCTTCTGAATTAAATGCAGCCTTAAGATCAGTACACACTACATGCGGGTGCTGTCTAAACTCACACTATATCTCGGACAACTAGCAAAAGGGCCAAAATGGAAGCTAATGTGGCCCTGTTCCTCGTAAAGCCTGACTTCTGTTGTAGCAAAGGCTCCAGGCTTGCCAACAAAACATGCACAAATACCTTCCCTGGAATGGAGAGCAGGGTGATTGGCCTGTAGCTCTTACATTCATGGTATGGTCCCAATGACTAATGTGTGCATACTGTACCTTAACTGTTTTCAATTAATTTTTTAACACAATCACAACCTGTCCTGTTAGCGACATAATTTGTGCTCATGGTTAATGTTATTAAAAATTAGTGGCACTGGAACATTTTTAATAGTGAGGGTGTTGAAAGCCAGTCCCCTTATCCCTGTCCATCCCACCCCCGAGCCTGGGACTGGGAGCAGGGGCCGTGTCTCTGGAAAGTGGGGGACCAGGACGGGGTAAGGGGCCATCAGCCAGGAGATGGGGCAAAATGTGGAGGTGCAGCAACACCCCCTGCACCTCTAGTTCCTGAAACTGTGGTAAAACTGGTCACAACCATAATCAGAAACCATTGCTACAACTTATTTGAGTGGATTATACATTGTGGTGTAACACTACTCAGAGTTGGTCAGGGACAGTAGGACTTTGGATCTAAAATAATGAGCCTTTACTGGCTGAGCTAAAAGAGCCAGTTCTGTTAACTGACTGATCACCCTATTTGTGGCAATCTCTAGGCACAATTCCACTGAAGACAATGGAAGTACAGGTCTGAATTTGACCTATACCATGGAAGTATGTGTTTCTTCTTTTGATTTTTAGGGAGTTTGGCTGTATCTACACACGTAAAGCTAAACTTAAACTAAAAATTGTTTTCTTATAACAGAGTCCTCTCTCAAATAGAAAAAAGGAAATAAAAAGTAAGAATTAAAGGAAACCAACAGTAGTTTCTAATTCTCTGAATACATTTTAACACTGCACACAATCTTGTTTTCAAAATTGCCCACTAGTCTGGCTAAAGGTAGAAGTGCTTACAAACATGTTACCTCCTTTTTACTAGGTTTTTATGAATGTGATGGGTTCCTCTGGGTCCAACCTAGAACTGGGGTACAGCTGAGCCCTCTGTCCCACCAGTTTGGGCTTCCTCTCACCCTGTGATGCTGTGACAAGGTGCAAACCCCTTTCAGGTGTTACACTTGCATAGCCCTCCACACGCAGTGACACATGAAGTTAAGTTACATGCAGGGCTAGTCCTAACCAATTGGCGGCCCCAGGCAACCACTTGGCTCGCCCATAAGGTTGCCAGATGGTTTAAAAAAAAATCCAGGAAAAATTTGTTGAGTTGAAAAAAAAAAAAGGTCAGGGAGGATTTGGGAGCTCTGGTTACATGAATGCCTTTGCCAGAAACTCATGAACCGAGCTCCCCTCACAGACAGGCTTCTGCCTGCTACCCTGTGTTGCTGCCTCTGATATAGAGATAGCAGTGTGAGGTGGCAGGGGGCTCCCCAGGAATGGGGCGGGGGAGGGGGAGGGCAAGAGTACCAAGTAACCATGTAATCACTAAAAAATTGTTGTGGTTACAAAATTATTGAAATAAATTATTTCTAATATCCCTAGTACATAACAGGTAGACAACAGTTTTACTTTTCTGGGCATATTTAAACCCAGACACTTGAAATGATCTCTTCCTAGGACAGCATTTAGGCATGTGTTTAACTATAAGCTTATTCTTCACTCTGACCACTTGTGTTTTTAATCAAACATGTGCTCTGATATTTTGCTTAATCTGGGTCTGAAGGTTGTCCTGAACAAAGAAGATGGGTGGTGGTGGTCGAGGACTCCCTCCTAAGAGGGACTGAGTCATCCATCTGCTGTCCAGACCTGCAATCTCGAGAAGTGTGCTGCTTACCAGGAGCTCACCTTCAGGATGTGACTGAGAATCTTCCAAAACTGATCAAACCTTAGAATTGCTAACCCTTCCTGCTTCTCGATGTAGGAACTAACGATACGGCCAAGAATGACCTTGAGCGGGTCACTGCAGATTATATAGCGCTGGGAAGAAGGATCAAGGAATTTGAAGCGCAATTCTCATCCATCCTTCCAGTTGAAGGAAAAGGTCCAGGTAGGGATCGTCGAATTGAAGAAGTAAATGCGTGGTTGTGCAGGTGGGGTTGGAGAGAGGGCTTTGGTTTCTTTGACCATGGGACTCTGTTCCGAGCACAAGGATTGCTAGGAAGAGATGGGATCCACCTAACCAAGTGAGGAAAGAGCATCTTTGCGGGCAGGCTTGCAAACCTAGTGAGAAGGGCTTTAAACTAGGTTGGTTGGGGGATGGTGACCAAAACCCTGAGGTAAGTGAGGAAGTTGGCTACCGGGAAGAAACACAAGGAGGAACGAGCAACAAAGAAAGACCCCTGACTTGAATGGAGAAGGTAGGGCAATCAACTGGGTATCTAAGGTGTTTGTACACAAATGCGAGAAGCCTGGGAAACAAACAGGAAGAATTAGAAGCCCTGGCCCAGTCAAAGAACTATGATTTGATTGGAATAACGGAGACTTGGTGGGATGACTCGCATAACTTGAGCACTGTTATGGAAGGGCATAAACTGTTCAGGAAGAACAGGCAGGGGAGAAAAGGAGGAAGAGTTGCATTGTATGTAAGAGAGCAGTATGATTGCTCGGAGCTCCAGTATATAGAGGGTGAAAAGCCTGTTGCGAGTTTATGGGTAAAGTTTAGAGGTGGAAGCAACAGGGGTGATGTTGTGGTTGGTGTTTGCTATAGACCACCGGATCAGGTGGATGAGGTAGACGAGGCTTTCTTCAGACAACTGAGAGAAGCTTTCAGATTGAAGGCCCTGGTTCTCATGGGGGACTTTAATCACCCTAACATCTGTTGGGAGACCAATACAGCAGTAAACAGACAATCCAGGAAGTTTTTGGAGAATGCTGGGGATAACTTCTTGGTACAAGTGTTGAAAGAACTGACCAGGGGCAATGCACAGCTTGACCTGCTGCTCACAAACAGGGAGGGACTAGTAGGGGAAGTAGAAGTGGGTGACAACCTGGGAAGCTGTGATCATGAGATGGTAGATTTCAGGATCCTGACCAAAGGAAGAAAGGAGAATAGCAAAATACACACCCTGGACTTCAGAAGAGCAGACTTTGACTCCCTCAGAGAACTGATGGGCAGGATTCCCTGGGATGCTAACATGAAGGGGAAAGGATTCCAGGAGAGCAGGCAGTATTTTAAAGAAGCCTTATTGAAGGCACAGGAAAGAAACTATCCTGATGCGCAGCAAGAAAAGCAAATATGGTAGGCGACCAGACTGGCTTACCGGGGAAATCCTTGGTGAGCTTAAATACAAAAAAGAAGCTTACAAAAAGTGGAAAACTGGACAGATGACTAGGGAGAAGTAATAATATATTGCTCGAGAATGCAGGGAAGTTATCAGGAAGGCGAAAGCGCAATTGGAATTGCAGCTAGCAAGCAATGTGAAGGGTAACAAGAAAGGTTTCTACAGGCATGTTAGCAATAAGAGGGTGATCAGAGAGGGTGTGGGGCCCTTACAAGATGAGGGAGGTAACTTAGTGAAAGATGATGTCGGAAAAGCTGAAGTACTCAATGCGTTCTTTGCCTCTGTCTTCACAGACAAGGTCAGCTCCCAGACAAATGCACTAGACAACGCAGTAGGGGAAGGAGGTGGACAGCCCTTGGTGGGGAAAGAACAAGTTAGGAACTATTTAGAAAAGCTAGACATAAACAAATCCATGGGTCCTGATTTAATGCATCCGAGGGTACTGAGGGAGTTGGCAAATGTCATTGCGGAGCCTTTGGCCATTATCTTTGAAAACTCATGGAGATCAGGAGAGATCCCGGATGATTGGGAAAAGGCAAATGTAGTGCCCATCTTTAAAAAAGGGAAGAAGGACAATCCAGGGAACTATAGACCAGTCAGTCTTACCTCAGTCCCTGGAAAAATCATGGAGGGCATCCTCAAGGAATCCATTTGAGGCATTTGGAAGAGGGGAAAGTGATCAGGAATAGTCAACATGGATTCATGAGGGGCAAGTCGTGCCTGACCAATCTGATTAGCTTCTATGATGAAGTAACTGGCTCTGTGGATATGGGAAAGTCAGTGGATGTGATATACCTTGACTTCAGCAAAGCTTTTGATATGGTCTCCCACAATATTCTTGCCAGCAATTTAAGGGAGTATGGATTGGATAAATGGACTGTAAGACAGATAGAAAGCTGGCTAGCTTGGGCCCAACGGGTAGTGATCAACGGCTCAATGTCAGGTTGGCAGTCGGTTTCTAATGGAGTGCCCCAAGGATTGGTTCTAGGGCCGGTTTTGTTCAACATTTTTATTAATGACCTGGATGAGGGGATGGATTGCACCTTCAGCAAGTTTGTGGATGACACTTAGCTAGGGGGAGAGGTAGATACACTGGAGGGCAGGGATAGAGTCCAGAGTGACCTAGACATATTAGAAGATTGGGCTAAAATAAATCTGATGAGGTTCAACAAGGACAAGTGCAGAGTCCTTCACTTGGGACGGAAGAATCCCAAGCATTGTTACAGACTGAGGACCGACTGGCTAAGTAGCAGTTCTGCAGAAAAGGACCTGGGGATTACAGTGGATGAGAAGCTGGATATGAGTCAACAGTGTGCCCTTGTAGCCAAGAAGGCTAATGGCATATTATGTTGCATTAGGAGGAGCATTGCCAGCAGATCTAGAGAAGTGATTATTCCCCTTTATTTGGCTCTGCTGAGGCCACACCTGGAGTATTGTGTCCAGTTCTGGGACCCCCACTATTGAAAGGATGTGGACGCATTGGAGAGAGTCCAGCAGAGAGTGACCAAAATGATTAGAAGGCTGGAGCGCACGACCTATGAGGAGAGACTGAGGGATTTGGGTTTGATTAGTCTGCAGAAGAGAAGAGTGAGTGGGGATTTGATAGCCTTCAATTTCCTGAAGGGAGGTTCCAAAGAGCATGGAGAGAGGCTGTGCACAGTCGTGACGGATGGCAAAACAAAGAGCAATGGTCTCAAGTTACAGTTGGAGAGGTCTAGGTTGGACATTAGGAAAAACGACTTCACTAGGAGGGTGGTGAAGTACTGGAATGGGTTACCTCGGGAGGTGGTGGAATCTCCATCCCTGGAGGTTTTTAAATCTGGGCTTGACAGGGCCCTGGCTGGGTTGATTTAGTTGGGATTGGTCCTGCCTTGGGCAGGGGCTGGACTTGATGACCTCCTGAGGTCTCTTCCAGCCCTATGATTCTATGAAAGATTAAACTGATTTAAGCACTTTCCTGAATTGAGGCGATAATAATTTATTAACATTATGGCTCAAAATCAATGAGAATTTTGCCAGTGATTTCAGTAATGTCAAGCGTAACTTCAAAGAAGAAAGTTAGCAATAACACAACAAAACATTCTATCTGGAATAACAAAAAGCTATTTTTAGTTTGTGTTTATGCTGTGTTGCATTGGAAAGGAACATTTTGCATATTATGAGGGGAAAAATCCAATATGATTTTTATTCAAACAATTCTGAGGAGTTCCAGACTTTACACTCTTTGCCTCTTTTTACTACTGGTAGCTACATTCAATTGAATATCAGAATAATTGCTACATACACATTTAAAGGCTTAAAGTGGTCAGTCTTAATCTCTTGCAGTAAGGGTCACTGAAAACAAATACAGTATGTGAGAATCTACCAGAATAGAATAATATCTAGAGCAGATATTATTGCTGCAGTACTAAAAGAGGCAGTGCTAATGGGTGCTAGTATGGAGAAAAGATCCAAGATAACTTTCCTAAAATCAGTGGTATAAGCTTATAAGAATGGAGGCCTAATTTCAAACTATTAATAGATGTGAGGGAAGTTGGCTTTGTGATACCTATCAGACACAGAAATAGTAATGCAGTGCACCAAAGGAATTGTATGACACATACATTACTTTTGTCTCATCCAAGACTTTCATTGCAAATATTAAAAAAATTAAGCAGATCGAATGTTTACATATATTTAAACTCTCAACACCTCTGAGCATATTTATGTTGTGTGTTGAAGCATAATGGATGGTTTCAATGGAGCTGCATTGCTATTACTATTACTAACACCATAAATTGACTTTAAAAAGATCAGAGTCTCAACTGAGGTTCTGTCCCAGAATTCCCAACATAAATTTTTGCAAATTAAATTAATCAATTAAAATACAATAGGCTTGTCTTTGTCAGTAGGAATTTCTCTAGCACTGGATTCTTACACAGTTTCTATTCAAGTTTTTATGTGGACAAAACTCTCATTGAAGTACTCATTTCCCGCGGCTCCCTTTGGCTGCAAAAAACGAAACGGAGCCAATGGGAGCCATGAGGCTCCGTGGCTGCGGCGCCGGTATATAAACAAACCGGGGCGGCCAGTTAAAGTGTTTCTGAAAGTGTTTCCGCAGAACACTTTCAGAAACACTGTACTAGAGGGCTTCTATCTGACCTGCAGAGGGCTCTCCAGAGCAGGCTTCCTAACCCAGTGGTTTTAAAACTCTCATGACCCAGTTGAAGAAAACTGTTGATTCCTGTAACTCTTTTGACTAGAGTGCAGGTTCCAGGGTGAGGCTGCAGAAATGAGGGGTTTGGAGTGAGGGAAGGTGGGGGAGGGGAGAAGGCTTTGTCTAGGGCTGTGGACTCTGGGGTGAGGCCAGAGATGAGGTGTTTAGGGTGCAGGCTGGGGGGCAGAGGGGTTCAGTATATGGGAAGGGATTCTGGGCTATGGGGGTAGAGTACAGAGAATGCAGGCTCTTTCTGGGGGTGCAGGCTATGGGATGGGGACAGGAATGAGGTGCAGGAGGTGTTTCTAGGTTGGGAGGGTCTCATGGCTGGGACAGGAGATTGTTGGGGCACAGGCTTACCTCCAGCAGCTCCCAATCAGTGATGCAGTGGGATGGTAAGGCAGGCTTCCTGCTGTCCTGACACAGTGAACTGCCCTGCACCCTGGAAGTGGCCGGCAGCAGGACCAGCACCACAGGCTGTCCCCGTCCCAAGCAGTGGCTCCACATTTCATTGGCCGGTTGCTGGTTTGTTGCCAGGTATTGCTGAACAAAAATGGATGGAGCTCATTTTAGGCTTGCTTTGAAATGGGATTGGCTTCATTTTTTGGCTTGTTTTGCTCTTTTATCTTGTGAGGGCTGGCTACACAACTCCACCTAGGTGGATTTACTGCTGATTGCTTCCAGGGCACAGCACAGTCCACAGTGCCAGAACAGGCAGGAAGCTGGCCTTAGCATGACCACTACAGCAAGGTGACTCAGCGTCTGTCTTTCTGCAACCCAGTACTGGGTTGTGACCTATAATTGAAAATCACTGTCCTAACTCCAGAAAGAACACAAATACTGACTTCCACTCAAAGATTGACACTCACAAGTAGAAATTCTTAAAAAAAAAGTTACATGCATTTTAACTAGATAAGCAGTTACAGTACAGGTTGGATCTCCCTTGGGACCTGACTGGTCCCAAATGAGGGATTTTTCCAGACCAGGGAATCATTTCTGGCCTCCTTGCTGCTGTCTCCCCTCCTCCCCCTCTCTGTCACTCTCAACTGGGCTTCCTGGTTTCCCCTGTAGCCCAGCTGGGCCATGTGCTGGCTCCCTTCCCCCAGCATACCACCAGGCTTCTATCCTTCTCCTCTCCCACAGCGCGCTGGGACTCTCTGATCCTGGAACATCCATGGTCCTTCTGGATCACAGATTTTGCTGGACCAGAGTGTTCGGTTTATAGAGGTGCAACCTGTATATTGAATAGAACAGGAAATAATGCCTAGAAATCCTATACACAAGAGACAGAATACACTATATTCTAACTATATAGTAGTTACAATGTAACACTGAAAGCACACCGAGACCCTGCATACATATGTATAAAAGCCTTAACTTACTAATTACAATTGAATGCTGTACCTAACATCATGTTGCATACTTGACTTTGATTATTACAGTATTGTAGATTTAATATAACATTTAGCATCTAACATCCTCTGAGTAGTGGTTGGACAGTCACAGGATCAGTGAGGTAGATCTTACTCAAAACATAGGCATCCACCTTTATTGACAGACATAACGAGACACTTCACAATTACAGATGAAAAAAATCAGACTTACACTCACACCCAAAATTCCTCTGACTCATTTGAAGGTCCTTCTGCTCTGTCAATGTCAAAGATGATGATGCCTGTGTCTGGAGATGGTGGAAGTTACTACTTTCCTGAAGCTGCTACTGCCTTAGAAGCTACTAGCTTGTAGAAGCTTCCATTACTGCTGCTTTTGGATCTTGCTTTAGTGTTCATAGAATCATAGATTAGGATTAGAAGGGTGAGTCTACACTGCACCGTAGGTCAAAATAAGATACACAATTTGAGCTACGCAAATTGCGTATTGTATTTCAAAATAGCTTATTTCATAATTTGGCACTGTCTACACAGTGCCAAATTTCAAAATAACCCACTATTCTGAAACATCCCTTATTCCTCATGGAATGAGGTTTACAGGGATGTCAGAGCAGCAAGCCTGTTATATTTTGAAATAATGGTCTTGCTGTAAAGAGGCGGGATAGCTATCTGGGGATACTATGGTATCCCAAAATAGTGTTGCAATGTAGACGTAGCTGAAGAGACCTCAGGAGGTCATATAGTCCAACTAGCTGCTCAAAGCAGACCCAACCCCAACTAAATCATCCCAGCTAGGGTTTTGTCAAGCCAGAACTTAAAAACCTCTAAGGATGGCGCTTCCATGATTCCCTCCTAGTAAATAGTTTTTCATGATATCCAACCTAGACCTCCCCCACTGCAACCTGAGACCATTGCCCCTCGTTCTGTCATCTGTCACTACTGAGAACAGCCTCTCTTCATCCTCTTTGGAACTTCCCTTTAGGTAGCTGAAGGCTATCAAATTCCCCCTTATTTTTCTCTTCTGAAGACTAAATAAGCCCAAATTCCTCAGCCTCTCATCAGAAGTCCTGTTCTCCAGCCTCCTAATAATTTTTGTTGCCCTCTGCTGGACTCTCTCCAATTTATCCACATCCTTTCTGTAGTGGTGGGGTGTCCCAAAACTAGATGCCATACTCCAGATGTGGCCTCACCAGTGCTGAATAAAGGGGAATAATCCCATCCCTAGATCTGTTGGCAATGCCCCTATTAATGCACCACAATATGCTATTAGCCTTCTTGGCAACAAGGGCACAGTGTTGACTCACATACAACTTCTCATCCACTGGAATCTCGAAGTCCTTTTCTGCAGAACTGCTGCTTAGACAGTTAGTCCATGACCAGTAACAATGCATGAGATTCTTCCCTCCTAAATGCGGGACTCTGAATTTATCTTTGCTGAACCTCAACAGATTTATTTTGGCCCAATCGTCTACCTCCCCTCACCCCGCTTAGTGTCATCCACCAACTTGCTGCAGATGGAATCCATCCCATCATTCACATAATTAATGAAGATGTTGAACAAAACCACCCCTGACTCCTGGGGCGCTGCACTTGATACCAGCTGCCAACTAGACATTGAGCCATAGATCACTACCCATTGAACCCAATGATCTAGCCAGCTTTCTATCCATCTTATTGTCCATCCATCTTTAGAATACTGTGGGAGAGTGCATCAAAAGCTTTGCTGAAATCAAGGTGTATCACATCCATGGCTTTTCCCATATCCACAGGGCCAATTATCTCATCATAGAAGGCAATTAGGTTGGCCAGTTATAAATGCATATTGACTGCACCTAATCACCTTGCTCTCCTCCAAGTGTTTCAAAATGGATTCCTTGAAGTCTTGCTTGATGATTTTTCCAGGGACTGAAGTGAAGCTGACAGGTCTGTAGTTCCCTGGATTCTGCTTCCCTTTTTAAAAGATGGGCACTATATTTGCCATTTACTAATCATCCAGGCATGTTCCTGCTAATCTTTTCTATCC
Source organism: Apalone spinifera (assembly GCA_030068395.1). Lineage (NCBI taxonomy): Eukaryota > Metazoa > Chordata > Testudines > Trionychidae > Apalone > Apalone spinifera. The sequence continues at coordinate 32,316,282 of CM057847.1, read as the reverse complement.
ATGCAAGAATTTTTTCTGTGCATGTGCAGAATAAACGTTTTATGTACAGAGGCATGTGATACTGTGCATTAATAGTAGAAACACAAAACCTAGCTGTCGGTACCCTGCTAATCAGCTGGACAACATATGCATTTATCCTGAACAGCCACACAAGCACACAACTTACAGGGAACACTGATCTAAGACCTCCTCTAACCACCGAAAACTCTTCGCGTGGATAGAAAAGATTAGCAGGAACATTGTCCTGGATGATTGGTATGGCTCTGTAGTCATATCAACCAACTCTCTCGGTACCTTCAGGATATGTCTAAATTATCAGGCTATTTCAAAACAAGTTATTTTAAAATAATAACTCCTGAAATAACTATTTCAAAATAAGCTTATTCCTCTTCATAAGCAGGAATTATTTCAAAATAACAAGCCCATTATTTTGAAAAAACAGGCTTGCTAGTTTGGATGCTCACCTTGGTGTTTTGCAATAACTCCCCAGTGTAGACATGCCCTCAGATGCACTACAACTGGTCCTATAGACTTGTGTATGTCCAGTTTTTCTAAATAGTACTTAATCTGTTCTTTCACCATAAAGGGTGCTCCCCTCATTCCCATATAGTACTGCCCAATGCAGTAGCCTGGGAACTGACCTTGTCTATGAACAGGGCTTGACAAGCGGCGGCGAGCCCTGCTCACCAGCCACGTGTTTTGGCACGCTGCGCCTGCGCTGATTGCGCTACAGCGCTGTGCCGGGCTAAAATCTACTCGCCATGGGCAAGTAGATTGCCATAATTGTCAAGCCCTGTCTAAGAAGACTAAAGCACAAAACAAAACTAAAAAATTGAGGACTTCAGCTTTTTCCATATGTCACTAGGTTGCCTTCCCCATTCAGTAAAAGCCCCATACTGTCCCTTATCTACTTGTTGCTAACATACCTGTAGAAACCCTTCTTGTTACTCTTCACATACCTTGCTAGCTGCAACTCTAATTGCACTTTGGCTTTTCAGACTATATCCCCACATGCTTGAGGTGGAAAGAGGGCAGGGACAGAGTAGGAACAGGGACGAGGACTTGGGGGAAGGAGCGGAGTGAGGGTGAGAGTGGAACAGGGATGGGAACAGGTGGGGCAGAGGTGTGGCCCGTGATGGAGAGGCGGGTTGTCCCAGGCCACACACACCTCTAGGGATGGCGCTGGCCACATCATAGTTCCTGCAAAGATGCTCTTTCCTCTCTTAGTTAGGTAGACTCCATATTTTCCTAGCAATTCTTCTTCCTGGAACAACATCTCACAGTCCTCTGTCTGACAGCACCTGCACAACCACACATTTACCTCTATTCAATGGTCCCTACTTGGGCCTTTTCCTTCAGCAGGGATGAACAAGAACATGGGTGACGTCTCAAACTCTTTTTCCTTCTTCTCTGGCCCACACATTCTGCACTGATCTGCTCAAGGTTATTCTTGGTGTATCATTGGTGTCCATGTAGAGAAACAGGAAGGCATAATGGTCTGAGGACTTGATCAGTCTCAGCAGACACTCCGTGACATCCTGAATTCTAACTCAAGACAAGCAGCACATTTCTCCAGTTTCCAGGTCTGTATGGCAGATGGATGGTGTCTCCAATCACAACCATATGGCTTCTCTTCTTCGTGATGATGTCCATGGAATCCCCACCCTTAGGACTGTCAGTCCCCGCAATACGCGAGATTCGAAAGGGATGCCAGAAAGGATGAGACCACGACTTGGGGTTGTAAAAAAGAAAAACTGATTTTATTTGACACCCTGTGACTGAAAACTCAGTCAGATGCGTGGATGCCAGACAATTATCAGAATAAAAAATAAACAAATTACCAAACAATATAAAACAAGACCCTGAGATTTCTCCAAATCACAATAGTTCTCAAAAAGTGTCCAGGGGTTAGGAATAGTAGAATTAACACTGATATTGTTCATAGAGCTAACTATTTACACTTTTTTTATAAAAGAGAACAGTTAAAAAACCTTAACAATGACTATTCACAAACTAATAAAACAACTCTTTAACTAACTGTCACTTGACAGGTAACAAGGGCAACTGAAATTAATAAGAATAGGGATACTCGTGGGGGAGGGGTGTTATGCCAGTTCTGGAGACAGCAGGAACACAAGTACCAGCCACATGCTCATAAACTGTCTCCACTCGGGTCAACCAACTCGAAGTACGCTCAGTAAGACTCTAGAGCGGGGGGTGCAAGGCGTCTGGGTGATCAGGCCAGGCGTTCACATGATGCGAATCCCCGCTGTGAGGGGGCTTGCCTGCCTGTTTTATTACCCGGTCACTTGCTACCTTATTGGCTGCTCTTTGCCGCAGTGGGTGGAGTAAGCAGGCCTGACCACAAGTCAGCCCATTGGCTGATCTTTGCTGCAGTGGGTGGAGTGAGCAGGGGGAGATAATTATTTTACATGCCCTTATATGGAAAGCGCTCCGCCTCACAGACAGAGCCCCCCATACCAGCCTTTTCAGGTGTATACAGGCTATGGCTCACCTGCGACGGGCAGCCATTTCTGTTGTTCTGTCTCGGACAAGGACAATACATCCCATGCCTTTCCTTCGATGGGGTCTCCTCGGATAACTCTTCCAAACTATTATCTGACCTAGTACCTGTGGAGAGAGACTGAAAACAGTTTCTTATGTTTGTCTGCATGAGGGATACATGAGTTCTCCTCTTTCTTTTTCTGGAGGTCACATGCTGCCAGTTTCCTGCCCTGCTCTGCATTGAGCTCTCTGATTCTTCAGCATGCTGTGCCTGCAGTACCAAATGCTGAGTTCATTCCATAAAATTTTCGTTTTCTTTGATGCAACACAGGGTTGATACTTGCATCCAGTATGATCACCACCTTACACCTCATACAAAATCACTTCTATCCTCTGGAATAAAGACAAACATGGCACATCCTTCCCAGGTTACAACAGCTGATTGCTCTCTATCAATATTGCCTTCATGCTAAGAACCTATTCAGATGTTGTATTTACTGCTCACAGAAGCATGAAAAGGCAAAAAACAAAACAAAACAAAACTCTGTGGGAGCTCCCCCAGGCAAACTTCGTTTGCCTAGTCTCTGTTGTTGTCTTTCCGGAAGTGTCTGTTGCTGCCACCATAGTTGTGAGCTTGCTGACATGGTCTTCAGACTTACTGCTGTTCAGAAAACCCCATCTTTACATCTGTTTGCCTTATGTACTGGGTGCTCTCTCAACATCAGCTCATTCCAAACAATCAGCTTCCAGATACCAACATATGTGCACTTCGTCGGCTTTCTCCCTCTGATCTCAATGGGGTGTGTTCAGATGAATCCCCCTTTAAATCACTGGGCAGTTGCACCTTTACTCCTGTCAGGAGGCCTGACCACTATTATATATTTGCAACAAATCTTTTTAAAAAGGTAACATGTAAGAAGTCTATGAAAACATTGTGATTTGCTGAATATGATTATGCTTTTTGTATGCATGTATCATTTTTGGATTTAAAGTTACGAGTATTGGCTCAATAACTTTATTTCAAATACTTCAGGGGATAGCTGAGTTAGTCTGTTACAGAAATAAAACAACAAATGGTCTGGTAGCACTTTATAGACTACGGCTACGTCTAGGCTGGCATGATTTTCCGAAAATGCTTTTAATGGAAAAGTTTTCCGTTAAAAGCATTTTCGGAAAAAGAGCGTCTAGATTGACACGGACACTTTTCCGCAAAAGCACTTTTTGCAGAAAAGTGTCCGTGGCCAATCTAGATGCGCTTTTGCGCAAAAAAGCCCCGATCGCTATTTTTGCGATCGGGGCTTTTTTGCAGAAAAGAAATCTCTGCTGTCTACACTGGCCCTGTTGCGCAAAACTTTTGCGCAAAAGGGACTTTTGCCCGAACGGGAGCAGCATAGTTTTTCCGCAAAAGCACTGACAATCTTACATCAGATCGTCAGTGCTTTTGCGGAAATTCAAGCGGCCAGTGTAGACAGCTGGCAAGTTTTTGCGGAAAAGCAGATGATTTTCCGCAAAAACTGGCCAGTCTAGACTCAGCCTAACAGTTTATCTATTGACTTTGTTTCTTATCTGTTTTGGTTTAACTACCCAGTCTTCAGATACTCACTGATTCCCTCTGCTCTGTCTCCCACCCCGTCTGTTTTTCTTTCCTCCCCTTCCCCTCTCTTATTTATTTTGGGTGTACGCATCCTAAACTCATAACTTTGGTTATCTGAAGAAGTGGGCTGTGCTCATGATAACATCTACATGTTTTGAGTCTATGAAGTGCTACCAGACCATTTGTTGTTTTATTTCAAATGTTTGTTCCTGGGGTTAAAATTTGCAAAATAACTAGCCAGCACATTTTGAAAGGACTAGTCAAATTAAGTGACTCAGCAAGGAACATTTAACTCGTAATGGACCACAGAAGACACCCATCTATACTGAATAGCCACAGTGGTGAAACAGGTGTCCAGGCTGACTCCAGAGAGCAGTTCTTCTGGAGTATGCTCGTCCTTTGCAGCATCACTTTTCCAATATCTTTGCTTTGCTGTTTTAAAGCGGCTGTCCGGGAGTGCTGCTCATCCTTGTAGCAGTCTCCACAAGCTGCTCCCGCTACTGACCGTCCTAGGGACCAGAGCTGACCTATCTACAGACGGTTCAGGGCAGCCCCCGAACCCTGCACTTTGTGGGGCTCAGGGCAGTCTGGGGGATTAATGGGGAGTCTAGCTGCAGGAAGCGGAGTGACCCAACCCCAGACTGCTCCGCTCCACCATCTCCAAGCCGGGGCGCTCTGCTTCACCGCAGCCTGTGGGAAGCGAAGCGCCTTGGTCCTAGCCCACTGTGGCCGGGCCACTCCACTGCCTGCCATGATGATGAGTGCTGGGGGGAGTTGGGGCCTTCCTCTTGGCGCGAGGCCTCTGGGGCCCGCAGTTGCGGGAAGGGTGCAACGGGGGCGGCTTAGGCAAGGTCCCCACGCCCCAGGGAGCGGCCAACCGGCTGCCCAGCCCGCCACTGCCCGGGGAGCCACGTAGGCTGCTCCGTGCTCAGCCCGAGCCGCTCTCCAGGGGCTCCCGCGAGCCAAGCCGGGCCGCGCCCGCAGCCAGGCCACGCCCGCCCCAGCCGCGCTAGCGGCGACACACGCAGCCCCGGCCCTGCTCGCGGATTGGCGCGGCCTTGTTCCGGGGCCGCCCGGCCGCCGCTTCCTGCTCCTCCCTTTGCGCGGCGGGGACTAGGCCGGGCAGCCGCGGCCCTTTCAAACCCAGCCCTGACTCCAGCCGCCGCCGCCAGCGAGCAGGGGGGACCGGTGCGTGAGCTCCAGCCGCGGGGCGCGTGCGGGGCCGAGGGGCGCGGGCTGGCGCTGCCGCCGGGAGGCGGGGAAGGGGCCGAGCCACGGCCGCTGTCGGCTGCTTTGTCTCCGAGCTGTTCCGGGCGCAGCGCTGGCAGCCCGCAGCGGGGCATACCTGGTGCGGGGGGTGGCAAAAGCGGTCTGGGCCCCCCTCACAATACAGCGAAGAATTTGTTCTCATCCCAGGCCAGACAGAAGCACTTTCTCATAATGGGGGGTTGTCACTGGTGCAGCTACAGTTGCAGTGTACCCCCCCATCACACACTTAACAATAAAGACGAACGTTGATGCTGGCATGGCAAGTTGGGCAGTGGCTGCCAATGTGCAAAGGGTACAGTGCTCCGTGAGTGAAATGCAATCCCCTACATTCAACTAATTGCAAGGGGAGCAGTGTAGTCTAGTGCCTGGACCTGGATTCTGAGCTTGGCTCTGCTACTTGCCTGCTGGATGACTTTGAGGAAGATTTTTTTCTTCTTTGTGTCTCAGTTTCCCTGTGCTTTGAGATCTATGGACAAAAAGTGCTAGGTAGAGCCCAGATATTGTTATTGTTTGTAACCTATTTGTCCATGTTTGGACTTGGTTGTGTTTGAAGATATTATCCTCTGTCTGCATTTCAATTGTTATAATTCTCCTTCTGTTTCAGTGATAGGTTGTTAGATAGTATGGGGCTGTAATACTTGTCACATGGCTGAGTGGGGAAGTGGTTTAGGGTAATACTTATTACAAAGTTCCACTGCCCTGATGCACAGCTAAAAATCTGTTCGCCTAGCCTAGCCACTGTACTTGATGATGATGAATTGGTGTACAGGTTACACTTGACGGGGCCCAGATGAGGGATTTTGCCAAACCAGGAGAGGTCATATCTGGCCCCCCTGCTACCACCCTTCTCCCCGGCCGTGGACTGGCTGCCAGCCTCCTGGCTGGCTTCCCCACTATACCCTCGCCAACCCTGCTGCCCTGCCAGTACCTCCCCCCCACTAAGTGTGTAGCCCAGGACACCCCTATCTTCCACTCAGGTTGGGCTCCTGGTCATTGCGGGCAGCTCTGCTGTGGCATGCTGGGCACCCAGCCCCGCTGCAGCCCCACCAGGGTCCTGGCCCTACTGTGCAGTCCTACTGGGTTGTACCTAGCAGCCCAGCTGCGGGGGGCCCCAGCCTTCCACCGGGACTCTCTCACGAATGTTGCCGGACCAGAGAGTCCTGGTTAACAGAGGTTCAACCTGTAGTAACAATTGCTATTTAACCCAAGCTCCACAACGGTAATGCAAAGTGAATTTTATTATTGCCACTACTAATTGTGCATGCTCCTTGCTCCTTTACTTTTTTATTTATTTGGAAGTCTAATTTGTAATGATCACAAATGGAATGGCCAGGAAGACCTGACAGCAGTAATAGCAGAACAAACTAGTTCTCCAGCAAGCAGTAATGAATCATGTTTTCTATTTGCTGTTGGCAGTGTGGTCCTCACACCTCTGCATTTCTCTTACCACAGCTTCTTACCATGCTGACACTGGAATGGAATGGAGTTGCTTTAAAATGGCAAAAGCAAATGGCAGCAATTATATATTTTGTGTAGAAGTGGACTATTTTGTTGGTATTACACAGAATCTATGTCCCCTCCCCCCTCCCAGGTATGGTCTCCTCACCTCAAAAAAGATATTTTGGCCTTGGAAAGGGTTCA
>CM057847.1:32294745-32306229 GCA_030068395.1 Apalone spinifera | reverse complement strand
TATTTTCCCAACATATATCTGGATAGTTGAAGTCCCCCATCACCACCAAATATTCATTAACGTGAGAGGTAATGTGTCCAATCCTTTGGAAGTGGTGAAACTTTCTTATGATGAATAAGTTTTTCAGTAATCATCATCATATTTGAGTTGGTGGGTCTTATCCTGCAACACCTACAAAAGATATTTTCTCAACCCTCCTGGAGTCATGGAATTATAGGACTGGAAAAGACCTCAAAGGGTCCTCCAGTCCAGTTTCTTGCACTCAAGGCAGAAGTAAGTATTATGTAGACCATTCCTGGCTAGGGATGTAATAGTATTAATGATTAACTGCTAAGAAAAGCTTAGTGGTTAATGCTACAGACTACATGCATTGTTTCCCCCCTCCCCCTCACTAAATTTATTAGCAGGCTGGCCAGCAACCTGGCTGAGTCCCGGCTTGCGCTGAATCTGGGAGCTCAGCCCTCCTCATCCCCCTGAGAGAGGCTGCTGCCTCTATATCAGAGGCAACAGTGCGAGGTGACAGGCAACCCATCTGTGAGGGGAGCTGGTTTTTAAATTGGCTCCTCTCGTGGATCAGCTCCCTCCTGGTACCCCACGCTACTGCCTCTGATACAGAGGCAGCAGTGCGGAGTGTCAGGGGGCTCTTCAGAAGTGGGGCCAGAGTGCACTGGGTGCTGGCCCCACCTCTGGTGATTATAGAATAGTCAAGTAATTGATAAGAATTCATGAAGTTAATCAACTGTTCAATTAACCGATATTTAACATCCCTAATCCTGACAAGTGTTTGTCTAACCCAGTGGTTCCCAACCTTTTGGAGCACACCAACCCCTTTTCAATCTCTTAACATTTTATGGATCCCCAAACACTATAGCTGTTCTCAAACATTTCATTACTTGCTAATCATTTGAAATGTATAATAGTTCATATTATCTAAACAAATATAGTAGTACTGAGAGATAATACAGCATGTCCACATTGAAATGAGACAACTTTGAGGTGCCATATATTTTTATTGAATAAAATTTTATTGGATTCATCGATCCATTTTTGCTAGTGGTCCAACTAAATCTTTCCCGCCACTCTAATAGTCTTTGAATGATTAGTGCAGGGAGATGTATTCCCCCCCCCCCCAAAAAAAAAGGGTCAGACACTTTTTACCATTTTAAGCCGACTCCAGGGTACAGTCACGGCGTGTCAGCTTCTGTGTGAGCTGAGGGACATGCAGACTGCAGGGCACGTAGCTTCTCAGGTCCCATTGGCTGCTGTTCACTCGCGCTGCTTCCTCAGCTTCTGTCGCCTCTGTCTCCTGCCCATTCATGGATCGAGGAGGTGTTTGTGGCCAAAGGGAGCTCTGGAGCAGCCAGCTCCTCAAGGGTGGAATTTTGGAAGGGTAGGGGGCAAAGGCAGAACGTTGGGAATGCGGGGGGTAGGGAGCACTGGGCCAGCAGCCCTGTGCTCCGGGAGGAGGCTTTCTTTTGATCCCATTCCTCGGACACTAAGGGAGCGAGGAGAAAGTGCTTGTATCCTGTGCATGCCTCTCACACACCAGCCAGGCATGCACACCATGCAAGCACTTTCCCCATGCTCCCTTAGATTCTGGAGAGCAGGCTCAAAAACAAGCCGCATCCTAGCGCACATGGCTGCTGCTTCCCCTCGGTGCTCTGGGGGGCGGGGGGGGGAGGACGGAGGGGAGCGTAAGAAGAAAAGGAAAAGAAAAGTAAAGATCAGGCCCACCATAGTGGGCCCAATCCTTACTTTGAAAAACTTTCTGTTGATCCCCTGCAGTGCCCTCACAAATCCCCCAGGGGTCTGTACACCACAGGTTCAGAACCACTGGTCTAACCTGTTCTTGAAAATCTGCATTGATGGAGAGTCTACAACCTTCCTAGGCATCTTAATTACCGTCACAAATAGGAAGTTTTTCCTAATGTCCAACCTAAAATGTCCTTGTTGCAGTTTAAGTCCATTGCTGCTTGTCCTATCATCAGAGATTAAGGAGATACAAAGGCAGCAGTGGGCTGTGTGAGTAGGCAGCTCCTGGAGAGCCCCCCTCCATATAAACATGTAACTGCTGAGATTGAGTGGTTGGATGTTTACCTTAATACACACCTTTTAACATCCCTAGTCCACATGCCTCCTTTCACTCCTCCTCTCTTGCACCCCAGCCCTAACTGTGTATGCCTGTATGTGTTAAGAGGGGAAAAAAGCTGCATTAGGATTTCAGGTCATAAGCTGTTCTGCAGATTCACAATCACTTCTTCTCAGTATGCTTTGCATGAGCTGAGTTAGGCTATCATAAGTCATTATGAAGGACTAAAAGAATATGCCATTGTCTGTGTTGTATTCTATAGATTTGAACTTCAACATTTATCTGCATGCAGTTCAACTATATTCATTGTGTTAGGTACAGCTGTATTGAATGGAGGAGGGATTAGATGGAGCAGCAGAGCAGAACAGTGACTGTGATTTGAAGAGATGTGTATGAGTACCTTGAGAAATCAAATCAAGTATATGCTTCATGGTAGTGCTGAGTATTGTAGGTGATGTTTGCAGAGGTGAATATAGGTGACTTCTTACCATTGGGTTTGTGATCAGTCTGGTAACGTTTCTGGTCTCCAGTGCTTAGTGAGGGTAGGTGAAGACAATATCTCAGAAGAAATGCTCTGGGTAGGCATGAAGGAGTGGTAATATTTTGAAAGTTTGATGTGGTTTGTGTGGATTAGACTCAGTATTTGAGTGTTGGCTATGTGTAAAATGCAGATGTTTGAGGTTCAGTCCTTGATGATGATCCCCATCCTGGGCAGGGTGCTACACTAAGCTTTAGTAAAGAGAGATTGTTAGAATTTGTCCCCCAAGTATTCATGTGCTCTGTTCCAAAAGAGTTCTGTAACATTTGGGAAGGCAGAGTGCCAGCGTTTGGTGGTGGTGGTGTGCTAGGGCATTGTTTTCAGGGGGCAAGATTGAATTTTGTATTGCAAGTGTGGCATATGACTTAATTCTTTCATTTCCTGATTTTAAGAGATTTAAATTTAGCTCATATGAAAGTTCATGAGGCACCATTAAGGACCCTTAAATCTGCATTAACAGTTTTGGCAGATTGAATCTACCTTGTTTTAAAAAGATTCAAGGCTAGAATATTTTTTAACACCTGTGTTCTAGATTAGGTAGAGATTTAAGTCCTGATTCGCCTCTCATTTAAACAATTACATGGAAACTGAGTTTTACTCTTATTAAACTAGTATAAGATGTAAAAAAAGTGCAAAGAGTTTTGTCCCATTTTGGTCCATCTTCAGGGGAGATGGAAGGGGGCGGCGGAGGGGAGACACACAAGAGCTGCAGCTCCTGATGCTTCACAGCCCGGGTGGGAAAAGTAAAGTAGATGCAGGGAGCCCTGGTATATGTGTTGGGCGGAGGGGAGGCGTGGGACTGTGTGAGGGAGGCTGTGTGTGTAAATAAGCTAGAAAAAGCCAAAGCTGTCCAAAACACCAACCATGTGCTGCTCCCACTAAAAGGGAGTTGTCACACTCTTTCATCCTTCATATAAAATACCAGGGTTTGAATTAAATTTTTGTATGAAATTGGAGCAAATGTAATACATTTTAAAAATAAAAAATAAAAAACTTTAATACATTTTATTTACAGAGTCATTATTCAAACTAGTCTTGTTAGTGCTCTCTACTGTCCCTCTGGACAGACACACACAGAATCTAAGATCAGAACCTAGATGCCCCCAAAGACTAGGCCAGTCTTCCAAATCTTACCCAACCCACAGACCTTCCTAGATCAGGGGAGCTGGTGAGCAGATGGGGCAGAGGGAACTGGGGGAGGTCCAGTCTCCCTCAGAGATACTGGATGGCAAAATGGGAAGTCTCCCCTCTCCCCCAGGGGTACTGGTTGGAGGCATAGGGCAAAGGTACTCTAGTTGATCTGTGGGGCATACCTGGATCAAGGAGTATTAATTGGTTGGGGTGTCTGTCTGCTGGGTGCCAATATCACTTCTTGCCCAGGATGGTCCGGAACCACCATGCTTCCTGTCTTCCACATCTGAGTAATGGCGGGGTGGGACAAGCAGGGGAGCTGCATGTACAGCACCCTCCCAGCAGTGCTGCACCGCCCAAGAGCAGGAATCTCTGGGCCTGCCACCGAAATGGTAAGAGGGGAGGAGGTGGGGCCAGAATGGGGCCACAGTGGCTGAGCGTTCCTTTCCACCCTTGTGCCCCTGGCATACTCAGCTAGCAGCTGGCTGGCCTAGAGAAGCAAGTGGGAGGAGGGCAGGGGTCAGGGAGAAGACAGACCTGCCACTGGCTGAGAGCAGCAAGAGGGAGCACCAGGCTGGGTCAGTGCACATCTCCCTGTTTGGTGGATTGCTCTCTGCGGCCACTCCAGCAGCCCACCCCAAGGGCTGGTTCTGTGACAAACAGGCGTGTACAGGCAGAGAGGGTTTTATTTCTCCAAACTCATTGGACCTGTTGATGAACCACAATTGGTAAATGGGTGTGTGACAGAGCCCTCCCCCCCATGGTTTATGAAATGGACTCATGGACATGAATATACATAACTCAAAGGTGGTTTGAGCGAATTATTTCAGGTAACCCATTGATATTTATGTCATGGTCTGCTGGTTCTGTTTATCTTACTCTGTTGTATGTATCATTTGTGTGTGTAAAATTAGACTCATGGAGTGGGGAATACTTTGTGAGTTTCAAATGTGTGAATGGGAGACATGGAGGGTGTTACCTGCAGCTTCTAGACGAGCCACTGTTAATCTTTTGTCCTGAAGTCTAAGCAGTGGTTGTAGGGAGGGGCCTCAACTCCTTAACAAAAGGAATAGGAAAGGAGAGGCCAGGGTCTTTTGGCTGGGCTGCACCAAAAGGAAGGAGCCTGAGACCCCAGGGTGGGGAAGAGAGGCCTGATTTAGACTGGTAGCTGGAAAAGAGGTTTTAAGGTGACGTTGTTTGCACTGAGGTTTCAGTGGAGAATTAGCCAAGTGGTTTTGTTTCTTTTGATTTGTAACCTATTTTGCTCTACCTGTTTCCACTTACTACTACTTAAATCCTACTGCTTCAGCTTAATAAAACCATTTTTATTTTCTATCAAACCCAGTGTAAGCGATTGTTACTTGGGGGGGCAACCAGTGTACACATTCCCCCTTTCATTGTTAAAGGTGGCTTATCTAATTCTTTGGGGTTTGATCCCATCTGGGGAGTGATATCCCAGGAGGCTGGGCCCTAAACTGCATTCTCCTTGGACCTGAAGTGCTTCGGTGTCTGTACTGCTTCTCAGTGGGGGCAGGGGCCTTGGCTGCGGGAGACCAGCGGAGCTGGCCCAGCAGGACTGGGCAGTGAGGAGCCCCAGAGAGCAGGAAGGCGAGTGGCAGTAGCCATGTCAGCACCCCGGGAGGTATCCCTGAGGGGGGTCGTCTGTGACCACACCCCATCACAGGATGTGCTGTAACCAGGAGGGACAGCCTAAAAGTAGGGTGAACGACAGGAATCAACACTGAAAGAAGTGTAGATGTGTTGCTTGAGAGTGGTGACCACGGAGAAACTGAGAGAAGTGAAAGATACCACTCACCCTGAACCACTAAGCTGATATTAGGGATGTTAAAATGCATGTAATTTAGTTACACCTTTACATATGGGGGAGCAGGCAGGAGCTGGGGCTTTTAAGCCAGCTCCCCATGCTCACTGGCTCCTGCCTGTCCTCCCGCTCTTCTGCCTCTGTCAAGGGTGGGAGGGACAGGCAGCTCTGCTGGAGCTGGTACGCACCAGCTCCTACCTCCTCACCCCTCAGGCTCAGTGGTTAATTGTGTAAACAGCTACACATCCCTAACTGATCTGTCCTAATTTTCAAGAACTGAACTTCATACATTTTAAATAACATTCTTTCAATTTTACAGACGCTACAAAATTAAAACAAAATACCATTTTATGTGTCTTTGGAAAAACAATGAAAATTTGATTCCTGCAGGAGTCTGTCACAGTGATCTTTCAGCTTTAATGATCAGAGGAAAAGGGAGAAAGAAGTGACTGTGAAGGAGCAAGAGCATCTGAGAGAGAAAACAGCAGCGCGGCTTGTGGAGTGAAGAGTAATTTAAAAAGCTAATAAGGTGAGGAGAGTCCTTTGTGTTCATACAGATTTATGATCTCTTCTAAGAGATCAACATTTTCCCATTCACATGAATGGCATTTTTGCCTATGAAACAAAATTAAAAAGCTGGTCTGTTATTGACCGGTTTTTTTATTGGGAACCAATTCTAAGTGGAATTTAATGGCTGGTGCTGGTTGATGTAGGGCTTGGTTGTGTTTTTCGCTGTGGTGCTGGAAAATGGTTTTATCCTATCAGTGCTAGCAGTCTAGTACCAGTTAATGGGGAAAACTGCTGAAAACCATCTGGTCAAGTTAATAGTGCCTGGGTGGGGTTGATTTAAATGACTGGATTTGCAAAGGGACTCAGCTACCTGGTTCTCATGTGCAAATGTGTGGTTTTCAAGGTTTTTACAGACTTTGCTTTGGAAAAACTGACTCCAAACACCAAGGAACAAATTTATTTTTCTTCTTTTTGAGTTATGGTCCTGACATGGTATCTGAGACCTTGATGCAGCCAGATGCTGTCCTATAATTCTTGGGAACAAACTCCAACTGTTTGCTTACAATGATGTAGTCCAGTCAATGTAAAAAAAAAATTGACCAAACCATGCACACTTGTTGTGGAGTTGTACCCACTGCTTGCAAAACAGAAACACAGAGATTGTCTACAGTTGCAGTTTTTGTGCTGTCAGTTTCACTGGATTGTGCCCACGAAAGCTCATGATGCCATCTATGTGTTTTGTTAGTCTTTGAGGTGCTACTAGTCTATTTGTTGTTTTTTAAGTTTCACTGGAGATAGTGAACTGGAAAAACAACACAGTGATTTGTGTACTCACTCCCACAGGTGTCTGAGTGTGTTTACATTTGCAGCACTTTCATCCCCTGATGAGAGCATTGTCCTGAGGGCTGCTATCCTACAGTGCAGTTCTCTCCATTTTGATAATAGATCTTATGGAATGGGGGGCATCCTGTATCCCTGCAGAGCCCTTTCTCTGCAAACACTGATCAACTTCAGTAGCTCAGCATTACTTCAAGCAGGGGATCCTTTGCTCAGTGGAGCAGGCATTGTCACCTGGCCAGATAAGAGAGTACTTTCCAAGAAAACAGGAAAGAGAGTTTCAAAGTTCCTCAGGGCTTTACAAGGGTAGTGGCGAATGTCTGTTTATCTAGCAGCAGAGCTGCTGGATAGAGTGGTCATTTAGGCACTATTGGGATATTCTCCAGAGGAAAAGCTGCAGAATGTGTCCTCACTTGCACATCCCTGCAAAAAAAATCACTGGTAAGAGCTCTACACCTCTTGTGGAGATATGTTTTTTTTGTTTGTTTTTTTTTTCAGTGAAATTTCTGAGCGTTACTGCAAAAAGTCATTTGGAAGCACAGATGCGCTCATGGGTTTCAAACAAAAAAGGGACTTTTTGTACTTTGGGTATGTCCACACTTTCCATTTAGACACAGTTCCCGTGTCCTGCTGTTAGCAGAGATGTACATGCTGATAAATAAAGCTAAATAAAAAGTAAGACATAGTCACTCTAGACCAGTGGTTCCCAACCTTTTTTTATACTGCGGACTGGCAAACTCATTCACAAACTTTTGGCAGATTGGTAACATTTTATATACATATTTGCATATTTATTATTATGCAAAAGCCTTGGGTAACTTAATTGTTTCCCTGGGAACACAAGGAGTAGATCCTTGAGAAGGGTTTCCTAAGCCACCAGATATGAGCCATTCAAAGCGTTTAACTGATGGTTGAGGCTCAGTCCTTTATGACAGTGATTCCCAAACTGGAATGTCATAGGGAATTATTGGAAAAAAATTCTATAATGGTGGATAGAGCCAGAGTTCAGAAATCTGTCTGCAGCATGGGGGCCCACAGTCCAGGCACCAAGGCAGGCAGACAGGGAAAATTGGGCAGTATAAGGGGGAGAGTAGGAGAGAGCACCATGCTGTAATGGGGGAGCCGTCCAGGCTAATTTGTTCCTGGCCATGCGCCCTGTTAGGGATGCTCCGATGTACCAGCCCTTTGCGCACCAAATCAACCAGAACCAATCGCTGTAGGCTGTGTAGCAGTGGTCAGATCCCTCAGTAAGTCCATACTCATTCATTGTTTATGGACTTTTGTTTTGCTACATTGAGACAAATGAATCTTCTCGTTTACTAATCTATATATTTGTGAGCATTCTCAATGTATTATTTTTATTTGGCTTGTTGTACACCCATAATGGATAAGTGGCTGAAAACTGAAAGTGTAAAGACATAAGAAAATGAACATTCAATGTAAGCAAGTGTTTAATTAAGTCCAAAGTGTGAAAAATCTGAGTCAATGATCGTGATAGTCTTGGAAAGACACTTAAGAAAAGAAAATGACAACAGTTTTATATAATATGGCTTTACATTGCCTTGGTGATCAAGAGTGTCCAAAACCTCCAAACTTAATTTGTGGTGATGTTCTGCCAATAGCAGTCTCAAACCTTCTCTATTTTGGCACCACTTAGACTAGGCATCGCGCACAACTCAACAAGCTCACTCGATTTTTTTCAAGTGAAAATTAGCCAAATGGAAACTTGACCTGTTTTGCATTCAAAGCAAGAACTGATAACAAAAATGCATTTGAAGTGTCCTACTGAATGAGCTACCAAGTAGCAAAAGCATCAGAAGCCCATACAATTGCAGAGAGCTCAATTGGTCCATGTATAAAGAGAAATTGCATACTCAGAGAAAAGGCTGAAAAAAGGATTGACCTAATACTTTTGTCCAAAAATACATTGTTGCGAAGAATGAATGATATGTCAAGTAATGTGGTGACCTCAACTGTATATAGAGTGAATAGTATTGTGCTATACAGTTGGATGAATCAACTAATGTTGCTAATGATCTATTTTGCTGTTCTTTGTATGTTATGTGAATGAAGGTCTGGTGGAAGAACATTTGTTTTGCAGGCTATTGAAGGAATGTACAACTGGAGAAAATATCTTCAATCAGACTAGTGCATATTTTCAGGAAAAGGAAATAGACTGGTCTTATTGATTAAGTATTTCCACTGGTCTCATTGCTTAGGCCACCTGAATGATGGGGAAGTATAGCGAATCTGTAGCTTGAACAAAAAAGGTTGCATCAAACATCACTTGGATTCTTTGCATTATTCATAGACCATCTTTTGCGGCAAAACGTATGCCTAAGGGACTGAAGGAAGTGCTGGACAATGCAGTGAAAACAGTGAATTTCACAAACTCACAGGCAACAAAGTCCAGAATATTTCACATACTTTTTGAAGAAATTAGTTTACACAATTTTCTGACCCATACCGAAGTTAGATGTCTCTCATGGGACAAAATCCTAGGGCTTTCTAGTTTTTGTTTTCCCCAACAGTCATCCTTTCCACTTCACCAGCTGTATGGAAAATCCTGCTTGGCTCTCAAGCCTAGCTTATTTAGCAGACATTTTCTGAAGGATTAATTACCTAAATTTATTTTGTCAAGGCCTCAGTATAATAGTTTTCAATGTGCAAGACTGAGCTGATTCCATGATAAAGAACTTGTAGCCTGGGAAAGATGTTTAGAGAACAATCACTCTTAGTGGTTCAGTTCTCTTTGTGATATCCTGGCAGATCATAAACTTTGGTTGGATCAGTGCACTAAAACCATTATAACTGCACACCTAAAAGGATTTTGCACAGTGTTCAGGGAATATCATGCAATAGCCATATCATGCAATAATGACTGGATTCATAACCCCTTTGATGCTACCACTTTCTCAACATAGATATTGAGCATTGAGGAAAAAGAGAAATTGATTGAGAGCTCCCATGATTATGAACTGAGAAGGAGCTTCAGAAATCTGTCATTGATCAACTTTTGGCTGAAATTAAGAAATAAGTATCCCCTTATGGTACAAAAAGCTACTACCATTTTGTTACTGTTTCCACAACATTGTTATGTGTGAGAGTATATTCCTCGTATGCACATCTGGAAACCAAATACAGATGCAGCTCTGAATCAGACCTGAGACTTCTACTTCCTTCAATGGTCCCAGACTTCCCAGAGCTGTGCAGATCAAAGCAAGCACATCCATGGCACTAAAATGTAAATTTCAAAGCTCTTTATGAGAAATGGAAGGGGAAGTGGCTATTTATTGCTGTTCTTAAAATTAAATAGGCTGCCAGTGTAATTTTTTAAATTATTATGAACAAGTTTTGGCTTTATTGTAGTCATGCATTGTTTGCCTGAACGCTCAAGACCCAAAGGTTGTGTAGGAGGAACTCTGATTTGGCTTCTTAAATATCTTCATGTGTTTTAAATCTGATATTCCTTGATGAAATATAGGAGCATTGTCTTATAATAGCTTTTATCACTTTGATTAAGCCTATGAAAGTGAAATGGAGGAAGAGTATTGTCTGTGTCATAATGTAATAAAATAATACTTCAGTGATAAATATTAAATATAGTAAGAACAAACCTATGAACGGCCATACTGGTCAGACCAACGGTCCATCTATCCCAGTATCCTGTCTTCCGATAGTGGCCAATGCCAGATGCCCCAGAGGGAGTGAACAGAAACAGGTAATCATCAAGTGATCCCTCTCCTGTCCTCCATTTCTAGCCCCTGACAAACAGAAGCTAGGGAACCATTCCTATTCTGGCTAATAAGTACTGATGGACCTAATCTCCATGAATTTATCTAGTTCTTTTTTGAAACCTGTTAAAGTCCTGGTCTTCATCACGTCCTCTGGCAAGGAGTTCCACAGGTTGACTGTGTGCTGTGTGAAGAAAACCTTCCTTTTGTTTGTTTTAAACTTGGTATCTATTAATTTCATTTGGTGACTCCTAGTTCTTATGTTATGGGAACAAATAAATAACTTTTCATTATTCACTTTATCCATACCTGTCATGATTTTATAGACCTCTATCATATCCCTGCTTAGTCTCCTCTTTCCTAGTCCCAGTCTTTTTAATCTCTCTTTTTATGGAACCTGTTCCAAATCCCTAATAATTTTTGTTGCTCTTTTCTGAACCTTTTCCAGTGCCAATATATCATTTTTTGAGATGAGGCAACCACAGCTGTACACAGTAAGGATGCTAAATTGTGCGTAGTCACCTAACTGAGTAGTTGATGGAATTTCTGTTGATTACTCGATTAGTCAATAATGGGAGAAACTGCAGAGCTGCAGTGGGCTTAGCTTCCAACCCTGGGAGCTAACCCCGCTGCAGCTCTGTCTTTTAAATGTATTAAATGAAACTGGAGGGTTAGAATCATAGAACCATAGAGCTGGAAGAGACCTCAGAAGGTCATCAAGTCCAGCCCCCTGCTCTGGGCAGGACAAATCCCAACTAAATCAACCCAGCCAGGACCCTGTCAAGCCGAGACTTAAACACCTCTAGGGATGGAGACTCCACTA
>CM057847.1:32209612-32294645 GCA_030068395.1 Apalone spinifera | reverse complement strand
CGCTGGGCCCGGCCTTTTAGCCAGCTTTCTATCCATCTTACTGTCCATTTATCCGATCCACGTTCCCTTAACTTGCTGGTAAGAATATTGTGGGAGACCGTATGAAAAGCCTTGCTAAAGGTTCAGAGAAGAGCAACAAAAATTATTAAAGATCTAGAAGATATGACCTATAAGCAGGGCTTGACAAACCTCGGCGAGAGCTACTTGCCAGCCCCGCACTGCGCATACGCCAGACCGGTACTGTGCATGCGTGAAGCGCCAGTGAATGGGGCGCACGGAGCGACTGGCTGAAATCTACTTGCCACGAGTGAGTAGATTCAGCGGTTTGTCGAGCTCTGACTATGAGGGAAGACTGAAAGAATTAGGTTTGAGTTTGAAAAAGACTGAGAGGGAGCTTTCAAGTACCTAAAAGGGTGTTACAAGGAGGAGGGAGAAAAATTATATAGGACAAGAAGCAATGGGCTTGCAGCAAGGAAGGTTTAGGTTGGACATTAGGAAAAAACTTTCTAACTGTCAGGGTGATAAAACACTGGAATAAATTACTTAGAGAGGTTGTGGAATCTCCATTTCTGGAGATATTTAAGAGCAAGTTGGATAGACATTGATCAGGGATGATCTAGACAGTGCTTGGTCCTGCCATGAGGGCTGGGGAATGGACCCGATGTTCCTTCCAGTTCTAGTGTTCTGTGATTCTATTAATGTACTCCATAGCGTACAGCTGTGATAATCTTGGTGAGAGAATATTTTTGTAATCAAAGTTTATTTTTTCCAATTTCTTTTTCTTTCAGATGTCCACGCTACCAAGGAGAGCAAAATCTAAAGCCAACCCAGTGGTATCAGAAGATGATGAGTTACCTTCCTTTCTTAAATCGTAAGATTAATTTTCCATTCAAATACTTTTTGGTCTTCAGAACATATTTGTAGAATGTAAAAAAGGGATTAATTTACAAAACACCTCTCCTCCATTTGCATACTTAACTCTCACAGTGAAAATAACAAATGGTAAGCAAATTATGTGTGTTACAGACTAACTACTAATGTCCCCAAAACAAAGCCAACTGTTTACAAACTTGTGTAATGCTTTAGCAAAGCCAGAGGTCTGTCTCGAGTAGCTCTAGGTCCTATACTTCACCCCAGCCACTAACTGCAGTCAGATAAAAGGCTTTATTTATAGGCTTTGTATTCCTTCCTGTTCATCTTCCCTGCCTGATTTTCCTTTACTTCAGAAAACAATTTTATAACCGTTCTTAAGCTCCATCTACTCATACTGAAAAAAGAATCGTCCTCCTTAGTGACATAGTTATGTTGACAAATCCATTGTAAATGTACCTGTTTAGCACAAGAGTGCTGTTGTTGGTGTAAGTAATGTTTGGGGAAATGCTGTTCTCATACTAGCAGGAAAAACTCCTGTTGTTGGCACGTGCGGTGTCTGTGTCTAGGGGAATATATCCATCTAGACCGGAGGGGGGGCAAATTATGGCCCGCAGGCCACAACTAGCCTATCAGCTTTTTTAAGTTGTCCCTTCAGCTCCCGCTGGGGAGCAGAATCTGGGACTTGCCCTGCTCTGTGCTAGAGATATAAAGAGTTAACCAGTTACCTGGTGATCATCACTCTTACTGCCTGCAGGATC
Organism: Apalone spinifera; assembly: GCA_030068395.1. NCBI lineage: Eukaryota > Metazoa > Chordata > Testudines > Trionychidae > Apalone > Apalone spinifera. Next base: position 32,293,014 of record CM057847.1, on the reverse strand, counting down.
TTGGTTAACCAGTAACTCTAAACAGGATTTACATCTACTCCATGCGTGCCATGGCATCGCGCAGCTCATGGAAGCAGTGGCATGTTAAGTGTAGGGGCCGCCCGGGGACTTCATGCACTACCTCCGCCCCAACCACTGGCCTTGCAGCTCCCATTGGCTGGGAACTGCAGGGGCATTGCTTGTGAAGAAGGCAGCACACAGATCCACCTGACTTTGCATCCACATAGGAATCATCCAGAAAAGGGACATGTATTTTCCAGGAGCTGTTTGAGGTGGTATGTGCAGCCCAGAGCCTGTACCCCTGAGCTCCCTCATGCCCTCTGACCACCTCAGTTCCAGCCTGTACCCCAAGCCCCTTATCCATGGCTACACCCCGAGCTTGCAACCCCAACTGGAGCCTCACTCCCTTTCTCACACACCGACTCCCAACTCCAATTTCATGAGTATTTGTGGCTGTCCTTACAATTTTCTAAGCTTGATGTGGCTGTTGGGTCAAAAAGTTTGCCTATCCCCAGTGTAGTCAACAATCATTTTAGACAAAATCTATGCCATTTTGCAATGTTGACTTTTGTTTCAGCTTCTCTGACTCAGAGGAGGAAGAAGAGGAGGAGGAATGGGAACCAAAAAGTAAAGTTGCAAGTAAACGTAGGCTGCCAAAAAAACCCGAGACAAAACCTAAAAAGGCTGCTGCTCCACGGTCAACTGTGGTTAGGAAAAGGTCCAGGAAAACAGCAGTAAAAGAAGAGCCGGTAGGTATTTGTAGGCAGGATGCACATAACTACTAAAACTGTCAAATGCAATGGCGAAAATTTTCCTATTGAGAGTTGTAGGTACAGACGGTCCCTGACTTATGAACGGGTTACGTACCAAACACCTGGTCGTAACTCGATTTGTTTGTAAGTCGGGAATACATGCTTTTAAATACGGCTGTGCTGTTCGTAAGTGCAGATGGTGCATTTGTAAGTTGGTGACCGGCTGCAATGGGGTTAATGGGAGGTGGGTCATAAGTACGAATGGTCGTAAGTCAACACGTTCGTAACTTGGGGACCAGCTGTACTCAAAATCTCTGAGAATTAGGCCATGCATCTCTTTATAGCCATGAGGTTTATCTATAAATTAAAAAAATAACCTGTTATCTTTTCCTTTAGAGGAATCTAAACAGCACTCAGATGTCATTTTGCTTTATTATGCCTGGATTCTCTTCCACCTTTTTATAATTGGTGCTCTAGGTAAATTCTTACCACAATGAAAGAGAACTTACGAGGTTTCTTCTAGTTCCAAACTCAGTCTATTAGAGCACTTAATTATATACACTTATAATGTATGCAGGTGAAACTGTGGCATACATTCTCACCATGACTAATCCTCTATTTTAGGAGAACTGTTTAAAATCAATTTCAAGATTTCTAGAGAAACTTTAATTTTCGAAGTCCAACTTTTACTAAATTGCAGTTTATTTTTTTGCTGGTTCCTTGGATGTTTGCTTAAAACAGGCTGCAGTGTAATTAGGGGCCTAATTTTACAATGCTAAGCACCACTGTGTATAGCGCCATAACTTGGGGAAATGATGTCCACTATCAGGTTCTCCATGTGACAACATTATGTAATGTTTTTATAGAACTAATTCATGATTCAGTACTTAATTTATTTTGATGTATTATTTGGCAGAACGTCTCTTTGCATATTTCTGCTGATGAAGACAGTAAAGATGGACTGAAACTTTTACAGCCTAAATTAGATGAAGAGCCCAAACCCCAAGTTATAACGAAAAAGCCAAAAATGCCACTGGGAACAAAAATCAGTATTATTCAAGGAAAGATGGGTAACCTAGATAGTGATGAAATACCCTCAACAAGTGCTCCTTTGATAGAAAATGAAGTAAAGCAGGAGAAATGTGGAGAAGACTTTACATTTGATGAACCCCCTTTAAAAAGGATAAAATCGACAACATGTCCTCAAGGAAAACCTGTAAAACATCATGGAAGCACCAAGCACCAAGAGGAATTAGAAATGAACTGGGACATTGTGCAGGTATGACACACCTTTCATTTCTTTATAGGAGTCTACTAAAACTACACTGTAGTTTACACAAATAGGATTAATTTGGGCTCGGCTACATGTGTGTGATTCCTCTTAACTTCAGTAAGAGCTGTTGACCAGGAAATAGCATGGTACTCTTAAATAAATAGTGCTTGAGTTACTTTATTTATTACAAAAACAACAAGGAGTCCTGTGGCACCTTAGAAACCAAAAGATATAATAGGGCATAAGTTTTCATGGGTTGCCCTAATAAATCTATTAGTCTTTAAGACGCCACAGGACTTGTTGTTTTTGCAGATTCAGACTAAAATGTCTACCTCTCAGAGACTTTATTTACTATAGTTATTAGTTTGAACTTAAGTGTAACACAGTTGAGACTTATTGACAATGTACCTCCTGCTGGTCACTCTGGGAGTTAGCTCAGTTCACAGCAGGGCTCCCTCTTCTAGCCAGTGTCTCACCTATTATCGCTCAGAGCTCTTCCCATGCTCTCCTCTGGTTCCGTGTTGTTCTCAGGATCATGGTGTCCTCTTCAGGACATGCCCTCTGGCAATGCCCACCACACTTCACCTCATGGGCCACCCACAGTGTGGCTAGGTGCGGTACATAGGGAAAAGTACAGGACCCAGGCCTTGCCACTATTCTTGGTCCCAGCCCAGGGATTGTCTGGCAGCAGCCTTGTCCTGCTCTCTTCTCTTCTCTCTTAACCATCTCCTGTTCCCTGGGCCACTTCCCCTGTGACCTCTGCATCTCCCTGGCCTTTGTGTCAAGGCCTGCAGCCTGGCAGATGTCAGGTGGAGCCTCGCTCTCTCTAGTTCCACTGAGTCTGCCCAGCACTGCTTTCTCTCAAGTGCTTCTCTGGGAAGCAGTTCTGCACCCTGCTTGGTCAGAACCCAACTGCAATCTACTCTGCTTAGAAGCTCCTTATAACCAAGGCTGCCCCAGCAAGCTGCATTCTCATTGGCTGCTTCTAAGCCCTTTCTTGATTGGAGTGGATAATTATTGAGGGGGAGGGGCACTCCAAGATTTTGGAAAGTGGTCAAGGATTGCATAGCGCCTAGAGGGAACCACTGGCCAATTTGATTAGCTGGCAGCTCCTTCTAGGCGCCTTGCGTGCTCCCCTGCCCCCCAGACCAATTGGGTTAACCAGTTAGGGGGAGCATGCTAAGGGGCTGTTCCAGTCCAGCCGGGCTGCAGTGTGCCTCTCTCCTCCCAACCACAGGCAGGGGCAGCCCTAGCCCAGCTAGCCATGGACAGGGGCTGCTCCAGATGGACTAGAGTGTCCCTGTCCGAAGTGGTTCCTGTGGGGCTGGAGCAGCCCCCTGCCCTCTGCAGGTGGGAAGATGCTCCAGCTCCTAGCAGTTAGCTGGAGCTGCTAAGCCTCATCTGTTAATGGTACGGCTTAACTGGTTAAGTTTTCACATCCCTAGTTCCAGGGTACAGTCAGGCCTTGGTTTCTACTAAGACTGATGGCAAAGGTGCCTATAAAATGGTGGTGGTTTTTGCTATACTAATCCTTGTGTGTTAGGAAATAGACTGAGATCATCAAAGTCACATAAGCTGTGGAACAGTCATTATTAAAGATTTTTTAGTCAACGCTAATCTAGTTTAACAGGATTATGTCTGCTTGTTCATCCCATTCCTCTCCTCCGACCACTTTATTTCAAGCTCCTCGTATGCAGAACTCATTAGGAAAAAGAGTAAGTTCAAGTTCAAGGCACCTGTGACAGTATTATAATTTGATACATACTTTTACAAGCCTGGCATTCCATCCAGCAGAGGGCATTATTGTGCACAAAACAGCACTCTATACTGTCTGGCTTTGAATCTGGAGTGAAGATACTAATAATAAGCCAACCTATCAACTTGAAAAATAGTTGGTACTTAAGTTTTCTTGTGGCAGGTCCTGTCAGAAAGAACAAATATTGAACCATGGGTGTGTGCAAACATAATTTGCCTTTTCCGTGATGAAAACACAATTCCCTTCATTGCCCGGTATCGAAAAGAACTTGTCAATAACCTGGAAGCTGATGCCTTACGGGAAGTACAGCAAACATTGGAGGAACTACGGTAAGTAACCTGTATATGGGGGGCAGTGTACGTACGTGTGTGTGTGTGTGTGTGTGTGTGTGTAAGGAGTTAAATTATGTGAACTTGTGCGCTTGGTTGCAGTTTGCACTCTAAAAGAGCAATAGTATTATTGCTGATTAGGATGTTCCCATTTTATAGAAAGAAAACTAAGCTCTTAAAGCCAAAATACTCAGAGTTAAAGAGAGGGGTATACTTGATGCTCCTCCTGCCTTCACTTTAAGAAGAAGAAGAAAAAAAAAAGAGATTTAGGGTTATGAATTGCTCAGTGAGTTATTTTCAACGTTTTGTGATTTATAGGCCCCTGAAGTATGTTGCTCTGAATCAGAAATAAGCTTCCTCTCTTGCATTGGTATCTGAAAAGAAGCTTAGTGCGCGCGCGCGCGCACACACACACACACACACACACACACACACACACACACACACACACACACACACACACACACACACACACACACACACACACACACACACACACACACACACACAAATATGGAGTCAGATCAACAGCTCCTAGTGTGTAGGGTAAGGTGAATAGCATATGGCACCTTGGAGAATAGCATATGGCACCTTGCAAGGAAGGTAGCCCCAAAATATTACTACAGTGAGGGAGCTAGGCCAGGAGCCAGTAACCTATGTACACATTTAGCAGAGATACAGGAAGTAAGTGCAAGGAGTAAGCTTCTATACTTCAAAACAGGCAAGAAGAACAGGGATTCTCTCTCCTTCTCTTCCCCAGTGTACATGAACACAGTCTATCGGGGGTTGTGGGGACAAAAAAAAAAACTCTTTCTAAATAATATAGTTTGGGTGTGGGGAGCACTTGTTTGGTCAAGCAGAGAAAGCTGCAGCTCTCCCTTATTTTAGGTCCCACTGCAAAAGCAGTCAGGCTGGCACAGTTCCTACTTGATGCAGTGGTTAGTGTATGATTTTTAAATGTCTGATGTCCTCTAGGTAGGCAGAGAACAGAGGTGAGGGTATTACGTGCTGAGATTTTCTATTTGCAGTCCTGACAATTGTTGGAAATGGGGATTCCCTCAGATAGGTGAGAGTGCCTGTTATTGGAGAGGGAATCCTATAGGGACATACAGTATTATGTATGCCTCTGTCTTCCAATGTCAGATCAATTGAAGGGTATTGTAATGATTTCACTTAATAGTGACTGCTGGACCCTAAGAGATCCCTCAGATTTGCTGCATTTGGATCAGTGAGGTTGCAATATTACAAGGAACCTCAAAGCTAAAAACACTTATCTTGACACTCTGCTTTATTTCTAGAGTCTCCTTTTCCCCAAACTGCTGCAAACTAAACAAATATTAAAATGGGAGAGAAATTATTAGGATTTTTACAGTATTTATCAGAGTGCATTCCTCAAATCTGATATTGTATAGCATTCCATGGCTTCTGAGGCCAAATATACTGTCATGAGATCTGTGTGTTGGACCATGTTTAGTGATAATTTATTTAATCTGATTTGAAAGGTGATTGTTAATGTAAATCCCCTGTATTTTAGTACTGTTGCAAAGAAGACACATGCAACAATTCAGAAGATAAAGAAAGAAGGAAAGATGTCAGGAGGTCTGTTAAAAGCCTTATTAAACTGCAAAACTTTGGATGAATTGGACCATGTGGTTAGTGTGGTTTTTTTAAAATATGTTTGTGCAAGATAAAATTTTACCGTTAAAGATTATGGGTATGTGATATCTATACAAGAGGTCTAAAGTCTAATTAAACTACGCAACTTCAGCTAAGTCAATTGCGTAGCTGAAGTCGGAATAGTTTAACTCGACTTTTGGTGCTGTCTACACAGTAGGAAGTCAAGGGAAAGAACACTCTTCCTTTTACTTCCCTTGCCTCTTGTGAAGTCAGAATAAGAGTCCTCCAGCTTGTCATTATTTTTAAATAATGGCTTGCAGTGTAGACACGCTTTTTGTTATTTCAAAATAACGTCAGTTAATCGGAAGTAACTCCGCTGTGTAGACATAGCCTATGTGTTTGAAAAATGATAACTGTACCTCGTGTTGTGAGAATAACTGATTGCCGATTCACTGGTCATTCTGAAATATGAGGAAAAATAATTTAGGGTTAAGCAAAACATTTTGTTTAGTTTCTGAGCTTTTTTATGTTCTGTAAATACACTGAAGTACATTTTGAAATTAAAGAGCCTTTAAATCAAAAAATTGAAACCTTTCATTTAGAACACATCAAGACAAAACCTTTTGATTTTGGGGAGTGTTTTGACTGAAACGGTTTCCTGAATTTCACACACATTTGCAAATGTTCTAGTTGACCCAGAATATTTTGCTCAGCTTAGATGTGGTATAAACATTGCCTTTTTAAATAACAATCCATTTTTACAACTGCTCTTTTCCCCTCTCCAGTCTGCACCATATAAAACTGGAAGTAAAGGCACCAAAGCCCAAAGGGCCAAACAACTGGGATTAGAACCTGCTGCCATATCTCTCATTGAAAACCCAGTAGAACTTAATCTGTTATCTTACATTAAGCCTAATGTCAAAGGTAAGTACTCAGTACCTGTATGCAGTGATGGGAATTAGAAAATAAATAAGACATAGCTTTTATCTATTAGCTGTTCTTATACTGTTGAAAGTTAGTACTGTATAAGAATTATCTTATGTTGCTTAGAGACTTCAGTGATAGATGATATAGAAAAAGCAAGTTGAAAATAAGTATTGTCTAAAAAAAAAAATTCTGGAAAATCTGAAGAAAGAAAAGCTGGAGAAATGAGACTGTGGCATGAGGAAATACAGGGTGAATTTCACTGCAGCACAGAGGGCCTGTCTAAGGCTCTATCCCCACTTAATCCCTTGACATGAGACTTTTAGTTAAGTTTGAGTGAGTTTGTCAATGCAGGTCACAGAAATCATAGATTCCCTGACTTTCTGGGAGCTCCATGACTCTGCAGCAGCTAGTGCAGCTGGGGGCCACCTGAGCAACTCAAGCAACCCCAGGGCCAGCTGTTGTGGCATTAGGGCAGTTGTGGGCCACTGTGTCCCCGATCCTCAGCAGCAGGAGTTTGGGTATTGGAGGGGGCTCAGGATTGGAGGTTGGGGTGGGAGTGAGGGCTTTAGGTGGCATTTGGGTGGGGGGAGCTCCCCGGAAGTGGTGACATCACCCTCCCTTAGGTCCTAAAAAGAGGTACACCAAGAGGTGGAGAGAGGGGGCTATGGCCATATCGAGATAGGTACAGAGTAAGGATGTTAGTTTAACCGATAAGCCACAGCTCTGCCCCTCTCCCAAGATTTAGTTAGGAGTATAGAATACAAAGCATGGACAGGTCACTGGCTGTGGATTTTTGTTTACTGCCTATGACCTGTCCGTGACTTTTAATAAAAATACCCATGACTAAAATATTGCTGTGCTTGTAGTTCCTAGTCTTGTGCAGGAATCCTGCACGGAAGAAAATTTCATCCTCAGAGGCACATCATAAAAATATCTGTGTTTAGTGATGGGGAGTGAGAGGGAGCCCTTTAAGTGCTAGGTGGAAGTGTTGATGATGCTGAAGAGAAGGCAATCTGATATTGGAATGGGTGTTCTCACTACTTCTGTCACATTTAAATTCTGCTGAATTGATTCTGTCTTTGAAAATGCAATTTTCTGTAGGGGGCAATTTCTGACAATAAATTATCAGGCTTGTTAGAGACTGTTCATGGTATAGAGCTGGTGAAATTGTTCTTTTCCACATGACTATTTTTTTTAAACCATGCATATGCTGAAACTGCTTGCTGATAACTGATTATTACTGATCTCGTGTTACAAACTATAATCAAAATACATAGACTAGCTTAAATGGTAAAGTTAAGTAGGTTCAAATTTAGCATGATGAGTAATTGGCAATATTTGTGATTGCAGCACTCTAGAATGTGATATTGATCAATTTACTGTATATTTTAGAGAGTTTGTCTGTTTGATAAAGAACTCCTAAAGAGTAAGAGCTAGGATCACCAACTTTTGTATGCAGCATCCTCTTATCACAACTTAAAACAACATATGGATTTGTTGGTGCCAAGAAAATGGGATGTGCCTGGAATGGGATTGCTTCTCATGGGGGCAAGGGAGGACTCTGCTATATAATGACCACATGTCTAGCCTAGGTTGTCCATCAGTGACTTGAGATTTTAATACCTATTTTACATGTGAAGAAACTAAAATGCAAATGCAAAGGGATTTGCACAAGACTATTCATTTTCCCTGGAGAGACTCAGAATTAGAAGGTGGGACCTTCTTGTTCCTTGAGGCCACACTACCTTACTATCAAAGATGCTGAGCGTTCACAGTTTCTTCTGTCTTCAGGACTGGCAAGTGCTCATGACCTCTTAAAATGAGACCTCATGTCACATTGGGCATTCAAAAAATGAAGGATATACAATTAGTGGCTCTTACCAAAATTTTGATTTAGTAGACTTTACCAGTATGATATATAAAATCTGTCAGTGCCTGGGATAGAAAAAAGTTCCCTGCTTATGTGAACCTCCTGGAACCAGGAGACAAATTGTGCCTCAGATTTCATGTGGCTTTCAATTCTCATTCCCTGTGATCCTGAGGTAGGAATTTTATAGGAAAAGTAGCATTTATTCATATTATTAAAGACTAGATTATAGTGCATATGCACAAATTTGTAGAATTAAGATTGCTTTGGCAGCATTAGTTCTGGTATTCCAATATTCTGGTATAGCCTTAACATTATTTGAAGCTTTTTCTATGTAACGCTATACTTTTTCTTTCTAAAATAACTAGAGCACGCCCCTGCTCCCTACGCTCGCCAACCCCCCTCTTTGCTGGGGAGGGCCCAGGGCTGAGGTTTCCCTGACCCTGGCTCTTCTGCCCCACCCCCGGCCACTGGGGAGGATCCAAGGCTGCCCTGACACCCCCCCCTTTCCCCTGAGAAGCCAAGGCCGTCCCGGGCCGTCCCCTCCTTCTGCCCCCCCACCCCTCCCGCCTCTGGCCTCCAGGAGGGGCTGGGATGAAGCCATGCTGGACCCAGCTGTCCTCGGGCACCAGGAAGTGGGAGGCAGGCCGGGCCAGGCCAGAAAAAATTAGTTACCAGGCCAGAAGTTACATCTAAGAGTTCTGAAAGAGCTGAACAAAATGGCTCAGCTACTAGCCAAAATAGTGTAATCTCTTGTTAAAAATAGCTGATGTTTCACAGAATTGGAGTACAATGAATGTTTTTGCACTTAGATATTTTTTAAAAAGGCTACAGGACTAATTCTTGGAATTACAGACCCCCAAAGATTTACATATGTGGGTAAAATGGTTGAAATTATTAAAATTAGAACAAAATGTCTGGATAATCAGGTAGTCTTAATGGAGGGATCTCAGTGTGCTTTCCCTGTAATACTGAAGTTTTTACAGCAATTCACAGAAAGGTATTCAGGATTGCAATAACATAGATTGCTTTTTAAAAATCAGACATACTGGGTGGTTAGTGGAAGCGTGTTATCCTCTATTGCTATTACTTATCTTGCAATCTGTGTCCAACTGAACTTTCTCAATCTGTGTCCAAATATCAAACTTTAGTATTTTCAGTGTTTCTAATGTATAATAAATATGAAGCCCAACTAAACACTTTCAGATACAGTACTGATGTTTGATATCCTTCAGTAATTACTGCAAATCATAGCAACACAATCTGAACTTTTAGAATCTGATATTTGTTTCAGGTGTTTTGGAAGACATGGCTTGGTTTCTTTTATTGCATTACTCCAAATTATTTTAGCATTTTTTATTTTCTTTCCTCTCATGTATTTAGGGTAATGTTTTAGTTCTGATTTGATTACTGTGTTATGTTTTGGTTTTGGGGCTTTTTATAATAATTAGCTGTATGTCTTCATTTAAGGGCTTACTACCATTCAAGAAGTAGAAGCTGGAGTACAACACATCCTTGCTGACATGTTTGCTAAAGATAAGGATACTCTGGATTTCATCAGGATACTGTAAGTTTGGAAGTTTCATTGTCATTCACTTAGTTTACAGGTTATATAGTCAAATTCTGTCTCTCTATTTGGTTGGTTAGCCGGCCAGAGAACTTGTCCCACACAAATGCTGAGAAAGAAGCATTACTGTTTCTGCATACACACAGTCCTTTTTCTCCTGCGGCAATGCTTTTTGAGAACCAGAAAAGGAGAGAAATCTGTTGTGATTAGGGCAGAATATTAACTCTCCCAAAGTCTGGATCTAAAATGTGTCTCAGCAACTTCACTCACGATAGCCCCGTAAATTGTTCTATCTCCCAATTTTCAATCCCCCCTAAAACTGTAATTCCACCTTTCACACTGTGGCTTTTCAAGTGCTTGCCAGTAAATAGTGTGCATACAGATTAGGCCCTCAGGGACAACCTGAGCCCTGGTGTAATAAGGTGCAACTTTCTTTGTTTTCAGTTGCACCACTTAGTCCAGGGCTGGATGCAGCCTATAAAGATAAATCACGAATATTCTATTATTTAATTCTTAAAGCATAGTGTCAGTATAATTAAAATAATGTGAAGATAATAGCCTCATGCTTTAAAAATAAATCTCTCTGCTTTGCGTTGGCATTTATATTAAAGCAGATGTTGATCTTCGACTACGTTTTCGTAGAATGAATTTATTTTTGTTATACCAAATACCAACTTTATCGGATTAACATTGATGCAGCAAAGTGACAGTTGCTCTTTCTGTGGTGGTGTTACTCTGCTACATTCTGATTGGAATTGAGAACATATTTAATGCAAATGTCATCTGTACAGAGGAGTCTATCCAGAGAAAGTAATTTTTTTGCAGTATATGGTATTATGAATTGATGATCTGATTGGCTGATAGCATAGCACACGAAAGACAGACAAATTGCAACCACTCCTTTATAAATGAATGGCTGGAATGCAGTGGTGTGGTGGATCTTTGATATTTCATTTTAAGAATTGCTTTGTGAGTGGGATACGCTTGTGTCGGCTAGCCATTCCTGTTCTTTTAGTACTTTATTTTCTGATTAGCTGCAGAATTATTTTGAAAATGCTTGTGTTCTACACTGATGTCCTACACACTAATATTTAGAAACATTGTTCTAGTGTATCTGTTTAAAATACAAATTAAGAATTGTTGCTATGGAACATTTTATTTTTTTAAAGGACATTCTGAAGTTTACCTGGCTAGTACATGTTCCATTTACTATAATAAAGTTATCAATCCCACTGGAGCAAACAATGCAGAGAAGCAAGTGGATATTAAGTTTGGTTAAATGCTAAAGTGAAATTTAGAGAGACAAGATGAGTGAAGTAAGATCTTTTATTGGACAATCTCCTCTCCAGTGTCCTGGGACCAACACGGCTACAACAATATTGCATATAAAGTGAAGTGTAGGCATTTGCTAAAGACATGTTTTAGGATTGTGCAACTTTCTGAACTCCCATTTGTATGAAATGACCAGAGAAATGAACATATTTGAAAGCTTTTCCCTTTTTTAATTTGTTGTTTCTAATAACATTATGTGGGTTGAGGTGAGGCTGACTCAAAGATTTGGGACTGGTTTAAAACAATTGGTTAAGGGAGTGGCCTATTGACAAGAAGAGTTATATTTTAAAATACAATGTTCAGAGTCCTTTTTTTTTTGCAAGGTATATAGGTATGACATTTTAACAATATTTTTAAAAAATAGTTTCATTTCACGTGGTTGCACCAATCATGTGGACAAATGGCAACTTTTGTAAACTTGTTTTTAAAACATCATTTTAAAACTGGAGACTGGGTAGAAATCATTAAAGAGTATGGGTAACATTTTCAAAAGCAACTAACTGACTGACTTCCAGTGAGACTTATGCTCTCAAGTGCCTGAGGGGCTTACATACTTAGGGGAAATTAGCTGGCATTGCTGTTCCAGATTACTCCAGTGTAATTTAGCTACTCGATATAGCTCCTTGATGTAGACATTCTATTCTGGCATATTTTAAATTGTGTGTACACACAAGGAGCTATTCCAAAATAGCTGCTTTGGTTAGTTTTCTGAGTGTACAGAAGCCCACTTTTGAAAAAGGGATTTTGGTTCTTAAGTGTGCTAGGTGCTTTTGAAAATGATATCCTAGGTTACTAACCAAGATTACTTAGTTTTGTAAGTGAGTAAGAGAAAGAGCTGAATAAATACTGCTTTTTTTCCTCTCATTCACTTTCCCAGAAAATGGGCTATTCCTTCCTTCTGCGGCTTTTTAGACTTTCATGCTCCCCATCCACCTATTGGGTATTTTTGGCTTGGAGAGACACTTGTTGTCTCAGGCTTATGCTGTTACTTTCAGTGGCCCATTCATGACATCGGACTGTTGTTAAGACCCAGAAGCTACAGAAGATGTATCTACTCCATCAGACAATGCGGGGAGGGAGGTTGGCAGGATTATGCCTATCTGGACTTCCAGGTTGAGAGTCTCTGCCCCAACCAGTTCTTCTTCCCTTTGCACACAACCACTTACATGGGCGTTCCCAAGCTTCCGGACATTGGCTAGTCTCCAGGTTTAGAAAACTTTGGGACCAGCCAATTTTATAAGAGTTAAAACTTGTTCTGCATCTACTGTACTGTCACGACTTGCAGTTGTCACCAAACTGCAGCATTGAAGGACTCTTCACTTGGATCACTCTTGAGAGGGATAAAGCTCAACTTTTCTGAGCTCTGGTCGAAATTTTTTTGCTGTCCATATATTAACTATCTCGTATTTCATTCTCATCCCTAAGTTGTGTTATGCAATTCTCCTTATGATAGTTCTGACATAAAATGCAATTGAAAACAATAGTATCAATATCATATTTATTTTACTAGGATTTTGTATGTTAAAACAAACTCTAATTACACTATTAAAGGATTCATGTCAATATTGTCCAATATACTAACTCTTCTTTATATTTAGGTGTCTGCAAAGATACATTTGTATCCAGTCAGCCTTGGCTAAAGTGTCATCAAAAAATGTAAATGAAAAAGATGTTAACAAGTTCCAACTGTATCACAATTTTTCTTGCAATATTAAGAACATTCAGCATCACCAGGTACACCTTATGAATCTGTTGTTGATTTTCTTGATGATTGTTACTAACAGCATGTATGCATCTCCTTGCAAAATATGCTACCATATAAATACTTCCTTTAAAAATTGAGTTTACCCATTTTTTATTTCATGGGTCAATCATCTAAAGTAACAAGATAATTTACTTTTTTGGAAAAGTAACTTAGAAGGATGAATCACATGTTAAAAAATCGAGGGAGGAATTGAATGCTCAGCATTGTTTGTGTAATTAAAGTGTTCATAAAGCAAATGTATTTTAAAAGTTGGTGGCAGAGTGTTCAATACCAGTGAGGTCCCTTTTGCTGAAAGAAAGGGCACAGTGCTCTGTTTTTCCAAGGCTATAAGCAGATGCCATACATTTGGAGAAAAAGGAGGAAGTTTAAGTAATTTATCCTGTTAAGAATATAGGTTACTTTACTAGTTTTTCACTAATAGCAATGCCCTGAACCCTAACTGAACACAGAAAACTGAAATAAAATTAAAAACATTTTGTTTTGGTAGTTTTTTGGCTTTGTTGGCTATCCTTTAATGCAACGGGTGAGTGGCTCAGAGACCATCCAAATAGGCAAAGAGTGCTCTGACCTACTCAGCATTAGACCTGTCAGTTGAAATTGGTGCGAAATTGCAAGCAAAGGTTACGTTATTGTAGTTAGAGGTGACTTGCAAATTAGGGATGTTAGATATTGGTTATTTGAATAGTTGTGTAGCTGCATAAAATCTTATCGGCTACATGACTATTCTGTAGTCTCCAGTGGCAGGGCAGGCAGCCAGTGTGCTCACGGCCCCACTCCCAGGGAGACGAGACCCCTGCCACCCTGCGCTGCTGCCTTTGTAGTAGAGGCAGCAGCGCAGGATAGCAGGGGGAGCCAGTCCACGAAGGGAGACAGTTAAAAAACCAGCTCCTCTCATAGACCGTCTGCCTGCCACCCCACAATGCTGCCCCTGGGGGGGTGCAAGCTGGGAGATGCAGAGCAGCTGCTGCCTGTGGAGAGTTCGGACCCCCACAAATAGGGGCTGCCACTGCAAAGGAGCCTGAGCCTGTGGTGGGCCCACGCTCGCTGCGGACAGAGGTTGCTCTGGGAGATGTGGAGCAGCTGCTGTCCATGGGGAGTTCAGAGCCCCATGTAGACAGGGCCTGCCTCAGACAGTTCCTCCCCCTTGCTGTTGCTTGTAGAGGCAGCAGTTGAGGGGAGGGGCGTAGTCGGCACCAAAGAACCAGTGCTGGGGGGAACCGGCTTTTAAGCTGGCTCCCTCCAACACTGGCTCCTGCAGATACAGGGGCAGCAAGGGTGGGGACAGGGAGGAATGCAAGTAGTCAGCAAGATTAACTGATAACTAGACAATTAACCAATAAACCTAGGCTTAACTACTCATTGACATTCTTATTGCAAATATAGTACTTAAAAGTATTCAGCACTTCATTTGTACTGAATGCTTCAGGTAGCAAGATTAAGGGAAACATTAATCATATAATCTACTGAAATATTTTTCTTGTTTGTCAGGTGATCAGTTCATCTGATCTGTGAGGTCTTGTTGATAATCTTAATGATAACTAGGATTTCAAAAGGGGATATGGGGAAAAATTTCTGTCCTTCAGGGGAGCTTCCTCCACTAATGTTCAATGTCTTACACGCACATTAGTACTTAGCCTACTCCAAATAATTTAATTTCAGAAACAGAGGCGCATACTTCAGGTATTGCTCTGCATATTGTAAGTGTAGATAATTCTGCTCTGATGGGGTGACAGGCAACAAAGAACCTTCATTAATCCACAAGAAGTCTCATCTAGATTTGTGGATGGTTTTTTCTACTTCTGCTCTTCTATAACATTCCTTTATTTCTGTGACTCTGTCTTCATTGGCTTGTCCTGTTACCATTTTCAAAGCCTGCTAAAATTAATTTTTACTTTTGTTTTTCTCCTGAGCGTTTTAAAGTGGATTTGTTATGCTAAATATTTGCCAAATAGGTACTGAGGTATGAAATTAGTACATTTGTAATAATACAAGGATTACGTTAGAGGTTGGATCTCCCTGGTTTGGGGATGGCTCAGGTCCCAAGGGTGCCAGGCCAGGTCAAGGCTCCCTTGCTGGCTGCCTCGCTGACAGCCTCTCTCCCTGAGGCTTCCTAGGCTGGGGCTCTCCACCCTGCTGCTGGCCCTGCCAAGGCCCCCCGCCCTGCTGCCCACTGGTTGGTCGGGGATTCCCAGGGGTTCCCCAGCCAGGGCCACCTGGCCGCCACCAACCCCGCTACCTCCGGCACTTCCTCGGGGTTTCCCAGCCGCCACCGGCCCCATTGCCACCGAGGGTTTCCTGGGGTTCTCTGGCCACCACCGGCCTCGCTGACAGGGGCTCTCCGGTCACCTGACCCCAGTGACACCGGAGGTTCGCCATTTGGGGCGGAGACTCCCCGCCGCCGCCTGGCCCTGCTGCCAGGGTTCCCCAGCTGGAGCTTCTGAGCCACTGCCTGGCCCCACTGCTGCCAGGAGGCTCCTGGGGTTCCTTGGCTGTCACCAGTCTTGATGCCAGGAGCTCTCCAGCCACCTGACCCCACTGACACCAGGGTTCCCCGGCGGGGGGGAGGGTCTCCGATGTTGCCTATCCCTGCTGATGCCAGGATTCCCCTGTTTAGCCACTGCTGACCAGCCAGGACTCCGCAAACCCTGCATTCTGTCAGCTGGCTCCTACTTCTGGGACTCTTTGGTTTAGCAACATCCATACTGGACCACAGATGTTGCTGGACCAGAGCGTCCCGGATTTGGGAGGTTTAATCTGTATTTCTGACAATCTGTGGTGTTGAGGAAAGGATTCAGTTATTTCTAATAATTTTATTTTCCAAACCTTCAGTGTAAATATGTATATGGTATGCTCTTTTTATTAAGTGTCAACGTTTTTAGCATTTTATCATATTTTTACAGTAATTGATCTGTAGAGTTTTATGTTAATGAAGTCTGAAAGAGCTCATTTAGCATAATTCTATACTATCATTTTCACAGCTTCAGAGGAATAGCCAAGTTAGCCTGTAACTGGAAAATCTTAAAAAACAACCAATAGTCTTGCAGCACCTTAGAGACTAACAAAACATTTAGATGGTATCATGAGCTTTCATGGACACAATCCACTTCTTCAAACCACTTACTTTTCTGTCATTTTTATAGTATTTCTTATAATTCACTTATTATTAACTACTGCGGTATGAGAAGTTTGTAGATTTCTATGAGAGATGATTTTTCATGTTAAAAAATAAATCTTCAGCCATTATAAACTGATCAGTTTCTCCAGTACTGAAATGGCAGTAGAAATAGGCTGCTCTCTTAAAATATGTAATAAAAGTGTAAGTGTCCTAACACAGCTCACTTAGGGCAAGTCTACACTAGGAAACTATTTTGAAATAACTTACTTTGAAATAATAACTCCCGCAATAACTATTTTTGAAATACTGTCCACACTACAGGGAAGCCTCAAAATTAGTCCGAAGCAAGCTCCCTTAATGTGGAAGTGCTACCTTGATTTACAGCCCTAGGAAGCTCTGGAGAGTAATTACTTTGAATGACTCTGGGGAGTAGTTATTTTGAAATAGCAGCAGTGGAGTTATTTCAAAATAACTATTTTGAAATAAGCATTATTCCTCGTGGAAAGAGGAAATTATTTCAAAGTAATGGGCTTAATAGTTAACATTCACGGTTATACACATGCTGCTGGTACATATGGGGAGCCAGCTTAAAAGACAGCTCCCGGGGAGCTGCTTGCCACCCCATGCTGCTGCCTGTGTATCAGAGGCAGCAACGTGGGGCAGCTGGTGGGAGCAAGTATGCACAGGGAGCCAGTTTAAAAGCTCATGGGGAGTCACTGCTACTCCATGTGTAACCATGTAACCGCTAGATTTTTCAGTGGTTACATGGTTACTTAAGTACATATATTTTAATATCCCTAGTCAGGCCCCCCTCCGATCATAAGATTGGCTGAAAAGTCCATTAAACCCCTGTAAATCAGGTAGTTAAATACATTTAAGAGCTTGCTGTTTACCATCTAGTATTTGAACCTCAAAGTGCTAAACAGAGCCACATTTGCAAGCCTTTCTTTAACAAAAATGAAGGCTCCAAACTTACTTTAAAAATGAAGTTCAGGTTTGTGGGAATAGTTTTAAAAATATTCTTCTGAAATGTTGTAAATATAAAAATCATTGTGGTAGGGTCTGAGAACCAGAACACTTGATTATCTTATTTTTTCTTTTGAAGTGACTGACCAGTGCAGAAGGCGGGGGCCCACAAAAGACCTTAAAAATATCTTGCCTCTACAGGCTCTGCTTACAAAAACTCCCAAGAGACAGATTTACTGACTTTTGGGGGGTAGCTGCCACTATCTAGTGATTTACCCTACAAAACAGGAGTAAACGCTTGAATCTGCCTCCAGAGATACCCCAAGCTCTTTTACCACAAGAGAGCTTGAAAAACAAGAGAAGAGAAAAACAAACTACATTCTCTGGTAGCTGACCACTTAGTCTAGGTAGGTAGACATGCACGCACAGACCCCTGTTCCTTCCCAGGATACAAGAATCAAATAATCACCTTAAAAAGGTGATTTTTATTAACAAAACAAAATATATACTTGATAAAGCATACTTGATTGCTAGGTGTTACAGAGTGTAATAGATGGGGGAGTGCTGGTCAGCACTTGGTAACTAAGGGGTTAAACTCAGGTAGCTAGCAAGGGGGGTTAGCAGGGAGCCAGAAGAACCTATGGGGATAGAGTGCTGAAATTTCAATTGTATAAGATACCTTGCCTGCTTTCTTTGTGTGGGAGAGTTAAACCAGGAGTTGAGAGAGACAGAATGATTTAAATCCAGGTAGGACTACCATGCCTCCAAGGAATTCAGGGAATGGAAATGGACTGAACAAAGAGAAGATCATGAGTAAATAAAGGGAAAAAAGTGAATCTAAAAATCACTTTTTTAAGGTGATGATTTGATTCTTGTGTCCTGGAGGTCTGTCTGTGTGTGTCTGCATGCCTGCGACTAAGAGGTCAGCTACCAGAGACTGCAGCTTGGTTTTTCTCTTTTCCAAGCTCTCTTGTGGCAAAAGAGCCTAAGGAAGACTTCAAGTGTTTGCCCCCAGTTTTAGGGATAAAAATCACTTGGTGTCAACTAGCCCTCCCCAAGTCAGTGAATCCGTGACTCTGGGGGAGTTTTTATAACCAGAGCCTGTAGAGGCATGGTATATTTAAAGTCTTTGCCGGCCCCCACTCTGGCACTCTGACTGCAGAAGATGGAGAACAGCCTTGACACAGAGCAACTAAATAAAACAAATTAAAACACAGAGAAAATTCCTGGGAACAACCCTTATATAGTGAATGAGGAAGGAAGGCATAGATTCACACAGAGCAGTTCAAACCAAACCACAAACATAAAGGAAAATACCCTGATCGCGACTAAATACACTTTTTCCCTTTATTTACTCACAATCCCTTCCTGGTTCAATCCACTTCCATGCCCCGAATTCCTTGGAGGCATGGTAGTTGTGTCTGGGTTTAAATCATCCTTTGTCTCTCAACTCCTGCTTTAACTCTTCCCCTACAAAGAAAGCAGGCAAGGTATCTTATACAATTGAAATTTTAGCACTCTATTCCCATAGGTTCGTCTGGCTCCCTGCCAACAACCTTGCTAAATACCTGAGTTTAATCCCTTAGTCACCTGGTACTGGCCAGCACTCATCCTATTCATCACATGAGTAAAGAGGGAAAAATAAATTTATCATAAACGGTGAAAAAGTAAATATAAACTTTTTAAGAATTCTTGTAGCTTCAGTAATCTAAACCTTTTTTTAATGAACATTTTATGTTGTGTTCCTTTGGAAAAGGATGTCATGGGAAATTGTCCAGGATTCTGTTTCTTTCTCTCTTTTTGAAGATTAAAACAACGGGGGAAAAATGCCTCCACTGCTTACGTAAAATCAGAAACCTATTCATACTTGTTCAGCCTATAAATTAGAGCCTACCGTTTCCTTTTTTTTTTTTCCATTCCCCATCTCCAGGAAATCCATGACCAAAATCCTTTTATTCATTAATTTGTGTCCCAATTGGACCTTTCTTTTATTGTCTTGCCAATTCTTCTCCAAGTATCAAATCTTTCTCTGTCATACAACAGTGTGTTGTGTGCATTATGATAATGCGTTAAGAACCCATCAGGGTTAGGTCCCATTGTGCCAGGCACTGTACAAACATAGTTAAGTGACAGTCTGTGCCCTATGGAGTTTACAACCTATATCCTGCTTTTAAAAATACAAAATCCTTCTCTATTGTCAGACTTTTCCTAATTTCAAAATACCTTTCTCTTTCTAATTTTCCTTGCTAGGTTAAAATCTTTTTTAAAAAATCTTGTCACCTAGTGCTTTATTTCTCTTTCAGGTTGGCCCTCAGTTTCTGAAAGTCTTGATCATTCCCCATCTTGAAATTATTTCCTACCCAATCCTTGAAACTCTGAAAGCTTTGTGGTCACACTTTTAATTGTGTTGGCCAGAATTAGAACTCTCCATCCCTCCAAATCAATGAGAGTCACTTCCTCTGGAAATAATGTCTTAAAATCATTCTTTTCTCCTTCACCTACTTTCAGTAAAGACTGTTATGATTTTCCATATTAAAGAGACCATACAACATGTACAGGTTGAACCTCTCTAGTCCAGAACTCTTTGGTCTGGAAACATCCGTCATCCAGAATTATTTTAGTTAGCCGGATGTCCACTTTTCATGGGTGTGGACAAGTTTCCCGTGGTCCCATAAAGTTTGTTTACAGCCACTAGTCCTGGCTCTGTGTTTTGTGCTGTTGTTCAGCTCTAATTTACCCTTAAATGTTTTCTAACAGCCCAGTAAGCAGTGGCACTGTTGGTAATGCTGCTAGACAATATTGACCTCCTATGGTCCAGAAAAATCTCTTGTCCAGAACTGGTCAGATCCTGAGGGTGTTGGACTAGAGCGGTTCAACCTGTATTATTGAATATGCATTGAAGAGAGAGAACAGTAGATAGGAAAATTCATTCAAAGAAATCCTCTTGTTTTACTCTAGGGCTTTTTAAGAAGCAGATCTATAAATGATGTGGAGAACTAGGAAACTTTAGGAAGAATCTATGAAATTCCTTAAGGCTATAATATTATATGCTGTAGAATTCTGTTTGGCTAGCATCTATAAAGATTGAAGATTTTAAAAGCCTTCACTTTTATGCCTTAGTGACTTTGTTCAAGAGAGAAGAGATCTGGTGCATGTGTCTAGCTAGGTAAAAGTGGAAGCAAAAGTTATACTTACATATATACATATACATGTTAAAAAAGATTTTGTACATGTAGTGTTAAGCACTAGGGATGTCAACGTGTAGTTGACTATACAATTAACTGATAAGCTTAGGCGTATCAGTTAATCTTGTCAACTGCACCCATTCCCCTAACCCTAACCATACCCTCCGTCCCGCTGCCTCTGTATCAGAGACAGCAAGGATGGCAGGAAATACGAGGCAGTGGTGGTAGGGGGTTTCTGGTAGTGCTGCCTCTGTATCAGAGGCAGCTTTGTGGTGCTGCCTCTGTATCAGAGGCAGTGGTGCAGGGTGGCAGGCAGCTGGTCTGCATGGGGGGGCTGGTTTTTAAACTGGCTCCCTCATGGACCAGCTCTCACTTGGCAACCTGTGCGAGGTGGCAGGGGGCTCCTTGGAAGTGGGGCCGGAGTGCACTGTCTGCTGGCCCTTCCCCTGGGGACTATAGAATAGTCGAATAACTGACAGGAATTCATGCAGTTACTTGACTATTTAATTAAGCGATATCTAACATCCCTGTTAAGCACTCAAGTTGGGAAAATAATCCAAGTTCTATAAACAACCTTAATTCTTCCCTGTGTTCACACACATTACAAGGTTTTGAATTACATTCACATGCTATTTGTCATATAAAAGAATAAGTTGTTTTTTCTTTGACCAAAAATTCATTTTGTATCTGTTTGCCATTCAGCATACTTTAAAATCATGTATAGATACACAGTAAGCTGTTCTTGTACTAGATTTGTAGTGTGTTATTGGTTTAAATCTCTGCTCCTGTTTTGGTTTTAGAAGGTTTTTTCTTTCATTATAAATCTGTGATAGTGTAATTTCTATCCAGGCTGGATGAAGATTAATGTTTAAACAAATAAAAATAGGATTTTTAAATTTAAATTAGATTTTTTGATTTAAATAAATCAATAAAATACTAAATTTCCCTCATTTAAAAAATAAGTTACAAAAACATCTCATCATGCTAAATGTACACTTGTAGTCTCATAAAAATGCATTAATGGTTCTAATTCTGTCCAGCCTACCAGCTTTTGCTTTTTGAAAGTTTTGGACTTTCAGTTTCTGTTTCTCAGCTGACTAAAGCCACCTGTGAAACAAAGATTGGAGATAGGCTTGGTTTTGTTCTGTGCTTATGTGGGGGGAGGGGAGGAAGCTGGGCCAAGCATGGCAGAGCAGAGAAACAGTAGGAAAGGATGGAGGCAGCATAGAAAGGAACAGTGCAGTGGTCTGGAAAGAAAAAGGGAGAACATTCAGCACACACAGAGCTTCCCATATTCCCCCACACTTATGCCATGGAAAAACTGTCATGGCTTCTAGGCATGAGAGAGACCCTGTCTGGGAATATTTTGAAGAAATTCGTTTCCTGGGTAAAAAAAGGAGAATGTGTCAAGTATAAGAAGCGCAAGATGGAGATGCAGGGACTACTTCCCTGATAAGGAAAACTGATTATTGGGAGAAAATGATGTAGGTGAAGTTGTGGATATGTTTGAAGAACAATGTCGATCAACTGGTTAGTAATTTAAATAATTCACTTTACAATAATTTTATGCCTTTTTGTATAAGTGTGATTTAACAAGTAAATTCCCAAGCTGTTTGTTATGTTGTATGTTGCCAGAAAAAAAAAAAAAAGGTTTAGCTTAGCTAATTCTTATGGCTTGTTTAGTTAGTTAACTAGGTTTAGAAACTATCACTCAAGTATACGGTACAGAAAGCTGCAGTTGACATTCGATATCATTGTTCTGAATTTTATTACATAACATATGCTCCTTATTTTGGAATGTCATTGTCACAGACCCTAATGGTGATACCATAAGTCTGTTCTCTATTTTACTTCAGCATCTCAGCTTTTCCAGGGGAACTGCAGGGAACATGTTTCTCAAAAACCAAAATGCCAGTAAGTTAAATGGTGCGTAGTCAAAAATTAATTGCACTCTTAAGTGCAGTCTCTCTTAGTTTTTTTGGCAATTTGGAATCGGATCTTTATCCTTACCAAAGAAAATGTAATCGATTAACTGAATAATAGAGTGATAAGAACGACTACTCAAAATCATTTTTGATTTTTGTTTCAGGAGCCCATTTAAGCGTAAGACACTTAGACTCTCTATCTGCAACAATTTCACAGTGATCTGTTGGTACTCTTAGCAGCAGTGCTGCAAACTAAACATATTTCAAACAACAAAATATCAGTAGTAGGCAAAAGATTTCAGTCATCTAAGAAAACCACCATCATGGATGGGTTTGTATTAAGGACCAGCAAATATCAGCAAGACATTATAGATTAAAAGATTGCGCCGTTCATTTGTCCCACATTATTCTTTTCAAATTATTAACATTAAATATCTTCACTGATGTGGTTAAGTCCTTACAACCAGGCTACGCTTCACCTGGTAGAGCAGACATTGGTGGAAGGTTGCTGGATCCTGTGTATGAGAAGGAATTTGAACAGTGTGCAAGAAATACTGAGGGAAATTTGCCAGTTTAAGTCTCGATAGGTGGAGCAGCATAAACAATGATCTTCAGTGCAACAGAAGATCAGGTTGCTTGTCTTTCAGAAACAATAGATACATTGGGAAATGCCAATACTACAGAATATTTAAAAAGCGGTGGTGAAAACTATAATAAACTGTGAATAAAAATTTACCTGGCACTTGCGCAGGTTTGAAAGGGAAGGATGCTCCTTAATATCATATAGCTGCAGTGCTCATTTAATGCATCTTTTAGCCAAAGACTTATGTATGTCTCCTCCAGGAATAAAAGACAATGTTACTGAAACCACAAAATACATCCATAATAACTATTTTGTTTCAGCTTCACTGAAGATGCTTAACTTCTGAAAATGATGTGACTGCCACGACTTGTGTATCTCAAAATCACTGCTCAGTTATATCAGTCATAATACATTTCAGGACTGGAGTGAAACCATTTCATCAGTGTGTGTTTACAGTGTGTTTCTCTTTTTGAACAAAAGAGACTAACAAATGTATCAGATTTGATGAAGTGGGTTTTATCATGAAAGCTCACAATACAATATATTTATTAGTTTCTAAGGTGCCACACTTTACCTGTTTTTAAAGTTACAGACTAACATGGCTACCGCTCTAAGCCAGATCTACACTAGAGCTGGTAGCTTGGCTTAAGGTATGCAACTTGCAGTCGTCTTACCTTAAGCTGAGCTTCACGGTGTCCCCACAGTGGGAGGCTGATGGGAACAAATGCTCCCATCAGCATCTCTTAGTTGTTGCAAAAGGAGGAGTACCGGATGCTGGTGGGGGGGATGCCCATCTGGAAGATGGATCGCGGTAATGGTGATCTTCCTTTTAGTGTAGACAAGGCTGTCAGTCCCTTGAATTAATGGAAATCATTAGCTAGACAACTTAAAATAGAGTTCCTTCAATTGCTAAGACAACTTTTCACAGTACTAGCTTCATCTGCAGGCACAGAAAATGAATCAAAATAGAGTGGGAGTGGGGAAGAGGAGAGCGAGTTTTAAAGACACAGTACATTTAATTTTGTGATGACTTGTCAGTTAGCAGGAGTGGCCCAAGGTGGGCTGCGGCAGCTGGCACCCCAGGCGGAACGCGCGATCGGTGCCTACGCCTGCACGGCCGTCAACGGAGTGATGTCATCATCGGGCTCCCCGGGTGCCCTATGATGTCATCATTTGGCGCCCCATTGAAGGCTGCGCCCTAGGCGACGGCCGAGTCGGCCTATAGTCACGGGCTGCCCTCTCTGTTAGAGTTAATAAAATTTGAAAATAAAAAAAAAAGTTTAAGGGCAGCCATTAGCTGGCAACTGAGGAAACTGCTGCATTTGCAAATATGAAACATTTATGTGGCATTTAAGATTTAATTTAATCAAATATAAGTGCTATTTTATTTGTGTGTGTGTTGGTTCTCACCATTCTCAATGTACTGCTGCTTTTTTACTTTGACACAGATAATGAGTATTATGCACTTTCCAAAATTAATAAAAAACAAGTTATCTAAAAATACACAGAGTATACACTCCTAAATGTAAAATACTGTACTAAGTTGTAAATTAACATGTGTTAATAATCAGATTTGCACTGTTGTTTAAGAAATGTGAATAAGTATCACTGGGAAATTTGATTTAAATCAATTATTTCTTCTTGGTAATTTAAATTGTGATCTGTCCACCCTGGTTAACACAGACATGATTTAGGCCTAGAGAACAATGTAGCTTGTATCCATTTTAGCTGTTTGTGAAATCTGCTTCCAAAAGTGAATACATTCTTTGAATTACACAGGGAAATGGGCTAATTGCTCCTAATATGTAACTGCAGCCCTTTTCCATTAATATGTTTTTTCTGTAGACACTTATCGTTTAAAAAAAAAACTAAATTGATTGTTAAATTATGGAGTTGGCAAAAACATTTGCTACCATGATAAAACTCTTTTTGCTAAGTTACATCTCAGAGCATTTTTACATCTTCATTATAAGCCCTTGTAAGTAAAGTGTTTTAAAGAAAACATTGATCCTTAATGTTATGAATGGTGACACAATAATTTTTTATCACATATGTTGTTTGTCCTGTACATCATTTTAATTTGAACTTTAGCTTGGCATTTAACGTTGCCTCTCTCTTTTGTGCTTAAAAAAAAAAGGAATAAACATGAAAGCATGTATTTGTTAAAACGAGTCTTTCTAATCTTTGCATGAAAACATTTGCTTTGGCAGTCAAGGTACCTGATGCTATAATATTTCACATGCAATTTTTATTATTAGCTTTGTTGTTCAATGATATGTCATGCTTGGTATGTCACGAGCACAGTGAAGCTGAGGAATATAAATTGGTATTATGTCCTGCAGTCATTTTAAACCATTGTATTTAACATATGTGACATGTCTGAGTTAGCTAGTGATTGAATTAAAGTTCATGATTGACACAGAATTTTCTGTTGTGACAGTGCTTCTGGCCTGTAACATACAGTACCAAGTGCAGCAATACAGGAATGTCAACTTTCAACAGCTTTTATGGTAGCTACACTTCTAACACTTAAGGAATATGCGTTGGTAGAGTTGAACTTAGTAGAAAAAAGGAAATAAAATAGTAGTATAAAAGCCAGTGTCTTATTCCATGCAGTTGCATGCCCATTACATGCTTTAACATTTATTAAATCCTTTATTCTGAAGTTGCATTATTTATAAGATACCAATATAGGGCTTGATCCAAATAGAAAGACTCCCATTGACTTAAATGGGATATAGCTTAGGTTACTGGGACAAACTTCCAGTAATTACCTCTTGAATTATTACCACAGATGCCTATAAAAAACCAAGAATATGTACTGAAATAGATTTTTTTTTTCTTTCTGGATCTGCACCTAATTCTTATGTAAGAGCAACGTTTGTGCACAGATTCTTTCTCTTGTGAGCACAGATGATTGTATCTTCAATGTGTAGAGTGATTTAAAGGCTGATCTATTAAGATTAATTTGAAAATTGAGTCCAAAATGTTTTAAGCTGCTTATGAGGTTTCCTAGGGGTGTGTAATGAAAAGTTCAACTTTTACTAATTAAAATGATTACCTTTCTTGTCTCACATTCTACTACAAACTGACTGATTTTAATTTGGGTTGCTGTCAGTACAAATAAGGAAACCAGGATCATAAATGTAGAGCTCTGTCTCTTCGTCTCCTGTTTTGATTTGAATCACTTTCCATTTTGTTTAGTGAGAGTTTGAACTGGGGTTGTACAAGGGCAATAGCTAGTTGCTAATTTGCTGACTGATCCATCGAGAGAGTTTCCAGTTTTTTCAATTTTATTTATTTATTTATTTATATATATATATATATATATATAGAGAGAGAGAGAGAGAGAGAGAGAGAGAGAGAGAGAGTGTGTATTTGTGTGTGTGTGTGCACGCGCACACACACACACGTTCTCAAAATGAAACTGGGATTGTTTACTCCAGGGAAACAAGATACTGTTTCTTCTATGGCATGATTTTTTTCTAAGCTACATTTTCAGTATTATTTATAAAACCAATAGTTCGTGTACTGTTTTACTATAAAACCAGCATGACTTACTCTGGAATGTCAAGCAACCGTGTACACAAATTATGACTCAATAAGTTTATCTTTTTGGTATTTTGTGTGTCATCTGTCTTTGCCGTTTATGTTTGCACTCAGATTCTGGCCATTAACCGAGGGGAAAATCTGAAGATCCTGACAGTTAAAGTCAACATTCCTGATGGGGTGAAGAATGAATTTTGTAGGTGGTGTATAAATGAAAGGTTTGTTTGTGTGTATGTGTGTATATATATTTATATATTTTTCTTACAGAAATAATATTTTCCTGTAAATAGTTGTAAGGTAAAATGGCTTATTACATTAAGAAAGTAGTTTAAACAAATATTTAACTTATTAGGTGCATTTAAATTTATGGACAGCTAGATCTCATTCTGTATTTCCACTTACTGCAGACATATTGTGAGGAGTAGGATGTTTTTGGATGTAGCTTGAGAATTTTGGAAGCATTATTTAAGCATCTCAAATTCTAAAATGTTTGAAGGCTTTCTTTATATTGTTTTTTAAAATTTTTACACTATGCACTGTATAAACTAGGGCTGGGCAAGATGCTGTCAGCAGGCCAAATCTGGCCAGCCTAGCACTTCAATCTGGCTCGCGGTAGCTCCCGGCTCTGCTGCTAATGCATTGTCTGGGAGCCACCAGGGAGGCACAAGAACTTTCAATTGCTGCTATGTAAAGGGCTTGTGCCATCCAGGTACCTGCCAGGCAACATGGTAGCAGCTGCCCAGCAGGTGCAAGCCCTTTAAATTGCTGCTATTTAAACGGTTTGCAGCTCTTGCCCCTGCCGCTAACACATTGCCTCGCAACCAGCCGGAGCTGGGAGCCCTTTAAAAAGCAGATATTGAAAGGGCTGCTTCCCCGCCCCTAGGCCATTTGAGACCTGGGAATGGGGCAGCATGCAAAGTCTTCTCCCCATGCCAGGGGCATGTAGCACCAGAGGGAACTGCCAGCTGTTCAAAACAGGGGCTAAGACTTAATGCGCTCCCCCACACTCAGGCCAATCCGGGTCTGTGGGTGGCAAAGTCCCCTGCCCCTGCCCCTGCCCCTGCCCCTTCCAGGACTGCCCACAGCCACTTCTAAAATTCATGAAGTGGCCCCCCTCCAAAAATTATTGCCCAACCCCTGGTATATAAGGACGTGTGGTAGAAAGAACCTTTAGGATAAAATATTAGTGTATTCTGAAGTTCTGAAACACCTGGCACCATCCACTTTCAAAAGACATGATAGAGGTTTAGATGGACCATTTGTCTGACCCTCTATGGCTTTTCATATGTTACAGTCATATGTATTTATTAGATGATTTTAGACTGAAATCTTCATTCATAAAAAATCTTGTTCCAAAATATGAAAGAACAATGCTCTAAGAATCTGTGGAGAAAGATGTGCTCTAAGTCCTAGTAAAATTAATACTTTCTTTAGTGCTTCGCTATTTCTAGGTCTGGTTCCTTTTCCTTCCCAGCTTTCTTCCTTTCAGTGTTAATTGGAGCCAGATCATGTGCTTTCCAAAATAATATTCTCCTGATTTTATTTGTTCATCTTGCTTGCATACAAACAGTATCTGGGTTGGGGTTTTCCAAATAGCCGAAGGGTATTATGCATCCAACTCCCATTGTGAAGGATCCTTAGAAATCCTGATCTTGATGTGTAAAATTTAATTAATGTGAAAGAGTGCACAGAGAGAAAGACCGACCTTACTAATGGATTAATATGTAAAGAGGGTAACATACTATGATATGCACTTTGAATTCTGCACTGCAGAATTGTATAGGTGAGTTAAAGTGGCTTGCTCTTGTAGTAGTGTTTTTAATGTTTTTGGACTTGTCAGAGCTGGGTCATGATTTTTTATCACAATTAAAAATCCATTTTAGTTCTTATGTATAGACCAAACTGTATCTCATCATAGGATGGTCTAAAGCAGAGGTCCCAGACTGTGGCACATGCCTCCTCCTAGGGGGTGTGTGGTTGGGACCCTGAGAGGGAGCACCACCCTGCTGTGCTCTAGGACCCAGCCCCAACTACAGGCCCTGGCTGCCAGTCTGGGCTTCACCCCATCTCTGAGCTGTGGCTTCAGCCTTTGCCCCCTTAGCCCTGTCTGCATCCTCCCTTCCCGGAGCTGTGGATCGGCTCTCGGCACTGGTAGGAGTGAGGCATGGAGACAAGGGTAAGGGAGGACCCAAGGTAAAAAGGTTGGGGACTACTGGTCTACAGTGTAGGAAGGAAATATCCGTAACAGTTTTAAAAAATGCATCTACAACAGAATTCAGCAACAGCATGAGTGTCTGCCAGTGAAACAGTTTGTGCTAGTAGAGGAATGACGATTTAAAATGTAAATTTAGATATTTTTGGTTTGTTATATTTTTGTGAGTCTTCCAGTGATAAGAGGCATTGAACCTTGACTTGCGTCAGTAAATGATCTTTCTCAGATTTTTCTAATTAAGAGCCAAATTATTTTCTCTCAAATAAAATTCCATGGGAGACAATTCTAGTAGCTCTTGGTGAATAAAAAATCTATGCTGGATTCTACACTTTTCCACTTTATCCAAGTGCACATTTGACCACCATAAGTTTCCTCATGTTACTGAACATGAATTCTCCTCCATCCTTCAGTCATCTTCATTCTAGTGCTGGTCATGATACTCTGATGATGTTGGCACAGTAATCTGAACAGGAGAATGGGAATAAATATACTCCTTGGGACCACAATTTCTAAATTTGACAAGCTGGTCTGGGTCCTTGTTCATCTCATGTATAAATGAAATACCATGCGACTTACTGCATTAAACCCAGACCTAAGTTGTTTTAGATGAGACCTTAAAAATTGTGGGGGGAGAACTTGGACTGCTCTGTGGTGGGCATTTTAGTGTATACTGTGCACCAAGTCTACTTCTGTGATTTGCAGCCTAGTCACTATTCTTTGTGTGCTCTCTCTCTCTCTCTCTCTCTCTCTCTGTCTCTATCCCATATAATTGATTTGTGTAAAAATTGGAGGCAGTCCTCTTTGGTATCGCTATTACAAAAGATCCTTTCCCTATTATCATCTGTTTCATCTATAGTGACACGTGTAGACTGAAATTCATCCACAATTCACATAAAGGATATCTGTCATTTCTTGTCCAGTGCTTTAAATACTGTATATCTTTGGGGAGAGATTTTAGATTCAATTTTTTTGTTACCTTGCTACCTTATGCAAAGGAGACTTTCATATAATATGAAGTAGAAATTTAATTTTATGAACATCAGTCTTACTAGTTTATGAATAATTTTTCCTTACAGAAAGCAAACAAAGCCCATCACATAACAAAAGTGAAAATAATGAAAAACACATTGACATCGCATTCTGATGCCTTCAGGGCCCTGGAAATTGCTTTGCAGTGGAGGACAAGAAAAAAACAATGCAGTGCCCTATACTGCAATCTATGCCTCATACCTACTGTATCAAGATGTTGATTTTACAAACTCTGCAGTTCCCAATCATTTTGTAAAATAGAGGGATTTTTCTGTCATTGTGAGGTGGATCATTGCAAGTCCAAAGGCTTTCTTCCTTATTTTTGTGCCTCCTAGGATTTGAAGAGACACTTCAGTGCCCTTTATGCACAATTACCAACATATTTACTTGTCTCTCATCCCTGCGGTGTGTGAGTGCCTTCCCATTACTTATGAAGAGAACATCCCAACACCACAGTGAGATTGGGAATTGATGAAACTTTATCAGAGGGGAACAATAGTACAGAAAGATTGAGCTGTGTGCCTAAGGTCACACAGGAAGCTAGTATCAGAACCAAGACTAGAATCCATTTTCCAGAGACTGGAAAGTGCCCTTCCTGCAAGACCATACTATCTTCTACCTATTAAATTACTAGTTAATACACTAACCTTTCATTTGTTCTCCTGAGACAGTCTTCAGAGTTAACATGTCTTTGAAGGGGAAAAAGGGAATTGGAGGTTAATAGGCCCCGTTGAAGACTCTAACCCCTAGTGTGGTGTAATTCAGGAGGCTGGAAATTTAATATATAAAAAATACCAAAGATTATATTGAAACTCATTGAGATGAGCACTCATCCTTCAAAGTGCCATTGTGGTATGGGTTAGATGCTAGATAATGACTTGTTTAGCCTGTCTGAGACCTGCCCCATGCAGTACTCCCTGCTCCTGCATCTAATCTCCTTTTATCCAACAGGATGATGCTGATTACTGAGGAGGGCAGATTTGTAGTGAAGTGTGATTACATTTCAGAAGTTATACTGGGTTTGAGATGAGGGTGGCTTTGCCTCTCCCCCCGAGGATGAAAATTTCAAATTCCACATAAAGCTAGAGTTATCATGCTTTAAATAGCTGTTCTTGTGGGTGACTACTTCCTTATGTGTAGAATTTGCTCAGTTTACAGGAAGACACATAAAAGTGCTACCTTTTTTGCTTTTGGTCTAAAAGACCAGTTGCGTTCTTTTTTGGATCAGTCATAGTCAGTTGTAATGATGTTCCTCACTTGAATTCTTATAATTCTGTTGATGATGAGTCCGCCCAAATAGACCTCAGATTACTTTCCCATATCTATTATTTGCTATGCAGGCCCATCAAGAGTGCAGCTATGTTTACCTTAGTCCCTAGAGTAAGCAGATACACTCAGAAAATAAAGCTATTGAGTAAGAAGAAGCTGTTTTCATAGCAATTTTCCCGAACATTGCAACACTTAAAAGTATTTTAGATATTAATTAGTTCACCAGGGGAAAAAAAAACTTTTCCAGAGTAGAAATTAATTGGGTTGAAATAATCTTTCAAGAGCTATATAGAAGCGCTTTAGCTTCATTCTTGTGTTAAGCTTTGTTTCTTTTTCGTCCCCCACAAGTAATGGAATATGTGTGTGGGTTAAAAAATGGTATTTATTCACAGGCTGTGTATTGAATGCATCTTCTGGATGTTTTTAGTTTCATGATAAATTTTAGAATGTGGTTCTGTAGTATATATAGGACTTCTTACTGAGTATCACAAAATGACTTTATTAGTCATATGTAGGTGGCATGCAGTCAAAAATATCTGCTGGGATGAGCTATTTGTGCTAAAAGATCTGCTAATCTGCCTTAACAAGGGAGAGAGGGAACCTGATGTCTGCTGTCCAAATGCATTACCATCTCCATCAGTATAGTCAGTTTTACCACCTGTACAAATTTCTGCTGATAGAATTGGGTAGCAACGAGAGCAAAGGAAACCCTGTGCCTGTTTCATGTGAATATCAAAACATCCTCTTTGTAATAAAGTATAATAAAATTGTTAGTACAATGTTAAGTGCATATCGCTAAGCACTCAAAAGTCATGAGAAGATAAAACTGGGTTGCTCATATAATCTTAACTCTCATTGTATACATACACACTATACATCAAGGTATAGTGTTTAACTAGATGATCACATACTACTTCTCAATTAGAAATACATAAGCGAATCCATTTCAGGGGAGAATTTCTTAAACACCTGAAAAGTTGTCTGGGCTGTTTCAGACCAGTTTGAGTTTGGATCTGTCTAAATTAGCTTTAGGTGCTAGTACAGAACAGACAAGATTAATACTGTGTATCTTTCAAAATTTAGCATGATTTTCAACTAAGCACGCACCTGGACGGATTTTCAAATGACCACAATTGTCATGTTGTTAAAAACAACGTTCTGAAATGTACTCATGTTTCCAAATAGCGCAATAAACCATGCCAACGTGAGCATGGTTTACAAAATGCTGGGAGGTTATTTTTATGTGAGATTTTGCTAGTTTCTGGAATTTAAGGACAGGTCTGCTGATGGGAGGAGGGAGAGGGAGTAACTGCTTGGGGCCCTTTAAATTGCTGCTAGATCTCCACCTGGAATACTCTGGGCAGCCTGGAGAAGGCATGGTGTGCTCTGGGCAGCACTGAGGGCTGCTGGAGGAGGCTAGCACCAGGCACACCCCTTTTGCCTGAGGCACCGTCCCTTACAGGGGACAGGGCCTTTCTCGGGGCCCCAGCAAGTCTCATGGCCCCACTGTTTCAGGATGTCATTAATAGGGATATAAAAACTGCCTAAAATAGTTAATAAGTTAAATGATTTGTTTAACTGGTTAACCACCGGCTGCAGGTGGGGGACTGCTGTGGCCATGGGCAATGGGGGCTGCTTCCACCGGCTGGGCCTTTCGGTTAACTGGTTACCCAGTAAGTATGCTGGTAAGGCTAATGCTTACCTGGTAATCGATTAACCAATTAACCCTTTGCATTCCTAATGCATTAATAGAACAAGAAGAAAATGCTGTGACAGACTCAGACCAGCTGGCTGCCACATACTAATGGAGGGAAGACATGCTGGGGCTTGGGTGAACAGCTTTCTTTTCCCTGAGTAAAAAATGGCCAAGCCTAAGTGCAGCATAATCAGGCAGGCACCTGGGGTCAGTTAGAGTTTCCTGGAAGCTACAGGCTAATTAGACACCTGCAGCCAATCAAGGTCTGTGGTGCTGCTTTAAAAGATCTTCCTCCAGGTAAGGAAAGGGGGAAGGAAAAGAGTGAAGGACTAGAAGGAGGAAGTGCATTGTAGAAGAACTGTGTTGGTATGAGCGGAGGACTGATGAGCAGGTACCAAAGGAAAGGTGCTGGAAGGGATCATTTGGGGAAGTGGCCCAGGAAAAAGCTGCCAGATTGAGAGTGGCAGTAACACTGCCTGTTGCTGCTGCCTTAGGGTCCCTGGGCCAGAACCCAGAGTAGTGGATGGGCCTGGGATCCTCCCAAAGCTCCCCAGGACATCACGAATATCTGCCTCGAGTAGGGAGATCAGGACTCCAGAGGGAATTTTACCCCAAATTTATTAACTAGCCTGTGATGAATATGTCTCAGTAGGCTGTGACTCCTGCTTGTAGTAAAGAGAAAGAGGCCGTGTGCAGGGCCATAGCAAGCCCCTTAGTGCGAGACCCAGGGGGAACGGCTGGAGCTTTGCCACAATGCATGTACTGAGTATATGCCTGTTTGTTTGCTGTTCCAAAACAAATAGACTGTTTTCACACACAGCGATATTAAGACAATGTTTTAACTCATTTTTATATTTGTCGTCTGTTAGCTGTGTATTGTTGAGCACCTCAATTTCTACTTGATCTCCGTTGCCTTTCTTAACTAACTGCCCTCTATTCACATCTATAGCTCAGGAAATGCTTTTTCACATTTGTGACAATGAGGAATTCTGAATGAGGCACACATAATGGAAATGTAAAATTGATTTATTCATACACTAGAGGATTTACCCAGTATTGCTCTGGTCCTTGTGGGGATGCTGGAGTCAGGGTAGGAGGTGGGAGGTGCAGGAGTGAGGACAGAGGGTTTGGAGATGTGGGAGGGGCTCAGGGCAGGAAGTGGGGACAAGAAGGCAGAGGGTGGAAGAGATGAGGTGTGCTCAGGGCAGCCTTGAGGCTGCTTCTGGGCTGCATTGCCCGGCGCCGGCCAGCAGCTAGTCCTTGGGCCAGCCAGGGCTGCATTACTCGGCTGGTGTTTGGGGGGTGGAAGAGCAAACACGTGCCCTGGATGCGGCAGAGTTTTGTCAGGATAGGTATCCCCAAAAACCTCCGCAGTCTAGCCGTACCCATAGTTATAAGAGGAGGCTGCATATCAAAGTTGGTGGTCCCAGCTCTTACTGCTTAGGAAGCATTCTTGAACAAACAGACTCACAGACAGACGGGCAGACACACACAGTTTCTAAAATATATTGTAAGATTTGGGAGAAAGTTTGGTTCTTTTTTTCAGTCCAAGTGGGAAGGAAGTTTTAATTTATTTCGTAGTCTTTTCTTTAAAATAGGGCTGTCAATTGATGTGTGTTAACATATATAGTTAACGCAGGGCAGGATTAACGCATTAATTTTTTAACGCGTTAATTGCAGGCATTAATGCTGTACTGCCCCTTTGAAGTGCCGCCCTGGTGCCTCAAAGGAACAGCGCATTAGGAGCCTGGGATCAACTGGCATGCCCAGCTGATTCCCCGGCTCAATGTTGCACTGCCCCTTTGAAGTGCCACTCCCGGAGCTTCAAAGGGGCAATGTTGCACGGAACCTGGGGTCAGCTGGGGACTCCAGCTGATCCCGGGCTCCATGGTGCTGCCCCTTGGAAACGCCAGGGCGGCCTTTCCAAGGGGCACACTGCACAGAGCCGGGGTCAGCTGGCTACTTCAGTTGGTTCCGGGCTCCGTGCAGCGCTGCCCCTTTGAAACGTCACTACTGTGTTTCAAAGGGGCAGAGCAGGCAGAGCCCGGGATCAGTTGGGCACTCCAGCTGATCCCAGGCTCCTGCGGTGCTGCCCCTTTGAAACGCAGCAGCAGCGTTTCAAAGGGGCAGCTGCACTGAGCTTGGGGTCAGCTGAGGACTCCCGCTGATCCTGGGCTTCCACAGCGCTGCCCCTTTGAAACACCACTGCAGCGTTTCAAAGAGGCACTGCACGCGATTAATTGCAATTAAATGTTTTAATCGCTTGACAGCCCTTCTTTAAAAGGAAGGAAGTTTGAAATATCACTTCCCTAAAAGTCCATAGTCCCTTCATCTCTCTTTTTAAACACTAAATACCTAGGCCAAGTTACAGTGCAGCCTTCAATTCCCTATTGAAGATAGTTTTGTAGTAGTAATAGTGTCATTTGTAAAACATTGTGTTGAGGGAGTACATGTTAGAGAATTGTCTTTATTTTTTCTGTTTCCTTCTAAGGACTTTTTTCTGTCTTATTTCCAGGAGATCTCCTATACTTGAGGGAGGTCAAGAAATACATCCGCTCCCCAATTTACGAACAAGTTACGGACCAACACTTGGTCCGTAACTCGAAGTGTTCGTAAATCAGATCCCATAGAGTTACATGGTGACCGCGCTGTTCGTAAGCGCTGATCACCGTTCATAACTCGGATCTGCATTTACGACCACTTTGGTCATAAGTGCGGATGGTCGTAAGTGGAGGTGGTCGTAACTCAGGGAGCGGCTGTAATGAACTTAGTTTGCAGAAGGGAATTTTAAGACCAACTTCTAACTACCGTATAAGGATACTGGAAGTGCTGGAACACAGTTACTGGAACACAGATATTTTTGAATCTCTGTTATTGAAGGTTTTAAAGAACAGGATAGACAAATGCCTGTCAGGAATGGTCTAGATATCCTTGTTCTGCCTCAGAGCAGGGAGGATGGGCTAAATGACCTCTTGAAGGCTATTCCAGCTCTACATTTAATGATTCTGTATGAGAAAGTATT
The DNA here is from genome assembly GCA_030068395.1 of Apalone spinifera. Taxonomy (NCBI): domain Eukaryota; kingdom Metazoa; phylum Chordata; order Testudines; family Trionychidae; genus Apalone; species Apalone spinifera. The sequence continues at coordinate 32,257,278 of CM057847.1, read as the reverse complement.
TAAGGCTGCTCTTTTTGTTTGTTTCACAGGTGGAGACCAAAACGCTATGCAAATCCAGAGTTAATGAAGATATTGCATAATTCGGTGGAAGATTCATATAAACGTCTTATTTATCCTCTTCTCTGTAGAGAATTCAGGTAAATGCTGTATGTTTTGTTTTTACAAATCCTGGAACATGTCGGATTTAGTAGGTATCTTTCACCTAAGTAAAAAATTAATGATGTTTAGTTTAGCCTGAAATAATCTAAAAGTGATCAGTTAGCAATCTTAATTCTCAAGATTGAGTTTTCATCTGCATTCAGGTTAGTCTAGATCAGTGGCTCTCAATTTATTTATCATTGTTGGCTACATATGTGACCCACAATATGTTACTTGGGGCTGTGGAAAGAAAAAAAAAACGACCCTATGTTATATTGGTTATATTACTATCAAATGTTTTTAATATGTAACCTTGTTTTTTTTAAATTGACATTTTATAGGCTTTTATTCCTATTCATTTTAATTGGGGGAAAAGTATTTAACCCGATTTCATATGTTAGCTGTATTTTTCACAGTATTTTTATTTCACATTTACAGTTTAGATTTTGCAATAAGATAAACAAATCATTATCATCATCTTAACAGTAAACCTGTGTCACTAAAATTGTCTTAAGCATCTGTTTTTTCCATTACACAATTGCCGTTGCATTAATGCTGTCACTGACATTGTTCTGATTCCATTTCTTTTATATGTCTGAAAGAAACTGACAAAGTAACTCAGTAAGGGCTAGAAGTGGCCCTTACATTTGTCATCTCTACTACATGATAAATATAGTAGTTGGTTTGATACTATAGCAAGGGTATTGTGATGGCTCTGGAAACTAATCTTATTTTCAATGACACAGTAATAGCTGTATCATGAGATGGTGTCACTTGCAAAATATATAATACTGTTTAAATAAAAAGTAAATTTAAAATTCAAAACTTAGTAATATTTGAGTCTATTTTGCCATAAGTAGACTCCAGTGTGACTGACTTATACCCTCAGAGTAGTAGCTAGACTGCCAGCCTAGGCTTTATTTGCACCATTCCATGTTACAAAATCTAATACGTGGCTGGGGTCTTGTCTGGACATGGATTTTACGCAGTAGTGCAACTCCTTCTGCAGACGGAGAAAGCCGTGATTTGCATTGGTACAACACTTCCTTACTTGGAATCAGGATAAACTGCACTGGTGTAAATTGTATCATAGCTTGTCTGGGTTCACTATGGAGTTATGTCACTACAGGATCTGTGGCTGGCCATTTATAACTGTAATCAGTTCACACCTCCTATGATGAGCTTGCCAGATGTGCAGTTTTCAACCAGAATAACTGATTGAAAAGAGACCCAGATGGCTCCAGTCAGTACTGCTGGCTGAGCTGTTAAAAGTCTTGTTGGCTGCAGTGGCCAGTTCTGTGCAGCCTTCTTGTCCCTTTGGCTTCTAGGTGGAGGGACAGCCAGGGGGCTTCCCACATGCTGATCTCATCTGCATTCGTCATCCTGAGTATCAGCTTTGCACCTCCATTTGGCCCATTGGAGCTGAGGGGGCCAGCACTTGTGGATGGGGGCAGCCACGTGGACACACATGGCAGTGCCTTCATTTAGGAGCTGGAGAGACATGCATGCCTGGAGTCTCCACTCTTTTCTACACCGCAAGCCCGCCCCCCCAGCTTCTCCCGCACTCTCCCATCACCTGTACCCCAGCGCTCCGTCCTTTACCCCATCTCAGAACACCCTCCTATACCTCAGAGCCCACACCCGCAGCTGGAGCCCAGACCTCCCAACAACCCAGCCCCTGTACCAGCCTAGAGTCTCCATCCTGTACCCTGAACCCTCATTTCTGGCCCTACCCTGGAGCCTTCTCCCTGAGGTTAGAGCCTGTATCTCTCTCACATTGCAACTTCCTGCCCCAGCCTGAAGCCCCCCTCCTACTTTCTGAAATCCTTGGCCGTAGTCCAGAGCCCCCCCTGCACCCCAAACTCCTCATCCCTGGCCCCTGCCAGAGCCTGCACCCTGCAGCTCAAGCCCTCACTCCCTCCCACATCTCTGTCCCTGCATGGTGAAAATGAGCAAGTAGGCAAGGGTGGGGGAAAGTGACCTAAGGAGGGGGAAATGGAATGAGTGGAGAGTGAGGCTCTGGGAAGGATTGTTGTGCGGCGGAGTGAGATGAGAGCATTCTATTTTCTGCAATCAGAAATTTGGCCACTCTTCCCAATTTAGACAAATCCTGAGAGTTGAGACTTCCGGGATCTTTTCCTACTTTGACACATTCGCTCTGTGACCTTGGATGAATCACTAAACTTCTGTGTTTGTTTCATCATCTGTAAAATGGAATTAATGGTACTGAACGGGTTTCTTAGGAGGCTTAGTTATTTAAGGCAAGTTGTAGTCTCAGATGCCTACTTGGACTGATAGTAAATGGATGGATCATGCAAGGGTATCTGAAGGCTAAATTTGGCTTTAGAGCCATGGTGACCAACATGCTAGCCACTAGCCACGCATGGGCTATTTGGTGGTTGAGTGTGGCTAGTTTGTTGTAACAGTGGCTCCTGCTTCAGAACTGGTTGGACACCACAACTTTAGGGTCTGTAAAGTGATATATGTAGTGCTTTAAAAGTGGGCTTATGAATTTGCTTGGTAACAGCAAGATGGTATGACAGAATTTCACATAGCCCATGATCAAGAGCTAAGGTGGGGAAAGGATTGAGGTAATCCCTTGAAAGCATAACTGACCACATTCACTTGTCTATGTCCCCTTCCACAACTCCTTAGATCACTTCTGGTTTCTGAGAGTGGGGAAATGTGTCTTTTTTCCCTTCTAGATATAAGAGGGCTTTTCTTTTATCTTCTCTTCCACTCTTTGCAAGAGTAGGCAGGGGTGAGGTTAAGGTGACAATAGACCCAGTTGTAAAAGTCTGCTTGCTGCATTTATAATCTAAGAAGATGTTTTTGTGGTGAGTTTTTGGTCAGTTAGGCTTATTGAAGATATAGTGGCCCATTCCACTTTCCCCTGAACCTCCCTCAACCTTGATTTCAGGTTTATTGTTGCTACAATAAATATAGCTCTTATACATGGCCAAAATATTGACTAGTTGTAAATATTCCATAGCTCTTATAGTTAATATATTATGTTGAAAAAAATTATAAATATTCCATAGCTTTTACAGTTAATATATTAGGTTGAAAAAAATTAAAAAACAACAAATGGTCCTGTAGGACCTTTATTAGGTTGAGTAATACTGAAGTGAAAACAGTTCAATTGTAAAAACTGCCATAATACACATGCTGCAATAGACTTTCAAACACTTTTACGGCCTACTTTTTCAAAAGTAACTATGTTTGTGTGTCTTTAATTTTTTGGGTGCATTACCTAGAGCAATCAAAGATGTTCTGATTTTTAGATCAGGTCCCTTGAAAATTGTCAAGTTGGTAATCCAAAACCAATAGTCACATTTTGAAAATTATAATTAGGAAACCAATGCCCCTCTGGAAAATATCTGGTTCTTCTTTGAGTGGTGGCCCTCTGGGTGCTCCACTCAGGTCTCTGTGTGTCCTTACTCTGGCGATCAGAGATTTTTGTGTAGCAGTACCTTCCCACATTGTGCATGCGCAGCCGCTGTCTCACAATGTTTTCATCTGTTGGCTGCACATGTGGTGCAAGTATCCATCAGTTCTTTTTCTACTGTCCTTGGCAGAAGACAGAGTCACAGCTGTGCTTTCCTTTCTGACTGAAAAGATAAAAATAGCGTAGTAAAACAAAACCAAACAAAAAAACCCACCAGACTCTATCCCTCCTACTAACCTACTCGTCTTGGCCAATGGCATGGATTTTCTCATTTCATATCCCCATCCAAATTAATTTGTTGTGGACTTAGTCCATCACAGATTAAGACAGCCTCCGTACAAGTCTACACCTCAGGAGAAGGCGCACAAGTGGTTAGATACCTTTGGCAGGAAAATCTACTCTGCCACTCTCTCATTCCGAATATCAAATTACACCACTCTCCTGGCTAACTATGGCCAGGATAACTATATTAGACTACAGGAGCTCCTGAAAGACCTTCCTGAGCAAAAGAGGCCTCAGCTCCTATCTGTAACGAGAGGGCCAGTCAATAGCACGAACAGTCCTTCGGGCATCTATGGACATGGCTGACACAGCAGCCAGGGCTACAGTGACTGTGATAGTCATACACAGGGCTTTGTGGTTACAATCTTCTGGAGTCCCGAGAGAGTTGCATACGAAGGTAGAATACCTCCCCTTCGATAGGAACCAACTCTTTGCTGCCAACACGGACAAAGTCCTCCAGTGGTAAAGGATTGCCACACCACACTGCGAACCTTAGGCATGTACACCCAGCCGAATAGAAGGCATAGGTATACTTCATACTAGAGATCGAGGGATGCCAACTATCAGAGACAGCAGCAGATATGATAACAGATCCAAACAATGTTCCAACAAAAGGAAGGCAACATAACCAGTCCTCCAACAACCAATCCACTATGACCAATCAGCAAATTTGAAGATATGGTTGAGGGTCTGAGCGACCCAACTCACTGATTGAGTGCATACTACCTCTATTTTCCATCACTGGCTGAGACACTTTTGTCATCAGCGGGATGGCATCACTACAGACAAGTGGGTCCTTGAGATCATCAATGCTAATTACATACGCCCCTTCATTTCTATACCCCCACCCAGCTTCCTTCCCTGTCCCTTTTCAGGGACCCCCCTCACAAGCCCTTTCTACAAGCTGAAGTACATAAACTACACACCTTAAGGGCAATAGAGCCACCCCCTCCAAAATTTCAAGAAAGTAGGTTTTATTCCAACTACTTTCTAACCACCAAGAAAACAGGGTGTTGGAGACCCATTTTAGATCTCAGGAAGCTCAACATGTTCAGAATGGGGAGTCTGGGAAATAATATACTTTTACTGGACAAGAGGAACTAGTTCTCAGCCCTCGACCCTCAGGATGCATACTTTCATATAAAGATGCATCCTGCACACAGGAGGTTTCTCAGATTAATGGTAAGCAAAGATCGCTACCAGTATCAAGTTCTTCCTTTTGAACTTTCCATAGCTCCACGGTATTTTCCAAAACTCTGGCCACGGTCACAGCATTCCTCAGGTAGGCATCATTCTATTCCCCTACCTTGACGACTGCTTAATCCATGGGTTCCTCACGTCAGCAAACACTAATCATGATCAGTACCACCAAGGTCTGCTTCTCTCACCTGGGTCATCTACTAAACATTGAGAAATCCACCCTAAAGCTGACTCAGAAGATAGAGTTTATTGGAGCATTCCTGGATGCACCCTAAGGACCAAGACAACCCTGGTTTCCCTACCTGCACCAACTATCGATCGCTCCCCCTATTCCCCTCCCCGTTGGTTCCCTATTTATTGATTCAACATCAAGGCAAAACTCTCCACACAAACCTGAGGACCCTCAAACTCACAGCACTGGTTCTTCATGGTTCCAAAATGAAGAACTTACTTGCTCAGAGAGGGCAAAGCAGATCCTCCTAAATAGTCAGCTCTCCTCCACGAGGTGTACCTCCTAAAACAAATGGAGACAATTTCAAGAGTGGTGCAACCACACACTGTTCCAATACTTACCGTACTGGACTATCTGATGGACCTTAGTGATGTTGGCTCCTCTATCAGCTCCATTTGTGTCCACCTGTCTGCCCTCACAGCCTTCCACGAACCAGTGGACGATCTCTCGTTCTTCTCATATCCTATCACAAAGTACTTCTTAGCAGGTTTGCGAAAGACATATCAAATTTGTGTCACCTTAGGACTTAAACCATGTGCTTGGCACGCTCACAAGACCACCCTTTGAGCCACTAGTTACTATCTCCCCACAACATCTAGCTATGAAAATGGCTTTCATAGTGGCAATAACCTCTGCGAGAAGGGTAAGTGAAATTACAGACCTGATGGCTCATCTACCATATACTATTTTTACCAAGGATAAAATTGTTCTCAGATGTCACCCCAAGTTCCTTCCTAAAGTTATATCAGACTTCCATCTCAATGAGCCCATCTACCTCCCCATCTGTTTTCCAAAACCTAACAGCTCTCTGAGGGAAGCAATGCTGCATACTTTGGACAATAGACGGGCCCTTGCATTCTACATAGATAGGACCAACGAATACAGAAAATCAGACAGACTTTTCATTTTTATGTCTGGTCCCCTCACGGGGAACAGCTGTCTCTGTGCATCACATCTCCAAGTGGATTGCCGTTTATATATACATTTCCTACTATCTTTGTAGGAGGGAACCACCTCAGACTATCCTAGCACATTCCACTCGTGTGGTCACCACATCAACTGCTTTCCTGAATAATATATCCCTCGCAGATATATGTAGAGTAGCGACATGGTCTTCCCATCACACTTGTGCACAACATTATGCTCTACAGCAGAGACCCATACCTACCACCACTTTAGACAATCCGGTCCTTGCCTCTTCTCACAACTGACTGAATAACTACCATTGCGAGTGGCAGATACTGCTAGTTAGTCACCTGAGTGGAGCACCCACAGGGACACCACTTGAAGGAGTAATAGTAGTTACTCACTCTGTGCAGTAACAATGGTTCTTTGAGATATGGGTACCCCTATTGGTGCGCCACTATTCTCCCTTCCTCCCCTCTACTTGGAAGTCAGTTAAATGATTTCCGGTAGAAAAGGAACAGAGGGACACTTATGCTGCATGTGCAGCCAACAGATGAAAACAGTATGAGGAGATGGCTGCACATGCGCCATATGGGAAGGCACTGCTAGGCAAAAATCTCTGATCGCTGGCGTGAGGGTGCACTGGAACCTGAGTGGAGCACCCGCAGGGGGACACCTCTCGAAGAACCATCATTACTGCATAGGATGAGTATCATCTTCTTTGCAGTGCTCTTGCATCTTTGTCTCAGACGTGTTTTACTGGCCACTGTTGGTTACTTTGCAGAGATTACTCCAATTCATTTGACTGAAAGTTTTTATGGTAGATCTCTGGATAGATGGGATAAAAGGCAGTAACTTGTCTGATACTTCTCTGAGGTGTTACCTCACTGGTACCTTACAAAGCTGCTGAGGAAGCTATAAACTGTGATCTGACTCCTGTTAGTCATTAAAAAAGGAAGAGGGGCAGGTTAATTTGACAATTGTTGGTCAAAATTGTGGGGAAATTACATGCCAGCTTCCTTCAAATGTGTGAGAGCAGTTGCCATTTGCAACTAAAACAAAGTTCACTCTCAAAATTTGCCCCCTTCCCGGAGTTTCCTGAAGTTTTATTAACAACCTGGGTGACCTGTGTTATAGAGAAGATTGGACTAGATGATCTGATGGTCCTTTCTGGCCTTAAATTCTAAGCTAATAATACAGTAAGAGTTCTTAAATGAGCCTTTCCCAGGCTTGGCTCTAGTATTCTTAGATTCCCTTCCCCCCCCCCCCCATTCTGGGTGGGATAAGAAGCCACCTGCCTCTGTGCTTCAGTAGAAAAATCACGGTCTTCACTACAATGTGGTTGATTTTAACAGATCCTAACAGTGGAAAAGGTCAATATCCAATTATTTAAGAGATACTATTAAGAAACTTGATTATAGTTTATACTAAGAGCAATGTTTTAAAATACCTGTCTCTTTCCACTAATTTTAAAACCAAATACATGTACATTCCTTTTTTGTTGTGTTTGTGATTTTTACATAATCTGTATATTAACTGTTTGGTAAATAGGGGTTTGGTACGTATTAAAATGGCTTGCAACAACAGCTAGCTTCCTTTAGTTCTGCTCAGTCACATGAAATCATAGATACTGTTAATGGTCTTTTAGTAGTATGCTGTACATGCAGAAACACGTTTTTTTTCCATCAAACCAGCGTCTTCAATGAAATCTTCATCAACTATGTATAATGTGAGGTTAGCGCAATATTTTTTTTCTTTTTTAAAATAAAAACTCTAGATCAAGTTAGGTCATAAAAATAAGTATGATACTTTCAGCTTGTTTGAGTGGATATTTGTCCCTATCTAGATGTTTGGGAAAACTTGCCTAATTGTCCATTTTGCATTAGGAAGTATTTAGAACTGGAATGAGATGGGATTAGTGAAGAAGCAGAAGTCCTATGGGGAAGAATGTATGACACCTGCCAAGAGCATTCTTGACTCAAGACAGTGAGCAATCAGTTTCTCACTTTTGCAATGACTTAGCTCCTCTCCTCTTTTATTCTCTCTCTTCTCACTAGAAGTTTTTTGTTGGAATCTTGCACAGGGCTGCTAAAGTATTTTAAAATCTCCTTTTAGTTTAACATCTCCAACTTTTTTTTTAAATAATAAAGCATTGGAACAGAAAGTTTCCAAGAGTGTATTTAAACTAGTGAGGAGGAGGAGAGAACTTGCCAGCGAGACAGTTACCTTATTTATTGTTTCATTTCCTGTCTTCTACTTTTCCTGTCAGATACCATGATTGCTGAGACCTGGTATAATAATGTCCAGCAATGCTTTTGGCACTCCAAAATACATTTTATTTTGTTGCAGTGCTGTGTGAAATAACTTCTTAGGGATTTAGGTGATGAAGTGAATAAATATATTTTTTAAATGTAATACCCTTTCCTAATTTTCCATGCACGCTTAAAAAGCATTGAAGCTATTTCCCTCACTGTTCTTAATACATTTTTTTTTTATAATCTCATTTCACATCCGAAGTTCCCACAGAAAATATTGCTCATGTTTTGCATGTGGAAGCTAGAGTTTGGAAATCGAATCTAAACTTTAGACTCCTAATCTTCCAGTTCTGACTCCAGATGTCAGCAGGCCAAGATAATCACTTTTTTGTGCTGGCAGTCCGATGACTGAATGCAATTTAGAGTTTCAAATGCAGAAGAAAATTAAAGACATTTCCATATTTTTTATGGTTGTTGTCACTATTAATCATGCTATTAAGTTTAAATAATGATTTGTTAAATCATTTGCTAAATGATTTTATTTTTCATAAAATGCCAAATGAGGTGAGGTATTTTCAAAATAATTGATGTTCTTACATTTAAGAGGCAATTTTCCTGCTCCCTAATCTCATTCATAAAAATTACCAGAAATTAGAACAACACAGTGTTAGGCTTTTTGTCACATTTGATGTGGATAGTGGTTCCCTGAGGACATAAGGGAAAATAAATGTCAAGCTACCTAGGATGGTTTCCCAAAATTTTAAAATATATATATCATATATATCACTGATAGATGTGTTAAGTGAGAGAGGTCTATTTTTTAAATTAAAAACACAGGATATTAAGTAATAGAAAGGACATGAGTTTTATTCTCCACACACCTGGCAATTTCAGTACCATTTCCAGTAAATTTCTGTAATTCCAAGCCAACTTCAAACATGTTTCCATAAAGTGTACAAAACTAATAACATGTGGTTGGGGTTCCTGCACAGGTCTCTGTCATCGTAGAACTGGTAGATTCAGTTGCATTTGGGGAGTTTGTCTTGTGGGTGAGAGAAAACCCACTTTTTTGGGACAGAGGAAGGCCAGATATCAGAAGATCTTCCTTTGCGCTGATTCTCCTCTCTTCACTCCCACACACCACAGTGGAGGCTGTGTCTACTGTTAGGTTCAGTGGCAGCAGCTCCAGCGCAGCTATTCTGTTACCTGGGGGATGATTCCTCCTTCTGTGCAGTAGAAACTAGAGCACAATCTATTTGGCCCCTTTTGTACACTTTTGAAATGCTAAGGTAGCCCAGGGAATGAATGTACATTTTGTGTACTTCTCATAATCTATCTGTAGATAATATCTGTGCTAATTTTGTATTTTTATACAGAGACAATACCAGAGGGGTTTTCTTTCTTTTGCATGAAGGATGGCTTTCCATAGAAATGCTTTGGAAAGGACGTGTGAAGTGAAGGGAAACATACGGGTGGTTATGTCTTTGACTGTTGAAGGGATATGACCAATTTGCAATCTAGTCTGTTTTTCAAAAACGAGACTTAAAGTAGTTTAACATTCTACATATGTTTGGGAATTTGAATGCCAGGAGTGGTCATATTTTCCTGACTCTCTTAAAAATGTTTCATGTTCTCCTCGTAGTTGCTCTGTGTAAAGATTCTCACAAACTTGGAATGAACTGACTCTTTGGGCAATGATGGAACGGACTATGCATAAAATACTAGCAAATACATAAAATTAACATTTTTAAATCATTAAATCATTTTTAAATACTAACAGATGCATAAATGAGAGTGTTTTGTATATTTGATTGTATAGAAAAATATTTTCCTTAGTTTTTCATATTTAGTAAACTATTTCAGTGCTGCATTAATGTACAGAAAAGATTCCTTTTTGACTGACCAGAGAGATGCATGTTCATGGGGGGGGAAGTGTGGGACTTTCAAACTTATATGCAGTCTTACGGTATTAATTAATAAATGATTCATCATGCTTACTTATCCAAATAACTGATTGTTATAGAAAATGGGGCATGGATGCGTGCATGAGCAAAAACCCCAAAAAACCTCTTGAATACTTTTTTTTTTTAATTTTGTGGGAAGTGTAAACCACTAAGACATTTTGTTGTCAGTCAGTCTCTTCTTGGTTACTGTTAAACTACAAAGCACTTATTTTGGGTATTTAAACTTAGAAAAAAATACACAGTTGTCTCAGTTAAACAAGGATATTTTTAATGCATGGTGTGAAACTTGCAGAACTTGTTCTTTAGTGTTCTGTTGCTAATTTGTTTTTCTTATCAAAGATCATAGAAGAGAAGAAAGAAAAGAGAACCATCTGTACCTATGAATTTGTTTTGCCTACATCTAAGCAAGCAAAAGCAGAAACATATCAACTACACTGTTATTATTTTGCATCTTAAATTGTTTAATGTTAACTCTCACAGAATTGTCTTTCACAGTTGTATTTATTTCATAAACCAGATGTCCACTGAATTATAGCTATTTAGCAGTTACAAATGGAAAAGACCTACTAGGCTATCTTGTCCATTTCTGCTTAGTTGCTTAATGAGTTCTGGTTGGTAGTAAGTTTCTCAGGATGTGTCTAGACTACAGGGTTTTTTGAAAAAAAGTGGCCTGCTTCTAGACTTCTGCTGCATTCTTTTGGAAGTAAATCGAAAGAATGCGGCCGTTTTTTCGACTGCGGAAAACCTTGTTTTACAAGGAATAACTCCTTTTTTCAAAAGTACTCTTTAGAAAAAAGGCGCTATGTAATTACAAACTCTGCTTTTTCGAAAGAGAGCATCCAGACAATGTGGGTACTCTTTTTTTTAAGTACTGGTTGTAGTCTAGATGCTCTTTTTTTCAAAAAAGCCTCTTTCAAAAGAGGCTTGCCATGTAGACGTAGCCTCAGTATCTAGGAAACTATCCCAGTTTCTTCAGACTGAATTTAGCATAGGTATTTTTCAGGGCCAGTTTGATGAGCATCTGAATACCATTCCTCTGTAAGTAGAAACCCAGCTTTGAGTAAACTCCTGTCTGTTCAAAAATGTAATAGTGGATTTGTGAAAATCAAGGCAGAAAGAGGGCTATGCACATTTTATATAACTGATACTTAACTGTAACTGCAAACCAGTTACAGATGTTCCTTTCTTAGGTCTACAACCCCTTTTCCATGTACTATTCCTTTTAAAGTAAATGTGCCAAAAACGCAAAGGGATTCATGCAGCATAGTGGATAGTAATGAAGAAATAATTGGAAATGCTCCAAAAAGCAAGCACTTTGAACCACTTGAAAAATGTGTTTTGAAAACTTATGAGGGGAAAAAAAATCCTTTTTTTGCTTTCTGTTTTCTCAGATCAAAGTTGTCATCTGATGCAGAGAAAGAATCTATAATGATGTTTGGAAGAAATCTTCGGCAGTTGCTTCTGATGAGTCCTGTGAGAGGACGTACTTTGATGGGAGTTGATCCTGGGTACAAACATGGCTGCAAACTGGCAATCATTTCACCAACCAGTATGTTTAATTCAAAATTTTCCATCAGTTTTTAAAACACTGTTTAACTTTAGACATTTACTGAATTACAGTAAAAGCTCGTTGTACAATATACGTATGGAGAATATTTATTTTCTGTTATAATGTAGTCATTCATATTTGCATTTTTCTTACCCTGCAAATTCCTTTGGTAGTGTGGGATTAATGTTATGGATCTGAATCTCCACTCCCCTTTCTTGTCACTTTCACCTCTGCAAAGTAGGAATAAACATTTTTGCACTCTTATCACACAGTTGTAAATAATTAAAACAAGGCAATTAGTAATCAGACTTTCTATGTGTAATAGCTTAAAATGGAATCTGCATTTGAGTACTTGCTTCATTTTTTTCCCCACAAATAACCCTTTTTCACACTTGAAAATTGACTTCTCTGCTTGTTTTTCTTTAATATTGCACATTTTAAAGTAAACTGCTGCTTGTGGAAGTTGCAGGACCCAGCAGCCCTGGAGATCGGGAGTTCTTTGGTGAACAGGTCCAGCCTTTAGTCAGGTGCAGGGCAGATCTCCCTTAATTTGGTTTGGAGATTTACGCTTGTAAGGATATGAAAAGATTTGTCATTCTCCTCCTATTCTACACCTGCCTTCTCTTCTGAGAATTAACAGTAAGAGTGATCAGGTGTGATAGCATGTGTGTTGTCACATGCATCCCAGTAATTAGTTAAAAATTGTTCTAAGTATTTTTCTTATGTTTGCTAACTATCCAGTGTGGCAGGGTCAGTCTCACTCCTGGGCCCCTGCCACACTGGGTCCCTGTTCAGCCCACTGTCCCACAGTCTAGAAGCCACAGTAATATGGCTTACTCACCTTGGTTTGAGTTTTGTTGTCTCCCTGTAGTCTTTTAACAAGGTTGATGCTGTTCTCTTGACTCCTCCGGTGCCTTTATCTCTCTAAACTCCTCCTCCACTCTCCAAAACTCCTCCACAGCTCTCCAAACTCTCTCAGTTCTCCAAACTCCTTCTCAATTCGCTCCACACTCTCACAACTCTCCAAACTCCTTCTCGGCTCTCCTCCCTCACCCACAGGGAGGGTTCTTAAATAGGCCTCCAGGCAGCCTTAGTTGGTTTCACCTGGGCCTTAATTGATTTTGCAGCCGCCCTGTCTCATCTGCCCCTAATTAGCCAGGATTGCTGACTCTCTGCCTCTTTTCCCTTCCATCAAGCTCTTGAACCTGCTGTGTCACCCCTGCTGTGTCACACCAGTCAGTTCCTAGTGATTCTGGCAGTGTTTACAAGGTTCACTGTTGTTTGGACCAGAGTATCTATAATAATTTTTGATTCATGTGAAGTCATTGGTCTAAAACACCTAAGTTTCACTTTCAAAAGTCACTGAGAACCCTAAAGCCATGTCTATGCATATAGAATTGCAGTTCATCTGGTAAAGGTGCTCTTTGCTGATGGGAGAAATCTCTTCTTTGGCATAAAAAAGCCACCTCTCTGAGAAGCATAAGCTGTGCCAGTGGGAGAAATTCTCTTGCTGACATTGTGCTGTCAATATGAGCACTTAGGCCAGATCTACACTAGACATGGAAGGTCAAGGTATGTAATTCCTGCTACATGTTCTATGTAGCTGGAGTTGGCTTACCTTAAACCAAGCCGTTCCCACTGCTGGAGCTGACAGGAGCAAACACTCCCATCGGCTTCCGTTACTCCTTGCAACTGCAAGGAGTACAAACACCTGTTGGAGCTGCCCACAGCATTTGATTTATGGGTCTATACTAGACCTGCTAAATCAAATGTCAGAACAGCGATCTCCTGTGTGGCAATTGAAGACTTGCTCTTGTGCTGGTCTAACTTACGTCACTCATGGGAATGGAATAGTCACAACCATAAGTTTTGCTGCTGTAAGTTGTAGTATAGACCTAGCCTAAAACTTACAGCAAGTCAATGAGATTGAGGGTTGTAAGTGACTTACATTTTACACTTAATAAAATGTTACCCATTGCCCTTTTGCCTTGTAATGTTGCTATTTCTCTGAAGGACAGAAAAACATTTCTATAGAAAGTCTATCTTTTTGTGATTTTATTTAGTCATCTTTTCCATATCTCTTTGACATCGGTTATGTATTCAACAGCTGAAATATATTGAAAATGGCAAGCGATTCAGGGTCTTTTCTATCTTTGACCATAGCAAATCCATATCTTGTCTCAATGTGTCCAGCTGACACTTTAGAATATTTATCGTAAAAAAACAAAACAAAAAAACAAAAGCCCACAATCCTGCAAATAAGCAAACAAACCCCCAAAATCCCAGCCTCCTTCTTCGAGGATTGTCACTGTGGGCGCTGTACGTAAGATGTATCGGCGCTTTGCACTGTGGTTTGCGATGAACCACCCTTCAGTTCTTTATCTACTTCCTTCTGCTTTGGTCAGAACACAGTACCACTGAGACTTCTATTTCCTGACTAACGTTTAGATAAGTTTACCATTTTTCTACCCCGTTTTCCCCCCCTTCCATTGTTTCTTAGTTATCTTCTTTAAAATCCATTGCCCCTCAGAGTTACTTCATTTGGAGCCAACCACAAACAACATGCCAGGCTCCCCGGGATTCAAATGCTACCTTATTTGCTGACTGTCAATCCCAATTTCTGATGGACATGCACAGTGCATCTGCTGCTTGGGAGAGACACATGTACCACAAAATTTTATATGCTGCGAGAAACTCTGCCAGATCTCTCAAAGCCAGAAACCTACAACTCAGACTTTGCAGACCATCCTCCGATCATGAGAGTAAGTCTATGTTGTGTCACACATCTCCCGCAGTGACTTCTGACCAGGGATCATACGTACCTGTCCTAAAAGCTCCTTTGGCTTAACAGCCTACCAAACATGGGTATCAGGCATTGTCTCAGAGAGAACAACCTTAAAAAAAAAAAAAAAAAAAAAAAAGGCTTTCCCCAGGAAAAAAATCAGCCCCAGTACTGGCACACTGACTATCTCGGCCTCAGAGGCACTGGAAACCTCCGTTACTCAGATGTCCTGAGGGGTAACGAGGACAGGGTTGCTAGACCCTAGCTCCACTGTGCGAGCCAGGAAACTGCCAGCTCATGGCACTGATAAAGCTGGCAGTAGACTCTTGTAAAGCAGCATCCTCAAGTATCTTTGGTATTGGTGGTACAAACCTATGTGCATGCCCCAATTCTGATCTTCACGGTTATCATGACTGCTAATCACACACACTGCATTAACATTAACATTGATATCTGGAACACCACTTTTGGAACTGACGACACCCTCAGTCCACCTGGGACCCAGTCTGGTAACACCACCTCTCAGTTCTGCTCTACTGTTCTCCACAGGTGACAGAGGAGGAGGAGATGACAATTCACACTCGACCTCACTCCTCCCCTAAACAGCTTCATCAACAAATTTGCATCAGCTCAACCTTGGCAACTGTTCCCATGGATTCCTCCACTGATACTGATGCTGCCTACTTGGCCATATTGGGATCCCTGGGCACGTGACAGAGCTCAAACCCAGGTTCTACACAAGACCACAGCTCCTCCCACTATCTAACCTCTTTCACGACTTCACCACCACAGTTGTAATCACAGGAGTACCTGCATGA
This sequence comes from Apalone spinifera, assembly GCA_030068395.1. Lineage (NCBI taxonomy): Eukaryota > Metazoa > Chordata > Testudines > Trionychidae > Apalone > Apalone spinifera. The sequence goes on along the minus strand of CM057847.1, from coordinate 32,241,704 downwards.
ATTGGAGGATGCCCCTGAAGGAGATGTCATACTGCCCTCTCACATATCTTTCTCCTTGGATAAGGCCACAGTGCCCCTGCCACCCTTTACCTTGATGCCTTTAAGTTATTTCAAGATCTCTTCAAATGTGGACTTTCGACATTTCGTTAGTTAAGCATAAGCTCACTGGGATACTCCATACATCTCCGTTGACCAAGATTGCTTTAACCAGTACATGAGGTAATCATGGACCCAGCAAAGGTACTATGACAGATCCCTGCCGCGATTGCACCTTCCTCAAGATGGGTGGATAGAAAATATTATGTACAAGCTAAGAAGGAAGTGTTTCTCCTCACCCATCCAGCTCCAAAGTCTGTAGGCATGGAGGCAGGACATCACAGGGGCCAACAGACACAATTTAAATCCATGCCATACAATAGTATTTGGAAATGACTGGACATCTTGGGACAAAAGTCCTATTAATCAGCTTCACTCCAATTGTGCATTGTGAAGTAATGATACCTGTTGTTCAACTGACACAAGTTCAGGGTGGGTCTCCAACCCCCGCTTTGGTGATACACCTACAGTCTGTTCGAATGAAGACCTTTATTGAATAATTGCCAGATGACGTGCATGAACAATACAAGGCAAACATTGCAGAGGGCTGGCTTATAGCAAAGAGAGCATTGCAGGCATCCCTTGAATCTCCAGATACAGCTGCACAATCCTTTGCCATGGATATTGTCATGTGCTGCACCTTCTGGCTCCATCTCTCCAGCTTCCTTAAAGAGGTACGAAACACGGTTGAGGACCTCCCTTTCGAGGGACAGAAATTGTTTGCAGACACTTAAAGTGCAACCCTAAAAATACTGGATGTGTATGTTCTACAAGCAAAATAAAAACAAGGACGCTTCTACAGGTTATGTTTCATCCTGACACCATATTCACACACCCAATGCTTCTGTGACCAACCTCATAGACAAAGACAACCTGACGGTGACAGACTCCACACCAGACATCCTCATCCCAGTCATTAGCCTCATGACTGTCATTTTGAAACATTGTTTGTGGGTTCAACACCTCTCCCATTATCCTAATGCCACATCTGGTGAAATATCCTCACAGACAGATGGGTCCTAGAAATAGTCCACAAAGGATACCCTATCCCTTTTAATATTACCCCACTTACCCATCCCTACTCTCCATACCTCTTCAGAGACTCTTCCCACAAGACCGTCTTACAACAGGAGATAGCTCACCTATTACAACTAGGTGCAATAGAGGAATACCAGTTCAACATAGGGAAATAGAGTTCTATTCCTGCTACTTTCTCACACTAAAGAAAAGCAGGAGTTGGAGACCATACTGGGCCTGTGCCAACTCAACAAATTTCTATGACATCAACATTTCAAAATGCTGACATTGCCACTATAATTCCAGCTTTACTACCATTGGTTTCCAGATAAATTACCACAAATTTCATTGTGCCCCAACCCAACAGCTAGAATTTATTGGGGCTCATCTTAGCTGTGTAGAGGCTAGAACAAACCTTCTTCATATGATCCAGGGTCAATGGTCAACAGCAGAAATGTCATTGCACATCAACTTTCTAGAGCTTTGAGTGGTGATACCAAGCAAGCAAACACTTTTCCTCCTATTTCTTTGCCACAAAGTTGTCAAGGTCCTCACAGACAACGTAGCATGTATGTTCTAAGTAAATCTTGAGGGCAGAGTGTGGTCTGCCCGCTGTGCACAGAAGCCATACTCCTCTGGCAAAGGTGCATAGCCAACCACATAGACATTTCAACAGTATACCTACCTGGATAGCAAAATATTGTTGTGGTCTGCCTCAGTAGACACTCATACCAAAACCACAAATGGGAACTGGACTCCCACCTGCTGAATACTGCCAACTTTAGTGTCCAACATACTGCTCTTGAGAGGGACTGGGATGTCATTGCTGCGGGGAGGCCCTTGTCATCAAATGGGACTCACACTGTTCCTTTATCCTGTCCTCCTATCCCACTAATTTACCAAATACTATAATCATACAAGACAGGGCCCAGGTTATATTAATATCACCATGTGATGCAGACAAACCTGGTTCCCTTACCTAACTCAGCTTTCAGTAGCTCCTGCATTACCTGCTCCACAAATTTCTCACCTTCTGATCCAGAACACAGGGTGGCTTCTCCATCCACACTTCACAGTCCTCCAACTCAGAGCATGGCCTCTAAAGGGTTAACAGGGCTAGAACTACATTTCTCTGAGGAAGTCAAAACAATCCTGATCAATAGCCACAAACCCAGTACTCACAAAACATATGTTAAGAAATGGCACCACTTCCACAACTGGTGCATAACCCAGTGCCTCTTGCCTCATTTGGCTCCTCCGCCCAGAGTCCTGGAGTATATTTTGAGCTTCATACAACAGACCTGCTAAAAGCTTCAGCATCTAGTGGCCATCTCCATGATGCACAACCAGGTCAACATATACACTACATTTGCACATCCAACCTCTAACTGATTCATAACATTTTTCCATTACTAAAACAACCCATGCCTATGTGGGACCTATGGGGTATGTCTGGACTACAGGCTTTTGTCGACAGAGGCTTTGTAGACAGATACTATCGACAAAGCTTCTGTCGACAAAGAGCATCTAGACTATATCCAGTTCTGTTGACAAAGCAAGCCGCTTTGTTGATGTGAGGGTGTAGACGCAAAGGACAGTGTAGATGCAATAACGCCTTCTGTCTACAGAACTCTGTCGGCAAAAGGCGTTATTCCTAGTAGAATGAGGTTTACCACCGTTGACAAAACTGCCGAGTTCTGTCGATGTTATATTGACAGAACTTGGCGGTAGTGTAGACGCAGGTATAGTTTTGCCCCGGAATAAATAGTTCTGTGTTCCTAAGGTAGACTAACAGGGGCTGATGTAGAACCACCAGGAACCTGCTAGAATTAGTCAGAGCAATCAGGCCAGTTAAAACACCTGGAACCAATTAGAAGGCTTGCAGACTCAAGGAAGCTGGACTAATTAGAACTAATTAATTGGGGAACCAATTAAGAACCACTTGAAACTGGTTTAAAAAGGCTTCCCATATGTTTGACTAGTGTGTGGGGAAGGAACTAATGAGAAAAAGTGTTGTGGAGAGTCTGGGAGAAGAAAGTGCAAGCAGATACCAGGAGGAAGAACCTCTGGTGCTGGGGAAGGCTATGGGGAAAAGGCTCAGGAATTCGTAACTGCCATGCAGCTGTTACCAAAAACATTATAGATAGCTGTTATTACAGAGTCCCTGGGCTGGAACCTGTAGTAGAGGGTGGGCCTTGGTTCCCCTCCTCCCCCAGCTCCCCATTTCAGTACAAAGGTTTGTCTTACCCTGTACTGCTGGGTGGGGCCGCAAAGACTATGAAGTTTGGTTTCCCCTCTTTTCTCCATACTGGCCAATGATGAGAGTAGCTTGACAAACAGCAAGTTGGTGTCTAAATAGAGGGCTGCTGTGAGCCTTTGAGGTAGGTAATCCACCTGAAAGCGCAGGACCCGCCAAAGTTAAGGAGGAGCTCTGTCACGGTATCTAATTATGTGACTGACAATGTTCTGGCTTCTCAGACAATGTGCACAAACTCAACCAGAGCCGTTTCCATATCACAGGCCTTTCTTAACAATGTTTCCATTACAGACATTTCCTGGCTCCCAGCACTCGCTGCCTTCCAGGGAGCTGTCTGCAGTCCTGCGCTACTGTCTCTATATCAAAGGCAGCAGCTGGCTCCTTAAGAGCAGGGCTGGCAGATGGGAACCAGTATGTGCTGGCTTTTAAGCTGGCTCCCAACATACACTGGCTCCCGGGGAGCTGACTGCTGCAGTTACGGGTTCCCAGATTATGGCAGTAAAGCCCCAATTAAACAATTTTTCTGATCACAAAATAAAGTGTATTTGCTAAATACAAGCAGTGATGCTGGTTGGTGCTGGTAGACATATGGATCGGATTGCCAGGTGTCTGGTTTTTGCCTGGACACTGTTATTTCTGGCTTCTGTCCGGTAAAAAGCCCCAGAAAATACCGGACATGTAGAATGTCCGGTATTTTCTGTTTTTCTTGGATAGCTGGCTGGCAGGGACATTGTTCCCCTGCCGCGTCTGCACGGATGAGGGGAAGCAAGGTGCAGCAACCTTTTTGTTTTTGTTTTTGTTTTTTTCCCTGCCATGTTCGGGATTTTTGGTGAAAGCATCTGGCAAGCGTACATGTGGACATGTTTACTAGGAGCTAGGCAAAGTCTATCTGCTCATTTCATGCTGGCAGTGAACCAAGTTATACATAGTGTACAAGAAAATGGTGGATAATTATTGAAATGTTTTTCTTGTGGATCAGAACTTGACCTAGGTAATTCAGCAGAATATACTGTTTAGTTTTTTCTTTTTCCTACTGAATAGCTTTGCCTTTCCTCATTCAAGGTCAGATACTCCATACCGATATTGTCTACTTGCATTCTGGGCAAGGATTCCGTGAAGCTGAGAAGATAAGGAGATTACTTCTTCATTACAAGTATGATGATGAAGCTGTCATTAAAATATAAATGTGATAAATATCTACATTATATATGAATTGGATATGCCATAGGATGCCTTGTGACTTCAGTGGAATTTCTGTTTTCATGGCTGAGCGCTGAAGGTTGCTCAGTTTTTATATTAATGTTTGAAACTCATGTATATATTTGATGCTTATGAAATCAAGCAGTGAATATAATTTTTTTATAAATTAAATGCTGTGGAAATATACTTGCAAAGGTGTGCTGATGGATCTCATTCCTAGTGTGCAGCACCCATGCTAGTCTAAATAGCTATTGCCACTTATATTAAACTTGGGATGGTTTTGCGAAGTGGGATGTTGTTCAGTAGGGATTAGAATGAAGATGTTAAACATCATGCTTACCTGTTGATAGTATGGGATTATTTGTAGGTCTGGTCTTTACGGTGTTATTTTGGAGTACATTATATCCAGTGCTATTGAGTTTTTTTGTTTTTTAATGTTAGCTTCTGTTTAATTGAGTAGAAGCTATTTTGCATGGGGAAGGATTTTCCTGCTTGTCTAGTACAATGATTTTAACATGAAGGCACTCCAGGAGAGTCATGTACTACTGCTCTTGAATTTCCTGTAGTTAGGATTGCTGTTCACTTGTGTAACAGATATGTAAAAATTATCATTCTCACCACTTGTAACATCACAAGGCATTGAAACCTTCAGATAGCCGCGCCTCTCCCCCTTTCCCTCCTCCTCCCCCCCCCCGCAAACCAAGTTGTACTGCTGTAGCCACTTAAGTTGCTTTGCTGTTGTACCTGCAACTAAGGGGATGGAATTCTCCATTGCAGGGTACTAGCTATTTTGTAACTACTGAAGCAAGACACATTTTTGTAATATGCCACAGTGTGTGTATTGTGCAGCGTAACTCTTGGCAGATCATCCTGGGTTTGTGCTAGGGTGCTGATCTCAGAACCCTGTAGATACCTTCTTGAGTATGGAAGTACAGCCTCTACTACTTATATAAAATTAGTTATACAATCATAACTCTGTAGGAAAACTGAATGTTTGTCCTTTATCTCCTTTAAAGCTGCAGCACTGTTGTGATTGGAAATGGGACTGCCTGCAGGGAGACTGAGGCTTACTTTGCTGACTTAATTATGAAAAAGTACTTTGCACCACTGGATGTTGTATATTGGTAAGATGGCTTCCTTTGCTTGACATTTTGTTTTCATCATCAGCACATTTTAATTTCATTGGGTGCTTTTAAATTGTTTTTAAGTTAGTTCTTCTCTCCATCTTTTGTCCTTATTGTATTGGGTGTGGCCCACCTTTCTGGCTGTAGAGAAGTTGACTTAGCTCCCTTTGGAGTATGTAAGTATCCAGTCATGGGTGGGTTGGCTGGCGAAGTTCACTACAGCGTCATTCAATATACTCCCTCTCCTTGGGGATAAATGTGCTGCCTCCATAGCAGTCACCATCTCTTGCCAGTCCAAGGAATTCAGCTTGCAGCTGAGGGCCTACCTTCCATATACTGTGTGTTTTACTACTGTAGGTTGCTGATTGCTTGGCTAGGCCATTGGAATGCAAATTTAAATACTAACTTTCATTTCTCTTAAAAAAACAAAAACTGGTCTGGTAGCACTTTATAGACTAACAAAACATGCAGAAGGTATCGTGAGCTTTGGTGGGCACAGCCCACTTCTTCAGATGACCTGAGTTTTGAGTTTAGGATGTGCAGACCGAAACCTTGCTTAGCCTTTGGGTATTAGGTTGCCTGGAAAAAATCCTTTGTTAAAGCAATGATGAAGGATTCACCTAGCCCAAAACAAAATTTTTGACCATTAAATTTCAGAATTTCAATGGAACGGTTTGAAAAACATCTATTTAGATTTTGTTGTGAATGGTAAGTCTGTCTTCTGCCTGGCTTTCTCTGAATAGAGGATAGAGACACTTGGTTTTCTTACAGGAAATATAGGAAGGAGGCCACTTGGTCCTCTATCCCAGTGTTTCTCAACCTTTTTTTTATAAAGTACCCCTTTAAAAAAAAATTATGTGTGCCCCCAGTGCCTACAGTTTTGAGACACAACATTTTTTTCTACCTTTGCAACACATTTGTTTAAACAACTTAATCGTAGCCAGGTGGACGATGAAATTTTTGGGTGTAAAAAGTACAAAAATAATAAAGAACTGTAAAACTTAAAACAAAAATTCAGTTTTCTCCAAATTTCAGTTGTGTTAATGTACCACCCAGACTCCTCTCGAGTACCCCTAAGGGTACTCGTACCACTGGTCTATCCCCTATTATTTAACTTAAATCATCTCAAAGGATTATTTTAAAATCTTGGATTAAGTGTTTGCTTTGAAAATAAAAAGCATCCCTCCCTAATGTTTAATTTAAATCATCTCAAAGGATTATTTTAAAATCCTGGATTAAGTGTTTGCTTTGAAAATAAAAAGCATCCATTTTTGTTCCTCCCTTCTTACTGGGTGATGACTACCTGTTACTGTTAACTGACAGGAATTGGAGTAGCGTGCCATGGATGGGCTCCAGCATGTATTGAGCAGCCCCTGCCCATGTTGGGGGGAGAGGGAGGCGGGGGCAGGGATAGTGCTTCAGCTGAGCCACGACAGGCAGGGAGGCCTTTTCAGCAAGGCTGGTAGCAGCCTCCCTGCATATCCCTGTTTAAGATGTGAACCAGTTAAACATAACATTTAATTGGTTAACTGATTAAACTGGTTTTTACGTCCCTAGCACCAAATGGCTGGAGGATAGCTAATGTGATGCCAATTTTTAAAATGGGCTCTCTAGGTGATCCTGGCAATTACTAGCAGGTAAGTCTAACATCTGTACAAGGCAAATGGATTGAAACTGTAGTAAAGAACAGAATTGTCAGACACACAGATAAATATAATTTGTTTCAGGGAAAATCAACAAGCTTTCTGTAAAGAGAAATCATGCCGTACCAATCTACAAGAATTCTTTGAGGGGGTCAACAAGTACATGGATAAGGAGGATCCAATGGATGTAGAGTACTTAGATTTCCAGAAAGCCTTTGACAAAGTCCCTCACTGAAGGTTTTTAAACACAGTGAGCTGTCATAGTATAAGAGGGAGGGAAGGTCCTTTCATGGATTGGTAACTGGTTAAAAGACAGGTAACAAATGGCAGGAATAAATAGTCAGTTTTCAGAATGGAGACAGGTAACTAGTGGTGTCCCTCGTGGGTCTGTACTGGGACCAATCTTACTCAACATACTCAAACGATCTGCAGAAAGGGTTAAACCAGGGGTTAGCAACTTTTTCAAACCAAAGAGCCAAACTACATCAAAATTCAGAACAAGCGGTCAACAAAGAGCCATATAAGAATGCCCATTTATGTGACTGAAAATATACAACTTAATATTAATTGACATGATGATTAATAATAGAATAAATGATACATTGTACTCAGAGACTTTATTTAATGAGACTTCTGCTGCTGCATCTTTTTACACATTTCTTTGAAGTTTACATCATAAGTAGTCAAATCCAGCTTCATGTACGCATTCAAGCTGTCTTCTTTCAATCTTACGGCAGGGGATTGGGGATGTGAGGCTGCAGGAGTCTGGGGCTTAGGGCAGGGAGTTTGGCTGTATGATAGGCCCAGAATATAATGTCGGGGTGTGGGGGGTGCAGGAGGCAGGGCAGGGTGCTGGGGGTGGGAAGTAGAGTATGTGGGAAGGGTCCTGGGCTCAAGGATTATCTTGGACTGGATTACTTTACCTGCTTGGATCTGGGCTGCTGTACCCGGGCAGCAGTGGCTGGACAAGGAGCTAGACCAGGATCATGGCCTCTGTTTCCACCCATGTCGCAGCAGGAGGTGGGGGGGGCTGCTGCCAGTCCTACCTGCAGTCATATGTGGGCCAGATTGCAGGGCTTGCTCCAGGATCGGGACCAGGGACAGTACGCTGCCCGATTGTGGTCTTGTAGGCCCCAGCTCCTGCACACAGAGCAAGCCGCCTGCCTCCTGTCCTGTCCTGTCCTGTCCTGTCCTGGGAGCAGCCATCCCTAGCTTCCTCAGGGCTCCATCTCCAGCATATGGCCAGGGCAGACACAGCCTGGCTGTTGCCCTAGCACTGGGGAAGCTGGTGGTGGCTACCTGGCTGCTCCTGGGGCAGGCAGCTTGCTCTGGGGCTACATTGTGGCCTGGTTCCAGTTCCAGCACATGGCTTGGGAAAAGCAGTGTTGTGGCCCAGGCCGTGCTAAGGACTGACTGCCCTCAACCCTACCTCTTTTGGGGAAGTGGAGCTGCACCCCCCATCTTGCCCTGGAGCCCATGGTGACAGGTAGTCCTGCTGAGTGCAGAAGTTGAATAGGGGTGTCTGGCCAGGAGGGAGGGTGCAGGAACTTGTTAGGGTCTTCATGGGATGGGGAATGTGTGTGAGGGGAATAGGGTATGGGGTCTGGGCATGAGAGGGATGGGGGAGACATCCCATTTGGCCAGTAGGAGCAGTGGGGAAAGCCTCCATCAGTGTATATGTGCTCTGCTGTTCCCCTGGGGCTTTCTCAACTCACCAGATCCTGCTCCCCACACACTCCAACCTTGATGGTGGGGATGGGGGAAGGGGAGTGTTTGTGCTCCAGCCTGTGTGGGGGTGTGGGACTCAACCCAAAGTTCCAGGCTCTGGAGGCTGATGCCTTACTCATTAGACCATGCCCCCCTTCAGCCTTCAGTTTAATCATGGTCTTCAAGTGAGCGCTCAGCGTTGCCCTGATACCAGCTTGTTCCTCACTCTTAAAAGCGCTACTCGGGTTTTAGCCGTGCAGCACTGGTTATGAAGAAGCTTTTCCTCTTGCTGTGCTGCTTAGTTGGCGAAGCCATCAGAGAGAGACTGTACCTGCTCAAAGGCACTGCCATGCAGCTCAGCAAGGAAACCAGCTCAGACATTTTACTGCCGTTCTAGTAAACGGGGGAAGAGCATTCAAAAGCACAGGTCAACAGGTGCTGGGGCTGCTCTGGGCGGGAGCTCTCGAGTGACTGCAGCAGGGCTCTGGCTGGCTCCGGGGGTGCCTGCAAGGAACAGGCACCCCTTGAGGTTTGCAGCCGTAGTGCATGGGGCCCAGAGTCAGGCTCAGCCCGCACAGTGAGAAGAGGATCTGGGCAAAGCTGGCCTGCGGGACCCAGTGCCAAGGGCTTAGACTCAGCTTCACTTCATCCACGTCCGAAGTTCTAACACGTCATGATGATTCTCCTTCCAATCGGCACTGGCAGGTTGGACCTCCCCCATTGCGGCTGCCTCCCACCCCAGATGGGACACCTCGGGTCCACCTCGATCCTCCCTCCCCACCGCCAGGGTGAATGACCCACCCCAAGTCCCACCTGGACACCCCAACCCTCACTTCTCCTCATGGGAACCACGGGGATGACCCACCCCCATCTCCCGAAGTGGACGGGGGCTGTCCTCTGCCATGCTTACCTCCCACGCTGACCCAGAGAGGAAAAGGGGAGTAAGGGCTGCAGCCACTGATATTTATAGCTCAGGCACATCAACAGGTGCCCCCCCCCCCCCCTTCCTGCCATCAACCAGTAAAAGGTGAGTTCTGGGACTCCCAATGGTTTGACATCAGCAGCTGGTTCTCATACAGTCCAGTGCATGAGGTGGTGGGGTTACATTGGGCCAACTTGGCCTGAAATGGGGTGAGCAGGCTGGCCTTGGTCAGTCTTCATCTAGCCCTCCTAAGATAATGGGTCTGGTGCTGTGCCCCCTAGGCCAGGCTCTGAGGGACTGATGACTTTAGCGGCAGGGCCTTGGCTTGGAAGCAATCTGAGTTGAACATAGGGGAGTCTGGCTGTGCCAAGCCTGTGTGAGTCAGACAGCCCATCTGGGACCAGTAGCCGTTTGCTCCGATTTACCAACTCCAAACCCAGCGATCCATTTTAATCGTCATGAACGTCAGGGTTATGACAAACTCAATGAGGATATGCATAAATCCCAAATATTGAAATGCACAGTAATACACTGACAATTCAGAATTCTGCTTCTTTGATAAATGATATTCTCCCAATGGGGTGGGATATGGCTTTCTTTAGATTTATTTCCTACTCATCAGGTGAAACTATCGTAATACAGTTTCAGACCGTGAGAGTTAGACAATAAGGAAATATGTGAGTAATTCTGCGTACTAAAATGTATATATAGCTAAATGACTAACTTCTGTGCCCAGCTGCTATGTGCAGTCCTGTAATGACCAGTTACACATCCATCTGGTTACTTGCATGTACATTAACTGCAGCTGGGCATGCATTTTTCTTACACGCTTTGAAATTCTTGTCTTCTATTTTTAAAGCCATATATAATAATTTAATCCTGGGGGAATTTTGCAGTTGTTGCATTTGAAGCCATAGTAAAATTGTAGAATTCACCAATGACTGTTAATTTCGGAATTGTGTGTAGCGAGAACTTGAGTGAAATCCTGATCCCATTGAGGTCAATGGGAATTTTGTCATTGACTTCAGTGAGGACAGGATTTCATCCTTCGTTTTTTATATTGGTGATACAAGAATGAAATATCTGGTCACTTCGTCTACTAAATCTTGATATAATTTGGGTATTTTGGTTTATTTTTAAACATATCTTGAAGGAGACCAGTCAATCTTGTCTTCCAGAGCTATGACAACTCTGATCAACTATTTATAAACATTACTGGTACCAATACGTGTAATAAAATATGAGCTATTAAAATACCAGGCCTTCAACAATAAGTTATATATTGCACATAGTTTTACTGAAATACTCAAGTTTTGAAAAGCAAGTTTTTATTCAAAATGAAATCCCTGAGATTCCAGTTGGAAATGAAGCATATGGAATTTTCGTGTGGCTTTAAAAACTGTCTGCACACGGTTTTTGATTTAAAACAAATATTTTTCACTATTTTTATAACTAGCACACTTTCATATACCTAAGTCCAACCTAAATAACTGCAGGACCTCTCTTTTTTTAACGTAGTTTCTCTTGTAGAACTGTGTTTATTGACTCTAGATTAGGACTGGACAAGAGCCCAGAGACCGGCATATCTGGTCTTTAGGTTTTTTGATACAAATCAGCTTTTGTTGCCAGACCCAGTAAATATTTTTGATTATTTTATTAGTTTTATTGTGAATTCTTGCCAAAGATACAATGCATTATACCTAAAACAGATGTTCTATTGAGACAAGTGTATATTTGCTTTAACAGAACCCAAAATAAAAATTAAACAGTGTGTTCAACATTAACATGACAGCTGATGAACTTCAGGATTTCATGGGTCTTTTTAGGTTAAATTAAATATCTTTGGGAAATGCATATGCAGAGCACTGGGATTAGTTTTCTTTGGCCTGCTGTCAGTTCTGGGAATCTGTGAAGTGACAACTGTTTGACCGATATATGGGCTATGGTAGAACAGCTGTATCATGTTTTTAAAAATAAATTTAAAAAGCACAATTTTTATTTCTGCTTAAATGGACTCTTGATGAGAATACAAGCATTCCTGCAGGTGAAAATAATTATTTGTACATGTTGAAACTCTCTAGTCTGGCACTCTCGGGACCTGACCAGTAGTGAACCAGAGAATTTGCCCAACCACAGTAGGTCAATATTGTAGTGAGTGGGTCTCTCTTTATTTTTATTTTGCTGAAGCTAATAAATGGAACAGTGCTTGCAATGCTGCTTAATATTGTGTGACTGTAGTGATACATCCTATATGCCTAGTCAAGGCTTATCAGCTCTCTTCTGTTAGTGTTGTTAAAAAAAATTATTGTATTGGCATAAGGAAATAAGTAGATAAAGCATAAAAACCATGCTTAGTGGCATTACCACCACTTCCACTGCTTGTGACCTCTTAGAAGACATTTAGGAGTAAATTAGAGCTAAATAACAGCACAGAATACTGAGAACGAGGAGTGGCAGCTGTAAAGAAACTTTATCGGACTGCGGGAAACTTGGTCACAACCATGATAGATAAACATCCAGCTAACTAAAAACATGCTGGATCACAGATGTTGCTGGACCAGAGTGTGCCGGACTAGAAAGGTTCAACCTGTATAGTTATATTGAAGTGAACTTACAGTAAATAATTTCAACTCATGTTTAACACTAGTTTATGGCATGTGCTTTAGATTACTTGTGGGTGAACGTCATCAGCAGATTAAGAATATAACCCATGTACTTTAGTTGTTTTTTTGTATATTATCTCTTTGGCTTGTTGAAATTTTTATTGTTTCTCTTATCCTTGATTTTAAACACTTTGTCATTTCACCTTATCTTTGACATAATCTTTTTCTATTATTATCTACTAGTACAGGGCTACTCAACTTTGGAAGCTCCGGGGGCCACAATTATACTGACAGCACATGCTGAGGGCTGCAACTTAAGTGTGGTTGCATGTACATGCAAAAATATATGCAAATAGCTTCTTTCACGGTCATGAATTAAAAAATTTATAAAATGCAATATTTACCCGATTCCCACCCATATGACAACACTTTTAATGAGCAATGACAGTCCAGGAATTTAACTGCTAAAACACATATCAACAGAAGACCATTATATTGACTTACCATTATGGAGTGTGTTCCCAGTGGAGGTCATGTTCAAAGGATCTCACCTGCAGGCCACATGTTGAGCCCTGTGTAAACTCAAACCACACCACGGGCCGCAAACAGTCTGCGGGCTGCATGCGACCCACAGGCTGCATGTTGAGTAGTCCTGGTCTAGTATTTACATTCAAATGCTTCTACATTTTAGCAAGTTTAGCAAAATCCATAAAATCTTGTTAGCTCATTTATAATGCATTTTATTTCTTTGCTTTTAATATTTTAAATATCTCTTTAAAATTTTCTGCTGAGGTATAATAGGAGTTTCATAACTTTGAAGTTGGTTCTTAATGGTGAAAATTGATGAGAAAATATGTTCAATAGGAATGTAAGTTCATTTGTATTTTATAGGTGTCTGTACAAACTGCAGATTCCCCCTTTTGATTGTGATGTGTGTTTTTATGTTGCTGAATATGTCATACACTGTAGACTTGAACAAATGCTACTTTTAAGTTCTCTGATCCTCTACATTTCTAATGTTACACCCAACTTAATTCTTATTGCTTTTCTGCTTCAAAGAACTCCAAGTTTATAGAGAGTCTAACCTTCAGATTCACATTATGATAATTAGGTTTCAAGGCAATGCAGGGGGATTAAGATGTTTGAGGTCTAGATGCAGAATACAGATCAGAACTACTTATAAAATGAGTTTGGTTAAAAGAAGTGTTCAGTGATTATGCCAGCATTGGTCCGTAGTTCATCAGATATCCTCACTGCTGTAACTCTAGATGTGAACTTGGGACTTGATTTACTTCAGCTCAGTTTTCTTTTTTAATGTGACAATGAAAGAGGTACATGAAAGATAACTAACAGCAAAGCATCTTCTAAAGTAAAATGGTTGATATGAATCCCTTTTTAACACTGTCAGATGTTTCAGCTGGTTTGCATTCTTTTACAAGCTATTGCTTGCTGCACTAAAGCAATTATTTCAAGTCAGTTGAGGGTATTAGAAAGGAAAGATGGGTGGGGGAAATGCAAAATTTTACTCGTATTTCTGTCAAGCTACACTTTTTTCAAGTTATTGTTTTGATCTGTTAGATAATGTAACATTGATCACACCGTGTATGCAACTACACATAGATGCCTGTAGGAGCCAGAAAATAACCCAAAGCTGTTGTGCCACACAGACATCATGGAGAATCTCTTTTGGGTCAGGGGCCGCACACAAGTGAGAAGCAAGTGTGAGCCTACAGGGGTCCAACCTAATAGATTTTGTGTGCCTCCGTTTTTGATCCATGCAGGATTCTAGAGCAGCAGTATTCAATTGGCTTGGGGAGCTGGTTGGATCCACTCATGAGGCTGAAGCTCTGAGTCAGTGTGTCCCACATGGGGATTTAGCTCCAAGGTAGGGGAGAGAAGAGTTGGAGCTTGGGGCTTCTGCTCTGCTAGAGGATAAGGGATCTGTGCTTTCCCCTGGGTGGCCATGGCCTTTCTGAATCAGTCTCATAGCCCTCCAGGAAACCATGGACACCTGGCTAAGAACTGCTGCTTTACAGAGTGATTGTGTAGGTGTAGATCCATCTAAAAAGTGGAGTGTGAATGACAACTTGGGTTCACTTATTGCAGATGTGCATCAGATGCATATCCAAATTTCTGTATCCACATAGGCCTCTACAAATTTAATCCGAGTGAATTGCAGAAGGCACTTTCAGACTCTGAACCTAACAGTGTAGAAAAAATGAGGTTTTTCTTTCCTAGTTGTGTGTCATTTAAAAAATTTGCTGAGTAAACTAGGTGATAGTGCTGTTCACTCCTCTGAAGAAGAGCAGGCCAGTGAAAACAAAACAAAACAGCACAGACTCCAGAAAACCACTGGTTGAGCAGGCAAGCTGGGAGATGAGAGTTCTGTCTTTGATTGGAATTAATTTGGCAATTTTAAAATAGAAACTTTTAAAAGGGGTGTTAACTGAAGTTGTGGAATGGGCTTTATAGCAATTGTGGCCAGTTTTGGTCTATGCCTCTGTGTCCTGTGCTTCCTGGCATGTCTTTTGTGTGTCTCGAGGCTCGCAGTGTCCCTACCCCTTCCGAGGAGGCAAAGGTACCCCACTCCAAGAGCCCTTTTCATCATCGGCCAGTCAAGGGCTTGGAGGTCAGCCCCTTCAATAGTCCAAGGGTCCCTTTTTCCTTGCTGGCAGCCCACTAGCCAGTAGGATGGTTGGGAGGAACCTGGTCCCACCTACTTGCTCTGGGTTCCGGCCTAGGGCCCTATGTGGTAGTCCTGAGTGGGGCTGAGAGATCTGGCCCTTGCCCCACTGAATAGCAACCCCTCCCTGGGCCACTTCCTCAACCACTCCCTGGTGTCTTGAAACAGGCCCTTTTAGTTTCCTGACTTCAGGGCTTGCCTCCCGGTCAGCCTCTTCTCTGGTCTGTCCCTTTTCTTCTTCCCTTGCCTTGCCCAAGAGAAGGTTTTTAATTGTGTGTCCATAGGCCTTAACTGGCGGCAGGTGGTCTAATTAGGCTTCACTCCAGGCTGACTCCAGATGGGCTTCAGGTGTCTGTCTGACTTATTGGCTGAGCCACAGCCTATCCAGGGAACATAAACCCACATGCCCAACTCCCCATGTACCTGCCTTTCACCAGGCTTCGAAGCCCCCTGCTATCAGGCTGCCACACAAGGTATAAGGAAATATGATTTTTTTTAAGAACCCTGAATCTTTTGAAGAGAGAGAAATCTAGTTACGTTTTTAATAGAGATTGATTGCTAAAGACTCTTAATTTAGAAATGAAGAGGTCCTGTCTACATCAATCTGAGGGCATGTCTACAATATGAAATTAGGTTGCATTTATATCTTTTAGCACGTGATTTTACAAAGCTGAAAGTGCATGTCCTCACTAGGCACATGAGGTCGATGGAGTACGTCCCCACTATCTTTGGCTCTCTAGCTGCACTGTGTGTAGCCATCCCACAGTGCCTGCTGCTCATTTGAATTTTTGGGTTAGGTTACTATTGTTGCTGGTGGTTCTGGGTATGTGTCATTGGCCTTCCAAGATGCACTTATCTCCTTCCTCCCTCCTTGCTTTAAAGCAATATCAAACAATTGTTTTGCACCCTTTTCCTCCTAGTTATCCAGGAAGTCTCCATAGCACAGCAAGTTGCTCAGTTGCACGCTGCTGTGTCAGCATTGCACACACCTAGCACATTAATGGTGCAGTTTGTGCAGATTCGAGCCAGGAGCTGCTGGCTGTCAG
Organism: Apalone spinifera; assembly: GCA_030068395.1. Lineage (NCBI taxonomy): Eukaryota > Metazoa > Chordata > Testudines > Trionychidae > Apalone > Apalone spinifera. The sequence continues at coordinate 32,225,406 of CM057847.1, read as the reverse complement.
TGAAATCAGATCCTTTGCTTATCTGTTGAGTATTCTCTTCATCTACAATGGCTTCCTCATTGTTGCCCATGGTTGCCTGAAGAGTCGCTTGGGGAGCATCCATGAAGAGTCTCCCCCCCCCCCTACAATCCTGTTTATAGAAGTGGGGTGTCTGAGGCTTTGACCCTCCTTTGTCTTCTGGTACATGTGCCTGAGCTCTTATTTTCATGTGGCACTGCTGGATGTCCCTGCTGTATCTTTTTTCCCCCACAATGTCCTGTGTGATTTTGGCATAGACATTAGCATGCATTCTGCTGCTTCAGAGTTCTGCCTGCACAGATTCTTCTCCCCACATAGCATCAGATTCAGTATCTCTTGCATGCTCCATGCTGGATCTTGTTTGTGGCCAGGTGTGCTGCTGGGCTTGCCACACTGGCCAAACAGGAAATGAAATGCAAAAGTTTATCAGGCTTTTCCTGTGTACCTGAGAGAACAGCAGTGTTGAAAGTGCTGGCCAGAGTGGTCACATTCACCTAAACTCATAATTGTAGATCAGACCTGAGAACCAGACATAAAAATAATAAACACAAGAAGTAGTAAAAAGCAGTCTAAATCTAATCCTAACTACTTACTGTTCCAGATCACCAGGGGGATTAACTGATGAGGATATAGAACAATTGATATAAGAGCCACAAACCATTATTCCTATAGTTCTCCTCCTTTATATTTACTTCTGAGAAGAAAATCATGGTAATAATGATAAAATATGAACCCAAGATCAAAAAAATGTATTGTAAGTAAATCTCATTAAATCTTCACAAAGATCTTTAAAACGCACAAGAAAAAGTTGGAATTTCTGCAAAAATAGAATAGATTGTAAGCATGTATCTTACTAAGCATACAACAGTGCATTCAAGGGCAGTTATTCATACATGTTACAATGAAATATATTGATCTTAAAGCCAGTATAAAAAAATCAGGTAACTATCATTCAAATAGCTCTATTTCAGAAAGGAGTCTCCATTTTCAGAAAGATATTGAATTACAAATTTGGGGGACCAAAAGGCCGCCTCATTTAATCACAGATCTGCTGGTTATTATCTAGAATCATAAAAAGTTAGAGACCTCAGGAGGGTCATCTAGTGCAACCTCCTGCTCAAAGCTAGGCCTTAAAAATCTCCATAGGCCAACCCATTCCAATGCTTCACCACCCTCCAGTGTAATAGTTTTTCCTAATATCCAATCTAGATCTCCCCCGCTAAAACTCGACATCACTGCCTCTTGTTCTATCATCTGTCACCACTGGAAACAGCCTAGCTCCATCTTTAGAACTCCCTTTCAGGTAGTTGAAGGCTGCTATCAAATCCCCCTCTCACGTTTCTCTTCTGCAGACTAAATAAGCCCAAATCCCTCAGCCTTTCCTCAGAAGTCATGTGCCCCAGCCCACTAATCATTTTTGTTGATTCTCAAATTTGTCCACATCCTTTCCATAGTGGGGAGCCAAAATCTGGATGCGGAACTCCAAATGTGGCCTCACCAGTGCTGAGTAGAGGGAAATAATCACTTCCTTTGATCTGCTGGCAGTTCTCCTGATAATGCAGCCCAATATGCTGTTAGCATTCTTGGCAACAAAGATGCACTGTTGACACGTTCAGCTTCTCATTTGCTATAATCCCAGGGTCCTTTTCTGCAGAACTGCTCAAAGTATCTACAATGTCTACAAAATATTGCAAGTGAAGATTTCTTAGTGATAGTGCTTACTGTTTAGCACAACAGAAGTAAGTCAATCAGATCTCATGTGATTGGTTGGAATGATGGTTAGAGCTTTGGAAGGCATTCACTGAAAAAAATAAATAAATATGTGAGTAAATTGCAACAGTTTACTCTAGAAAGCTCAGAGAATCAGTCTAAAAACTTGATATATGTACCAGTATAATGCCTTCAACAAAGAATTTTTGAAAAGCCTTGCACAAAGTAAGGTAGCTAATTATTCTATGCATAAAAATGTATTTTATCCATATGTAGTCATTATTTAAAACTATACAGTATTGAATTGTGCATTCCACTAGGTGTTTCAATATTTTTAGTTTATCAACATAAATTGCTGTCCTCAAAGTTTTCTGTGTTGGCAATAGCAATCTCTCTAGCCTAAACCTGGCACTCAGTCTTAAAAAAGACAATACTTGTTATTAAATTTGAAGACAATTAATTTGCTAGTTCTTATGTTGTAAAAATGAAACAGAATTGGTCTATTTAGATGTCTTTTTAAGGATTCATAGATTAAAGACCAGCTTGTCTTTATAATAAAATTATTTAGGCTGTTAGTTCATAATGTAATCTGTAGTCTTTTAATAAAATGTGTAAAGGCAGACTTACATGAGATACTTTGTTGAATTGCTATAGGATAACTAAACGAGTGTCTGGGCAGGGGAGGATGGGGTGGGAGGTTCTTACAAGCTCCATGAATGACACTGTAAACATCCACAGCAACAGAAGTTGATCAGTGTACTTCTGATGCCTTCTAGACATGAGAAAGAGAGAAATAGACTTGGTGTGTCTCTCAGATACCACTGTGTGTGTTATTTCAGTTTGAAAAGGGTTTCATACTAGATGTCTGTAATGTCAAAGTTTGTAATTGAAGGTGGTTATTGAGAATAATTCTTTGTCATGACTGTATTCTAGCAGTGTAGTAAGTGGAGTGAATGAGAAATGATCAATATGTCATTGACTGAGATTTGAAGGTGAGAAACACATTGAGAACAGATACAGAGAAACTCTAATAGTGTCAAACACTAAATTCAGTTGCAGGACCTTCTAGCAGGAGAATATATATATAGCAAAAAATAGAAGTGTTTGTTATGTGTAGTTAATTCACTAAGGATGAAATAAAACAAGTACTATGAACAGAAAATATCTCTCTCACAGAACTGGAAGGGACCTTGAAAGGTCATCAAGTCCAGTCCCCTGCCCTCATGGCAGGACCATGCACCATTCCTGACAGATTTGCCCCACATCCCTAAATGGCCCCCTCAAGGATTGAATTTGCAACTGTGGGTTTAGCAGGCCAATGCTCAAACCACTGAGCTATCCCAGAGAGTAGGCCAAAACATTCTAATGCCACTAATGGCATTAGGCTCTTCAGTAGGGCCACTAGGTGGGTAAGAAGCCCATGGTTTTGCCATATAAGCCAGCATCACTAAGATGCTGCCTGGGGGATTATAGATGCTGTACTCTGCTAAAACATGTCACAGGCTCCATTCTGGCATGTGCATGCTTCCTTCAAACCACTTGGAGAAAAGTTTAGTAAAATCTGAGGTAATCGTTTACTTCCTCAAATCTTGGAGAACTGTAGAATTCTAGCCACAGATTACCTGTTTACTCTGGTACATTGAACAAAATCTTAGTTGCCGTGAGTTTAAAAACAATCATTTGAAGGCCCTGGGCTTGCAAGTTCCAGCGCTTTAAGCCCAATCCTGCAAACATACATATGACTAGTCCCAGTGGAGTCAATGTATTATTCAGGTACAAATGTTTGCTTATGGGATTGGATTCTGGATCATTATTTTCATTCAGTTATAATGATCTTCAGGCATTATTTTGGGCTAAAATGTCTTCTTCCTTGTCTCAGTGCAATGGTCATTTTATAGTACCAAGCTTCCAACAAAGGCAAGTGTGGATGACTGGTGGAGGGGGGAAGTGTCCTGGACCGTTTTTAAAGTGGTTTTTTTTTTCACACTTTCCAGTTAAAAATGAATTATAAACTTAATGCTTTGCATGGACTTATTCCTCAGTAAGGGTGAGCTCTTTTGTCATGTTTGAAAAAGATGGGTTCATAACACTTTGTTTTCATAGAATCATAGAATCCTAGAACTGGAAAGTAACTCAAGAGGTCATCAAGTCCAGTCCCCTGATCTCACAGCAGGACCAAACACCATCTAGATCAGTGGTCCCCAACGCAGTGCCCATGGGCGCCATGGCGCCCGCTGGGGCATTTAAGTGCACCCATGGAACAATCTGGGCTGGCCCCGCCCCTGGGCACGTGGCACATGTGCAGTGCCAGCTCCAGGTGCGTGGTGCATGGGTGGCCCCTGCCCTGGGCACATGGCACGTGCCGGTGCTGGTGCCGGTGCCGGTGCCGGCCCCAGGCACGAGGCACATGGGCGGCCCCTGCCCCAGGCACACGGCACATGCGCGGTGCCAGCTCCTGGCGCGTAGGCGGCCCCTGCTGTCCCCGGGTGCAAGGCGCATGGGCGGCCCCTGCCACGGGCGTGCAGCACATGCTGGTGCCGGCCCTTGGCACGTGGCCCATGGGCAGCGCCACCCCCGGGCGCGCAGCACATGCCGGTGCCAGCCCTGGGCGCGAGGCCCAAGGGCGGCCCCTGTCTCGGGCGCGCGGCACATGCTGGTGCCGGCCCCAGTCGCAAGGGCAGCCCCTCCCCCGGGCGCCCGGCACATGCCGGCGCCGGCCCCCGGGCGCACGGCGCGTGCACTGCCCAGCCACGCCCCCGGGCGCGCGGCGCATGTGTGCGCGGCGCATGTGTGCGCGTGAGCAGCCCCATCCCCGGGCATCTGGCAGCCCCAAAAGGTTGGGGAACAATGATCTAGATCATCCCTGATTTGTTTGTCTACCCCGCTCTTAAATATCTCCAAAGATGGAGATTCCACAACCTCCCTCAGCAATTTATTCCAGTGTTTGATCACCCTGATAGGAGGTTTTCCCTAATGTCTAACCTAAACCTGCCTTGCTGTCATATCTCCCCCCTTAGCTATTTTAGCTGAATTGCTGCTTTCATCTTAAAGAATGTGCAACTCCTTTTAATTGTGAACCAAAGGCCTTGAACACATCAAAGACATTTTAAAAAAAAGCTGTATATGACTGTGATTTAAAGAACCTTCACACACCTACTGGTTTTGTATTTGCAAATAAGTGCTAGTGCATTTTACATGTGGAAGACTGTCTGTTTTGTTTGCAGGTCTCAAAAGATAATTAGACATCTCTGAGCTATGAAATGCATGGTCAGTGTCTTTCACAGACTGGTGTAGAAATTGAGGTTTCTTTTCAAAATCAGACTTTGTTTTGCATTATTTGAAGGTAAAAGGCACTTTTAATTATAATGGATTTTCTGTATTTTTCACATAGCCATTTTTTAGTTATGTAAAACTTAAACTTATAGACAGAGAGAGACAGATTATTTTCCCCCTTGCAACAAAGCCTAGGAACTAATCATAGCTTTATGATGGTAGATTTCAGCCCAGAAACTTTTTCAGAGAGTTTATTAAGGGATGAAAATAGACATTTAAAATTAAATCTTTCACTTTATGCCAATTGTAGTAACATAATTCAGGGAAACCTTATCATGTGGATTCTCCACAATCTGAAGGAACAAATTATTCTTTTAAAAGTACTAATTAGTTTTTAATAGTTACTTATTCATTCTGGGTTTTTTAAGCAAAACTTCTGCAATTTACAAATGTAGTTTGTTTGATTTTTAATTTTACTGCTATCATGCTTAAAGAAATATTGACATAATGAAAGTTATATGTGCATAGGCTCTCAGTGTGTACTTGTGTATGTAACACAGAATAAAAAAAAACCTTTGTTTTACATGGTGGGAGGATGAAACAATGGTAAATGTTAGGCTGCCTAAGATGTAACCCACTTTTGTGTGAAGATGTATTGGATTCAGATCAGCATCTGTTACTACAGACACCCAGCAGATGTGCATGATATCAGCCAAATTTAAAAAAAACAACAACAATGACAGTGAGTAGCACTAGAGCAGACATGAAGGAAGCCTGGAGGCCTAAAAGTAAAAAATAAATTATAATTTAAGAGTAAAGCATCAAGTCTTTTTCTGTGGTTCAAGAGACATCTGAGTAAGTCTCTCTGCATTTAGATCCATTCCTCAGGAAAGTAATGTAGGGAAAAATAATTCTTAAACTCATCAGTCAACATTTTGCCTTGAAGGTTGCGGTGATTTGGCCATTACTTCAGCTTTGTGTTTTTAAAATAAAATCATATCCATTTGGAATATTTCAACTTGAATTCTGAGCCTGATGCTGCTAATCTTTTTGCCATCATAGTGAATATCAAACATTATATGCTAGATTGTTACCTCCTTTTGTTTTCATATAACTGGTTCTAGATGTACATCCTTCTAATTACTTGTCATGTTAGTAAATTATATCCTGCAACTTTCTCTGCTGTAGGTAATATAATTTTATCCCATACTGCTTTATTGTCTGAATTGAATTATGTGATTCACCTCTGAGAAACACTAGATGGTGCTTCAACACATTACATTTCCAATAAACAGCAGCAATTTACTTGACAGACAAATAGGATTCACTTTTATGCTAAGAAATGCCAACATGGGCTATCCACAAGCTACAATATAAGAATCCATAAAAGCCATGAGAGAGAGAGGTTTTTTATTTAAATTAAGACAATGAAATTTGGACTTTGAGCAAAGATACTGAGGTAACCAATCAAAAAGGATTCCAATATGTGAATTTAATAATGTCTCCATAGAGGACTATTGGATGTAATCAGTCTTTATAAAAAATATTTTGAGTCAGAGGATAAAAACAGGAGGTTGTTGGTGTATGAAATGGAAAAAAGCATAATTTTCCAGAGGTATATTACCTATAAGAGAGGCAAAAGATAGCCTCAAGATCAACACTTGAAGAATTAACCATACCTTTTACCATATTATACAAGATTTTCCTCCTACCCACGACCCAAAAAAAGTTATCCTAGCTTCTCTGTAATATCTTCCATTAAACTAAAGATCATTGAGTTCAGGGCTTCTCTGTGATCTTCCTCCATGAATCCTAAAATTGATGGGAAAGTCAATTTTTTGTGGAAAGTCCCAGATACTCCACAGAGCTCCAATAGGTAGCACTGAAAAGTATTATATGGCATTGTATTTCTTAAATAAGGCAAAAAGATTAAGGTGATTTCAATGGATAGCATAATGAGATCAAATTGTATTTAAAAAGTAGTATAAAATCTAAATCAGAAAAGCAAAGCTACAGGACAGCATTTTTAAAAAATCAAGGTTGCAGAATCCACACCAAAATCCTTATTGGGCTTCTTCCAGAATATTTAGGATGAGTATTAAAGAAAATGACAGTTGCTGGAGGTGCAACTTCCTAAGAGACTCTTTGATCCATATGTTGTGGTCTTGTCCAGTTATTGCTCCACTCCGTGGTCTAAGTCTTTATGAGAATTAACATTACATTAAGCACCAACCTTTCGTCCAGAATAAATAACTACATTTTAGCTACTTCCTTCACTCTGAATTATCCGGCTTCCAAACAAAAACAGTTCCTTAGGGCATCTATAGCAACTAAAATATATTCTTACAGCCTGTCTGGATATGTTCACTCCTACCATACAACACTAGGTGAATGCACAGTAGGATCTGACTGAATTAGGGTTCTTCTGTGAAATTCATTAACAAAGTAATTAGTTGAAGACCTGGCTTCTTATTTTAAGTAAATAAAGATGGATCTCTTGCATAATATATCCAATAAAGAGGTTTTTGGACAGGCTTCTTACTTTTCCTGACTCTAAGGAGAGCTCAGTATGGGCTCCATTTACCTTACTTTGTGCTGTTTGACTGCTCAAGGCTCCATCTGTCCTCTTTCTCTCTTTCTCTTTCTTTCTCTTTCAAAATAATTTGTATTGCTATACTGAAAATCCTTGCTAATGCAAGTAGACCTATTAAATTTTAAATAGTTACCTGCTCTTTATGAACTAGCAGGCATATTTCTCAGGGAAAGGACAAGGGGAAACCAGGTTCCCCTCTGTTTTTGGTTTAGGGGACACTGGGAAGAGTTGACTATAGCACACAAACTACTTGCTGCAAGCCCTCTGACTCCCCCCCTTTCCTTTGAGCTGTTACCAATCATATCCAATGTGAAGCAACAGGCACCTTTGCAGCAATCCGGTTTTTTTTCAGGCTTGTTCATAATTTATAGTTATTTGTACGAGTAAGGACTGTGCAATACAGCCACTCACTTAAGAAAGGGCTGTTTATGCCGGTGAGGATTTGCCAGGGTCGAGCTGTACAGTATTGTTTGAAAGTGTGCTATGTTGTTGCAAGGCCATTTATAATAGACAATTCTTCCCAACAGGCGTAGTAATAAAAATAGCCAAATCAACAAAGGTTCCTTTCCTGCTCCTGAATTGTAAGAAATGCCTGCCATTTGTCATACAGGGTCTGGTTTGAGGCTAGCTATGTAAGAGACCGATTCTCTCCCTATATGGGAAACCACTCCAGTTGAAGTCACCGAGCTGATGGTGTTTTGGCTGGGATCCCCCTGGTTTATCTGCTGATGAGCAGGACATAGCTAGTGAAACACCTTCTGCTCTGAAACTTGTGTCTCCTTTTGTTCTGTTGGTTTCTGGAAAGTCCAATTGCTGTCCCAATTATTCTGTGAACTGAGAAGGATGGTGATGGGCATGCCGGGTGGGGTTCTATACACTGGAAGGGCTTTGATAGACTCAGTGGTTAAATTGATGAATTGAAGGGCAGACTCTATTTTTTATTTATTTCTTTTTAGATTAACTGATTTTAAGATTCTTAGAATCTAGATAAGTACATTTTTTTAAATAGTTTGAATAAATAGATACATCTGAAACCTGACCATTAACGCTTTTCATTCCCGTAGTGTTTGTCTTCTCTTCATCAAAGACTACCTATTCTAATCAGTTGGGTAGCTTTTATAATATGGGAATCTTTTTGTTTGGGCCCTGAGCCTGAAAACACCTGTGAATGTGTATCCCTTGTCAAACATGATTCTCCCTGTGAAATTATTGGGACTAATCTGTTGCACCAAGCTCAGAATGTGTGAAGGTTATTTAGGGCCTTGAACTGTAAAGGTAATACAAGGTGTATCATTCTTTGGTCGTGTCATGTTTTGAGGTGGAATTTTCAGGCTTTTATTCATAACGTCAACTCTGTGGCCCTTTGAATACTTCTCTCCCTCTCTTTCAATTAAGATTAAGTAATTAATATTAATTGACTATTAATCGGTAATGTTTTTACAGCATTTAAAATGCTCTATACATGCTCTTTTGTGTGAATGTTCATATATCCTGTTTGGAAGGGGCTTTTTAAAAAGAGTTATGTATTTTCATAGCTAATACTAAATGAAATTCATAAAGCTAAAGAAAAGTTAAAATTGAAGCTTTGCACTGGCAGCATTCTTTAGTTACCCATTTGTTCAGGCAAGGCAGTTTATTAATGAATTATCCTAAGTTTCCAGAGCTTAGGCAAAATGAGTGGCGGTGATTGAAAGAAAAATGGCTAAAATTCCATCTCTAAGATTCTGCTTATAACAGTACTTAACACTGAAAATAAAAGTCAAATAGATGTATAGCTTTAGGGAGATGATTAATTTGGAAGTAGAGTTTAGATATAAAAGCTTGCATAAGCATTTTCAACATAGAGAGGGGCTTCAAGTCAAATTGCCTTACAAGTGTTGACAGAACCTGTTTTCACAAACTGTCAATAAAAACAATAAGGACACATGCAGGTAACTGTCACCTTTGGGCTCAAGAGGTGCCATACTAGGCCTTCACTTTTCACTACAGACTTGGGATGTTTATTCCTCCTGGGGTGAATTCATAGCACCAGCTTTGTTCTGATAACAGCATCTGGCACTAGATTGATTTAACAGACTATGAGGTTTGCTCTTTTCAGATATGCACTCATACGGCAGCTACTGTGTAGCTCTGACATGGCCACACGCTGCTGTTGTTTTTTCTGCCTCCTAGCACCATATGTGAAGCTAAAGCTCTTTGACACCTGCCATTTGGACCCTTTTCATACTGAAAAATGTCATCATTTTCAGACAAGATGAAGACAGATATCTGATCGTTCTCTTTACGGGGATGTGCTGAGGGCTTAGTTCATAGATGAATGAATAGAGACTTCCAGTGACATAGTTGTACAGTTTGTGGCATTAGTTTAGTAAGCTAGTGGAGGTCTTGCTTAGATTATGGGTTTTTAGACTTGCATCTAAATAAGAGAGGATTACTAATCATATTTAATTCTAATATTAAGGAATATTATTTATTAAATCTATTTAATTATGCTGGTAGTAAATACAAATTTTACATAAAATCTTCTCGCTATTTTTAACACGGCACAAAAAATTCTTGCAAATAGGAATGCTAATTGGAAAAAAAAATGAGAAAATCCAGAATTACTTTTTTTGTAAAGTAACCATTAGAAGTTTTTATCTAGAAGACTTTCAAATTCCTCAAAATCAGAAGTTTCTATTTTCCAAACTTTCATGTGTTTTTTCAGGAAAGCCTATTTGTTAATGCAGGTGTCACAAGCGTCAGCCATGTTGTTGAAATCCATTCCATATTAACAAAGACAAAATCACATTGCATGTCTCAGAACAAAAGTGCTTAAATACTTAAAATACTTTTTTAAAAAATTACATTTAAGTACATTACAGGGTACTATTAGAATGTAAAATCAAAGTTTTGGCTTCACTCTGAGGTGCAGGACAGCAAGAATTGGAAATGATGTGCTTTTAAAAAAAATGTGTTTAAGTTGTCCTGTCAATTTGGATGCGGGTGGAGGTAAGAAAATTGAAGAGAATTATTTCAGTAATGGAGTTTTGCGGCATGTTAATTCTTAAATAGCTCTATGTCATGCATGCACAGAGGTCTGACTGCAAAAATTTTGTAATTAAGCTCTCCCTGACTTTCTTGGTTACCTCTTAATTTATTATAAAGTAGGTTTTCAACACCACTGAAGAATGTGAGACATTCTTAAATATCTCCAATGTTTGAAGTCTGAGTTATTTTAAAAGGTTTCAAAATTAACAAGATAAATAAAATTAGACAAAAATGATTCTCACCTCAGTTTGAAATTCCTTTAAGCGTAATGTTTCTCCTCATCTTATATACACACATTAAAGTTCTGTAGCAGAGCATAGCTTAAAACTCCTTTAACAAGGATGTCAGAAAACTGCAAGACATGACATACTGTCTGACAAAATGTTATTTTTAGATATGCCATCACCAGTGATTTGAAGTTTTAATCCAAATTCATATTTAGGTTTAGCCACCAAACACAATATGCGCTTGGTGTAAATAAGCCTCACTCCATTGGTTTTTGGGTCCCCTTATGCCAGGGCTTAGGCTCTAGAAAGACAAGTTATATCTCTGGTATGTCACCATCCTGGCCTGGAGTTTGGGGGTGTGTGTGTGTGTGTCTGTGTCTGTGTGTGAGTGATATGTATATACTAGCACATTTATTTTGGTTACCTTGTATTAACTCTGTTTTCCAGAGGAAATTCAAAAGAAGTTGCCTGTATTTGAAAGGGCATATTTGTTTCAAAATTAGATGTCTAAATACTCAAAATCAATACAATTATACTAATGTGTTGAATGATTCCAGTTTTAAATTGTTCATATGACTTAAAGCCAGGTGGGTGTTGTGTAGATGTGTTTTTCTCCCTTTGTAGGTAATTAATTGTTTATGTGAAAAGAGAGACTGTTATGTTTTTTTTTTCTTGTATAGTCTGTACTTTATATCTACCATGATGCTTCTTTTTGTAGTGAAAGTTTCCAATGACAGGCTGATTTAGGAGAATTCAAAACATTATTAGGCAAGAATATGAAATCAACTTTGAAGTTCTCCCTATTTTCCTGTTAAAACTTGTTGAGAATAAAATTGTCAAGTAATGCATTGAAATCAATCCTCTCTTCATAGGCATGCAGAATGAATATATTTTGAAATTGTAGCATTCTTTTCTCTAATGCAGCATAAACAGGTTCCTTTGTTTTAATGCAAAAGTACATTTGTAAATTAATATTTACAGTCCTTAATATATAGAATGTTCAAAGATGTTGATTGATCTCAAGCTGCAGATTTATGTCTGGATGAAGAAAATATTTGAGTAGACTGAAAGTGCCTTCTCCTTCTAGGGAGGAATGTTTATTTTCAAGCACTAGAAAGAGTGAATGAGTAATAGGGAGTTATTTTTAAATATTTGCTCTGTTTCAAATATGCTTTTAAAATTACAGCACAGTCTTGAGTGTCTGAAAGCCGTTATCACAAGGGTGGAGGTACATTTAGAAAAACATAACCAAGGTTAGCATTCTGAAAAATAGGCAGAGATTTCAGTTCCCAATCTCTAGCCAAAGGAGGCTGACCATGTGAAATGAAGGTCATATATCTGTAGTCTCCAGAGCCTGAAAAGGGAGTCTGATGAGTGCATTGTGCAGATTGCAGCCTCTGCCAATTAATGGAGTCATATGTTGACTTTGTCAGATTGTAAAGTGCTGTAGCAGTCTAAGGAAAGCAAGGTCTATTAAGGAGAGAAGCAAACATTAAATATGGTAGCATATCCCATTTGTATGTGAAGATGATGTCAATCTGAAATTTCTGAGAAATAATTTTGATTTGAAAATATAGGCCAGTGGAAGATTTATCTGGTGTTGCTCTGGTTCTTAATGCAAATGGTTTTGTTTTTTCTTCATTTAAATCATTGTTCTGGGTAAGGCTGAGGATGAGGAGGTCAATATGCAGGCTGTCCCTGGGAGAGGGGACAACCCCTCCCCTCTGTCACTGCAGAAGCCAGACGGGAAGCGCCTGTCTGTGGTTGTTGCAACGGGCACAGCGAAGCGAGGGGTGCATGTGTCATGGCTGGGGGATGACAGACACCTAGACAAACAGATACACAGACAGATAAACTCTCTGAAACATATAGTGCAGTGGGTCTCAAAGTGTGGTTCGTGGACCATTAATGGTCTACGGCTGCCTCACAGGTGGTCTGCGACTTGAGCTGAGCCCTCCCTCCTCCCCCATGAGGTGGGGAGCCTGTGCTGCCTCCCAGCTACATGGGGGAAAAGGGGAAGGGCCGAGCTCCTCTCTACCCCCGATGGGGAACGGCAACAAGGCTTTCCCCACTGCTGCCATTGGCTGGTGCTACTTGGGCAGCGGTCTCAGCGGCGCTTGGGGGGAAGCTGCAGCTTGAGTGCTGCACTGCTGCCAGGAGCCCTCGAACACCGCCACAGCCCAGCATCCAGCTGGCTCTGCTAGACTGGAGATTGGCATCCACCTCCCCAAACAGCGCCGTGGTATCTGCCTCTGGGGCCTGCCCCTTCCAGGTACTGCTGAGGGGAGGCACTGCGCTAGCCACCGGAGAAGTCCTGGAAGCAGCAGGGCTGGGGAAGTATGCAGAGGAGCCTTTCCCCCGCAGGTCCACAAAATCCACTAGCTCCAGAACCCCAGAAAAGTAAATCTTGCCTATGGGAAGCCCTGAACCTCAGTAGTCCCTGTGCCTTTCCCTCAGCCCATGGGACTGGAGCACCAGAGGAGTGAGGGGTCTGAGTTGGGACCACATCAATAAGGGTTGGGGGGTTTTGGAAGTGTTTTTTTGCTTCTCATTTGTGTGGTCCTCAAGTGATTTTTTTCTGTGGGTCAGTGACCCCGACCTAAAAGAGTTCCCTACCACTGCCATAAATAAAACATTGGACCTTTTTTTGTTGGATACAAATTAATATTTTACTTTAAGTAAAGTGAAGTTTGATAAACTAACATGAGAAAGTTAAAATGCTTGTTTACTTTGTGTAATAATTAAAATTAAACCATTCTCCCTAGCTGCAGCACTAGCAAAATGGCTCGGGCATAATTATGTAAGTAACAGTGAGTTTCCATTAGCAACTGATGGTCCGCAGAAAGATTTGCATTCAGCCAGGTGATCCATGGACCAAAAAGTTTGAGAACCACTGATATAGTGGATAGCTCTCCCTTTCTCCATTTCTAACTCCTGCTGGCTCAGTGAGGTTATAGCTGTCCTGGTCCCCATCTCTGGCCCCTTGCCATTCCCTATGGTCATTCTACAGTATAACTGTCTCTCCTACAGAACTCCTCCCTTTCCATTTTATGAGAAACAATTGAATTCCAAGCACATACCAATGTGGTCCGAGCTCTTACTGTTTATCAGGAGTTCTTGAACAAATGGCCTCACAGATGGATGGACAGACAGATACACATTTCTAAAATATATAGTAAGATGAGAGAGGGACCGCTCAGGCCTTACTTGAACACTCAGAGCTTCAGGGAATGATTTGAATTAGCAAAGAATGCAGGGGTTGTCCATCTTGGGCTTCTCTTGATTAAATAACATTTTTACTAAAGGTAAATACTATAGGCCAAATCCTGCTCTGTCACACTGGAACTCGAACAGTAATTCAGATTAATTCCAGTTTCTTCACTGGAATCTCTGCAAGTCTGAATGTTGTAAAGGAGGCCAGACACTCAGCTGTCTCTGTGCAACACATGAATGCTTTTGCTCTTTAAAGGAAAATACGTGCTGTCATTAAATCTGTAACATTTATAAAGTCTTAGGATTTGCAATCAGCAACAATAAGGCAAAAGTTTATGGTTGCTTCATTATTATACAGAACAAATGATGGGAAAATTCAGTTTTAGAAATGGTAATTCAGTTTTAGAAATGGTAATAAATATATCACATATATATTTGAATGTGATTTTGTTAAGCAAAAAGTATTGGGCTCCAGTCTTTGAGCTCTGTTAACTTCATTGTGTGGGAGTCCAAGAGTTGTATATTTCAGGATTATCCCCTTCGTTAGCTTGATGTATTTATTGTTGCAGCTTTTATGAAATATACCTAAAATTATTCTTTATTAACAATTGTAACACTATACAATGATTAGGCAAGCTAGAAAACTTCCTGCACTATGGAATCTACTGTGCAGGGCTAAAGTACCTTGCAGCAAAGAATGAAAATATTAAACATTAGCTAACTTCTGATGACTTTTTGCTATAAGGGTAGAATAGGGAAACTATTAGCTTCAAAATTATGGCAAAAAATGCCTAATAATGTTACTGTATCCTTACATGTTATACATGCAACTCAAGCCAATACATGTAGAAATATCTCAAAATGGTCAAATATTTTTAAAAATCATTATATATTGGGGAAGGTTCTGTCAAATTAGAATTGTGTTTAAACACAGTCATATAATTTTTAGTATTTAGAATGTAAGATGACAAATTATATAATGAATGAACCTTTCTGTGACTATGTAGAGATGAAGATGGTACCAGATCTCCACCAAAGAAATAAATCTGCAGTGTGTTTCAATTTAGGATTCCTTCAGATGGTAAATTTATAATCCTTATTGGCTATGAGTCCAAGGATGTTGCAGCTGTTTGTTTTGTTTTGTTTTTTTCCCTTCCATATGTTATGTTTTGGCTAAGGGAAATACCTGCTGAATCAGGTTAAGGAAGTGCGTTTGTTGCATTCTCTTAAAGGAGGTCATGTAGCACCTTTGCATATTACATGTTCATATTCAAGATGTGGCAGCAAATGACAATGGGATTGCACAGGTGTGACGGGGGACTGTGACTTTGATCCTAATAAATGACCTTTAATATAGCACAAAAGAGAATGATCTTAAAATAATCAGTC
The DNA here is from genome assembly GCA_030068395.1 of Apalone spinifera. Lineage (NCBI taxonomy): Eukaryota > Metazoa > Chordata > Testudines > Trionychidae > Apalone > Apalone spinifera. The sequence goes on along the minus strand of CM057847.1, from coordinate 32,209,953 downwards.
TTTTGCTGTGCAGTATGTAATAGTTAATGAAAACAGAATGAAAAATAAACAGCATGTAGTTTCAAAATTAATAGTAAAAGCAGGGTGAACAGCTTTTCCTCTATAGAATAAGATAAACAGAGGTCTTAGAGTATTCATCATGCTGAAAAATCATCTACCGTGTTTTAGCACATATAACCTGCGGGTTATACAAAGTTTTACAAACCCTGCAACCTCCCCGCAGGGTATACATGTCCATGGGGTATACAAGTTTATTTTTACTTGCCTGGGCGTGAGTGTGGCTCCCCTTCCGCAGGCCGGCCAGCTCGCCTGTGCTCTCTGTTTCCCCTCCCCCCCCCCCC
>CM057847.1:32183647-32209512 GCA_030068395.1 Apalone spinifera | reverse complement strand
TTTAGAAATTGACTAGCCCGAAATAACTGCCCACGTCTACATGCGGCAGTGAAACGGGATTCCGGAATAAAGCCCCTAAATCGCATTAGATGATAAACCTCATTCCACGAGGAATACCACCTAATTCGCTCTCATTAGCCTCCCTAGATTGATCTGGGGGCTAGTGTAGACGTACCCTTAGAGTTTTTTTACACATTTAGGAAAAACGGCGTGTTATGAACGGGTGCGGGTTATACAGTAGTTCAGGTTATATACGCTAATTTATGGTATATCTACACACTGTTAACAGTCTGAATGAAAAAAATGGATGTTTGAAGAACAAATGTAAAATGTTTTAGGTTTCTGGTCTAAATTACGCTTGTCTTTGTATTATTCAACAAACATGTATCAATAGATTTTTCTTGCACGTTTTCATTTTCCTTTTTTGGTTGGGCAATATCAGGGGCCTATGAGAAACAGTGAATTTATTATTTGAATTTAGGTTGATAGTCTCTCTGACCCAACAGTCTGCTTCTATCCTTCCTGGATTTTCCATGCCAGGGAATTCCATTATTTGTATGTCCTATATAATATTCTCTCAGCTAGTAACATTACCCAGTCAACGTGGAGCGCTATTGTATCTCTGCTCTTTGCTGATGCTTCACCTGCTGCTGTTGCCAGAAGATAAATGAAGAGTTTATGTGATATAATCTCATCTTTGTAATAATTAATATTCTACTTTTTTATTTTAGAATTAATTTATACAACCTTCAGTATCAAAACTCTATTTTGTTATTGCATCATTTTTAATCAATGGCAAAACTGTTGACTACATTAATGCCAAGGTTTCACTTTTTAAATGTATAAAAACATCTTATTGATTCTGGCCTTCTTTGTCCCATTATTGTTTCATAGCTAGTAATGTTTTTATAAGGCAAGTACAGGGAATTATATTAATTATGCACAGGAGTTCTGACATATCAGTGAGAGGCTCATTGTAATTAGGATGAGAAAATCCTTGTTTGGATCAGCATATGTAGATGACCCTCTTTTATGTTGTTATGAATCCAGTATTGTGTTTGATCTTAAATAAAAGACTAGCGTGTAATATTGTTAATAAATATAATTGAGATTTGTGTAACTATTACAAAGTGATACCAATTTTTGTCAACTCTAAAACTATAAATACAGATAAGAATGATTTTTGCATGGATGGTATGAATGGTTAAACATATTAGATAAAAATTTTAAAAGTGTCTAAATCTTATTGCCTTTCAATAAGATGTAGGCATTTAAATCACTTAGGTGCTTTTAAAGACTTTATTGCCCATATACACAAATATGGGTGAAGTGGTAAATTAGGTAAAAGAGCTAAATGATAAAGTCTTAAAATATGCCTTTTATTTTAATGGATTGTTGGTAGCCACCTAGTAATTTTAAGTTGGGAGCAAATTTGGATTTGAATGTGCTAATTTATTTGAAAATTAATAGACTGTTATAATACATTTTTATTAGACCTGCAAGTGAAAAATGTCATTTTTGTGAAAGGGACTGGTACATTTGTGTCTGTCAGAGAATGTTAGAACAGGGTTTCTCCTTTATTTGAAATGTATTAAGTACTGTCTCTAGCAAAAGATATAGACCACCACCAGGTGGTGCTAGTGCAATACATTTAAAGAACAACCTTGGTTTTAACATTTAAATCTTTTTTTAATATCCATAAATGAGACCTGCACATTACACAAGACCTGCACATTACACAAGAATTTATGTACTAAGCAATAAGTCTATTGATATAATTAATAAACATAAATTAAAGAATTATGTGGTGGCTCGTTTGTGTTCATCAGATTCAGATGAGTATATTTTCCAACTTTAAAAAGTTGGATAGAGATATGGAGAAACAACCCTTTTTCATCTCTAAAGTGGATTATGTGGCCAGTGGGAAGGCATATTCTATGAACTTTAGCTATATTTTTGTTGATAAAACATTAGGAAGCAATATATCATAGTACAGATTGAACCTCTCTAGTCCGGCACCCTTGGGATCTTACTGGTGCTGAGCCATGGGAGATCAATATTGTCTAGCAGCATTACCAACACTTCTACTGCTTACTGTGATCTTAGAAGACATTTAAGGATAAATTAGAGCTAAATAACAACACACAACAGTGAGAGCCAGGACCTGGTGGCTGTAAAAAACTTTATGGAACTGCGGGAAACTTGGCCATACCTATGATAAGTGGACATCCAGCTAACTAAAATGATGCCAGACTAGGATATTGCCAGATTAGAGAAGTTCAACCTGTAGTACATAAAACATGCTATTTTCCAACTCTGGATGTGTATCCATGGCTATTTTTTGACAGCGTATTAGTTATCAATATGCATTTATTTTCTATTAATTATATATTTGTTGTTTTATACTGTCCAAAATTATTGTGGGTATTTTATAGAAATGGCCATGGAAAAAGCATAAACTGTTGTTTTGTTTTGTCCATTATTTTTAAGCAAAATAAAAAAATAGAAAAAAGTTACATTAAAAAATCCCAACAAATCCAAATATTCATCAGTGCAACTTTTCATAACAAATAAAAAAAATTAGGCCCTTTTTCAGAAGTGATTTGAATATCCATTTTAGGTGGCATTAGGATCTTCTGAGCATTTTCCTTTTTGAAAAATTTGTGAAACATAACTTTCGTCTGTTGAACGTAACAGTTAAAAATAATTTAGACCAAATTTGGCACAGAGTAAATTAAATTGATTCCCTCTGAAGTTTCCGGGAATTATTCCTGCTCATGCCAGGCTGAATTTGATAGTAGAGGCTCTCTAGTATATAAAGATATACACTTTCTATTAGATGGCTGTGTAGTTACTTTAAATAGGGATAAATTAGTCTTGGGCAAATAAATCCTCTGTTTATAAATAAATGAATGGAAACTTAATTCACCCAAGTAACAAATATTCCAGTCTTTTTTTTTCATAAAAGTCCAAACAAAATACTTCCCTTGCTGTAAAAGTACTTTTGTGCTGAAGATAAAGCATGTTTGCATGTATAATGTCAGCCTCTCATGGGTGAGAATTGTGCTGCAACTAAAACCGAACAAAATAAAACCACACGGCAGATACTAATAAGTCTGTAAAATCTTGGTTGAGAGTGGATGAAGAAACCATGTTTTCAGATTGGCTTCTCTAGAATGCATTGCTTTATGCTTTTACTCTGGATAATTTGTTTTGTTTTATGTCTGGATGTTCCAGTCTCAATTATGAAGAGTTGCGTGGGGTGTTCTTTTGCTGGGTGGAAGCTCTGCTGCCATTGAAGTCTCATATCTTGGTTGCCTAATGAGGATCACTGCATGCGCTCAAAAACATCTTTGTGAATGCACATCTCATAATACTGATTTCTGTTTTACCCGAGTGCATTTGTAGGACAAAGTTTTCAATTTTGTGTGAATGGAATATAAAATATGTTCTTTCATTTGTTTCCTAAGTTTTACTTAAAACTAGGCGTGATATTTACCCCTGTGTATAATGGAACCACAGTGAATTCACCTGGCCCAGTAAAGTAACATTTTGATGAGTATCAATAAGCTGTTAAGTGTCCTTGAATTCCTGGTCATATCACTTTTCTTTCTTTCACTGTATTGCATGTTGAAAGAGACCAAGTAATAAACTGTGTGGGCAGTAATGAATCTTATTTTATGGTGCAGTAGGGTAAAATGTGTGCAAAATGTTTATTAGAGTTCCAGCAACTGCACATATGACAACTGTATAATAACACTTCACCCTGTTCCAGTTTTGACTGTCTACCACAGCAACATTGTGATTTTTATCTTTATGTATATTGTCAAAATGCTTTTATTAATGACTGAAAATGTATTTTATATGCTTTCTTTGCTGATCTTTTTCTTAGCCTTTATAATTTGGTATTTAACTTTACTTATGTAAGTGTGGTTCTAGTATCTTGTGAAGGAGATAGCAGTGGGGAAAAAAAGTAATAATAAAAATAGATCTAAAGTGGATAGGATTTTGTTATATTACTATATACTACTACTATGCATTAAATATCAAAGATTGTAGCTCTATTGAAGTCAATGAATAATGGTGGTGTGAATTCACCCTCAGAGTACTCTGAATATATGTTTATCCTATATTTATTTGATTTATAATGTTTAGCCTGGGTGAAACCAGGGATGCAATTTTTATTTTTTGAAATTACATTATATAATTTGAAGTGCTTTCTGATCATTACGAGATTAGACTGAGGTTTAGTACAATTGACAACTGTAGTTTACAGTTACTTATTGTTGCCAATAAACTGGTAGTGTACTGAACTTTGTGTCTCTCAAAGTATATGGAAGTTCAGTTGCCCTGAATAGTTTAAATAGTTTGTTTTCAACGAGTATGTTATATGTGATATTCTAAATGTGTATAGTGTATCAGTTGCCATCAAACTCTACAGGAGATAAGTGGTCCAATTAAATTACCAACTAGTATTTTTTGTTTGGAGAAATCTGAGTTCCTCACTGGTCACAAGTCATAATTGTTTGTCTCACTGATTTTTCAATATTGCAGAGTCACTACAGAGAAAGTGTAAGGGGCAGTGTGTGCTCAGGCCCACTACTAAAAGAGCAAATGTGTTATAGGCAAGGAGTAGGTGCACTGTCAGAACTGGAGTTGCTTCTACAGTCTCTGAACTATTATCTCACTGTGGCCCATCCAGAATATTTTAAAATTCTGCTTTAAACATTTTTTAAAATGCAAAAAAAAAAAATCACTTCTTAATGAAGTGAAGTCTTGTCTATCTCAAGTTGATTTTGTTGTCACTTGTGCATTTTTAACTGTTTGCTGTTCTATTTCATAGCATTGTCAGTGAAGCAGGAGCATCTATCTACAGCGTTAGTCCAGAAGCTTCTAAAGAGATGCCAGACCTAGATCCTAACCTAAGAAGCGCAGGTATGAAATTAAGGAATAGTTTTATTATTCATATAATACAGTGGGTATGTTATGTGATATTCAGTAAAGTAATAAAAAGAGGCCCATAGTAGAAGGGAAGGGAATGGAGTGAAGAAAGTGCTTTTACCTGTGACTTTGCATCTCTTTATTTTTGGTTGTATGTTTTTTCAGTCAGAACGTTTAGATTAACATTATTTGATATTGTTTGGAATATGTTTAAAGTATTGGATATCTAACATCTATTACACTGCCATGTCTTATGTTGGGCCTTGCGCACTTCTGGGCTAAACGAGCTCCAGAAAATTGCCTAATCCTTGCCTGAACAACAGGACGTTTGCACTCTTCTATGAACTAACAGTTATCTTTCATATGTGTGTATTTGTACATATATGTCTATAATTTATATTTTGCGTAGAATGTGGTCACTTCTAATGTGTTCTCCCATGGCCTTTAAAGCAGCAGTAGCTGGCTTTAAAGAGATGTGAAAGTGATTACTTCAGTTTAATGACACTATAGTGTAAGGTAGACCACGTGCTTAGTGAGATCATCAGAGCCACTAATGGTATTAAAATGTGTGCTCTTTGATTATTGGATACTCTTCCGGGATAAATCTTCCACTGATTGCATTGCATCCAGGATTTAACACAAGGATTCTAGCTCTTCAGGGGACAGAGATACAGAGGCAGACTAGGGTTGTTTTTTATGACTTAGTCTGTTTTCATTTTCATAATTTCAAAATTTTACCTATGAAACTTACCTATAACATTAGCTTTGAATTTCCTCTTTCAGATGTAACATTGTTTGACAAAAGTGACGTCAGTCTTCTAAAGATGCTTTATTCTAGTCAGATTAATTGACGCATATTTCCAATATTCCAAACACCGGGGAATTTCTTTAGGTTTTAAAAAAATTTGTAGGAATAGCTTAATTACCAAAGAAGCTTATGAGATGTTCGGGAATGAAACATTCCGTGCCTCCCCACTGAGGCTATGTCTACACAGCTGAGCTATTTTGGGATACCTCTGGTACTCTGAAATAGCTATTACACATCTTGGAAATATAACGGGCTCGCTATTCTGATGTCCCTGTAAACCTCATTGCACGAGGGATAAAGAATGTTTTGGAAGAGCTCCTTATTTTGAAATAACATCAAAATAAGCTATGCAATGTGCATAGTGCAAATTGCATAGTTTATTTCAAGGTAAGGGTGCTATGCAGATGCACCCAATTATTCCTCCTCCTTCCTTTCCCACTCAGCCCCTGTGGGGAAGAGTTGGATTGTGTGGTAGTTGTTTTGTTATAGTAACAGTCATTAGACTACTACCTGGGCCCTAGCCTCCCCAGGCCGCTCCGCTGCTCCTAGTGGGCATGTCTACATTACAGGAAAACAACTGCAACTGCCCTTCCTCAGCTGGTGTGTTCATGAGTCTCAGACTTGAGGGCTGTAAAATTGCAGTGTAGCTCAGTCGAGTTCAGGCTGAGAGACCCTTCCGCCAGTCCGGTCTCAGAGCCAAATTCCATCCTGAGCCAAAATGTCTACCCAGCTGTTTTATAGCCCAGGAGCCTGAATCAGCTGGCATGGGGCAGGTGCAGGTTTTTTTTATTGCAGTATAGACTAGGGATGTTAACACATGTTTATTCAGGCAAACGTGCAACTGCTGAAAATTTCTGTGGTTACATGTTTACATGCAGGGGTTGAGAACTAGTGAGCGCAGAGAACTGGCTGTTAAGCTGATAGAGGCAGCAGCATGGGGAGGGGAGAGTGACTCTGCAGAAGCTGATACGTGTGAGGAGCCAGGCATACTGGCTCCCCCTTCCTCCCTATCCACTGCGCTGCTGCCGCCTCTGATACAGAGGCAAGACCGGGGAGGGTGGCTATGTGTAATGGTGCACGTTAACCAATGAGCCCATCCTTAGTATAGAGTGACATACCAAGTGTGTGTCTCCTCTGCCTGTCCACTAATTTACTCCTTTGTGTCTACTTCCTTCAGGGACCATGCTGAGTCTGTAAACACATCATCAGGGCAGGGATAGACTGCACTGTGAATAGGGAAACATTTTGCAATGTGTAAATGATACCACCAATAATTTTCCCCCTCTCCTAAACTTCTCCAAGTTACTGTTGTAACTGAAAGTCATTTACTGCCACCAAGACCAACAGATTAAAAAGTATTTGGAGTTAATACAAATAAAAAATAGGACAATGTTCTAGAAGGAAAGCTCAGTTTTAAAATTATCTTAATTTCTTAAATACCATTGATTTTTTGATACTTTCAAGAAAACATGATATCCTGTGAAATTAGGCAGTTTGATTCAATTTTGATAAAGCTGGTGTGTCAAAAGCAGGTCTGTAATAGATAACTAGCTTCAATGTTAATTAGGTAGAGAATTGCTTCACCCACCATTGAAATGAATCTACCTGTGGTTTGAAAAGCAGCACTTCTTCAACAATCCCCAGAAATGCTACATGACAGTTTAGGATAAAAAGTGAAGAATGTTGATTTGTATTCACTTGTAGATGTAGTGGCACCTCAAGGTTTAGGGAAATCAATCCCTAAATACTTGTTTATAAATGTGAAAATACAGCCTTTAAAAAAAATCTATATTTCCCTGCATTATGCAAGCAAAAGCATGAACACCTATGATTGCCAACTTTGGTTGGATAAATTCTAGGAGGTTTCATCACATGACATTATCTTTAATTAAAGCTGAATCTTTAATACCTTCAGACTCCGGACAGTTCTAGAGGGCTGGCAACCGTGTGAACACTATTAACATTAAATGTTGATCTTTCAAGAGAACTACAGCATAACATAAGCATTGTATTGCAAAAGAATTCAAGTAACTGACAAAACTACATTTGCTACTTCCTTCTTGAATGCATCTTCCTGTTTTAATATTGGATTTCTCTTGGTTGGTATTGGTGGGTGTCTGATAAAATGATGTCCAATTTAACTTTTTAAAATTATGTTGCATCATATTAGGTTCTCTCTGTACAAAATGGAGTTTATTACATTAAAAGAAGCTGATAGTTGCATGATGAAGTGTGACATTTATACTTAAGATAAAAGATACTGCAGATATACTATGTGAGGTAGCTGTGATCTTAACACTGTTTGTCATTTTAACATTTCTCTCAACACAAAGTAGATAGTGGTGTCTTTCTCTTTTTGTTAATCCAGGGAGTACACCCATATATTCCCTTGAGCTATATGAATGTAAACTATTAGATAATACATTTTATAGGAGAATTCACTTTCACAATTTATGTGTTTAAGCACATTGTAGTACTGCTAAGCAACAACTGCTTGTCTAAATGTATCTTTATTCACACTGGCTGCGTCTAGACTGGCATGAGAACTACATGCTGCCTGTCTACACTGGCCGCTAGTATTTGCGCAAGAACACTGACTTTGTAATGTACAAAATCAATATTTCTTGCGCAAATACTTTGACGCTCCCGCTCAGGGATAAGCCCTCTTGCGCAAGAATACTTGCGCACGAGGGCCAGTGTAGACAGCCACCTTAATTTCTTGTGCAAGAAAGCCCGATGGCTAAAATGGCCATGAGCTTTCTTGCTCAAGAGAGCGTCTATACTGGGCATGGAAGCTTTTGTGCAAAAGTAAATATTTTGCACAAAGGCACATGCCAGTATAGATGCTCTCTTGCGCAAATACTTTTAACGAAAAAACTTTTCCGTTAAAAGTATTTGTGCAAAATCTTGCCAATCTAGATGCAGTCACTCAGTTCTGACTTCTCATTTAAAAATGTAATACAAATTTCCTTACTAAAATATTTTATTATTCATTTCTTATAAATGAATAAATGGTTGTGTGTTTACTTAGCTAGAATTACTGCTACATTTGACATTAATTAGCAATCTTAATAGATTGGTCAAAAACTAAAGGATTGTTCTATCAGTTTTTGAACTTGTTAGTAAGAAGGTTGTGGAAAAGCCATTTTAGTGTGGGATTTGGCTTGAGCATGACAGAAAACAAACTGTTATGTCTTCTAGCAGCCTCATATCGGTACAGAGTAAGGGGTTGATGTGTGCCGAAATAAATCCCTGTAACCTGCAGAAAGAGGATTGTGGGTAAATTAGAATATATGCTCTATCAACCTCTGGGAGTTTATTTGGCTCTGTGAGGCTCCATAGGCAGATGAATGGTATCAAAAACTGCTAACAAGCCTGAAATGACTAGCATAAACTACTAACCTTTGTCCATTGCTGGAGTGAATTAACCTCTGCCGAGGTGATGCAGTTTTTGCTACCACCAGTATGCAAGCCATTCTAATAATGATGGAGTTGGTTGGTTTGCTACCAGGGAACACAGACGGTGTAGTATTTGCTATTCTATTTCCTGCCTGATGTGTAACTTGTATGAGTGCATGTTGACTGATTCCCAGACTTGACAGGATGTAGCCGATTGTGATGAGTTGAATAAAACCTCTTAAGATACGTTATTCCTCCTGTTTTTATTCAGTATTGAATGGATTCACACATCCTTTCAGCATGGTGTTCACAATGTAGTTATGCTTCTGGATCCCTGAAATATCAGATGGGATTTTCTAGTGAAACAACTTGTTTTCATGTGACCCTAGTAAGCGATTTTGTCTGTGCTTTCTGTGTCTTTATCAGTTATTTATTCGAATACCGGGTTAACCTTGGGGACCATTTGAAGTCTAAATCTTGTGCTGCAAGTTTCTGTGTGTTAGCCTGGAAGAACCACAGACACAGTATTAAATCCATTTTCTGAGAAACAGTATTAGTTTCTTTCTTGTTTCTCAGTGTGATCTAGATCGTTGACCCTGATCCATTATTCTCTTCAAGGTTTAGATCCTGGTTACCTGGGAGCCAGCATCTCTGACCATCTAGTGCTATTGTAACTGAAGTCAACTAAGGTTTTCTATCTGATTGTCCCTAGATTTCAGTGTTGGGGGCTGGAGATCCAATACCTCCAGAGCTCTTGCCTCTGGATCAGAGGTTGACAAATAGTATTAGTACCTGGCCCCTACACTGCTGTATTTACCTGCAACTCCGCAAGTACAGGGGATTGGAGCTCCTTTTGGCCGCGGATCACCATTCCCAGTCAGTGGAAGCTGTGATTGTCTATACCTGCAGAAGTGCAGTTAAATATAGCGGCAGCGTCCCACCAAGGGCTAACCCTGATGAACCACCTCCATTTCATTACCCAGCTCTGCTCTGGAACTTCCTGTTTTCATTAGCCTACTAAAGTCAGAGTCTGTTGACCTTTATGGCACCATGTAAGATCCATCTCGCTTCATTGATTTTTGCTTGAGGCTCTGAATTACAAAAGTGATATATAATTTAACAAGGAATGGACTTCTCCATTATTGATACTGATAGTCAAATATTATGTTGTTTGTGCATAAATAGTACATGTAATTACACGGTATTTGTGGTTCAACTATTTTTATATTTTTTTACTGTAATCCAGTAAAATGATTTTTCTGCAAACCCTAACAAGTGTCCAAAATGGTGTAATTTCTTATAGTAGATTTCCTTTGAATTTTATGGTTGGAATGGGCAAGTAAGCTTAGTGTTTAAAATCTGGTAAACTTCAAAATTAATAATGTTATCATATGTATTTAGAATTTCAAACAGTTTATGTAAATCAGATTGAGTTGATATAAAATGTGTGTGTTTTTTTTTCTTTCCCTTTTTGGAGGACAGGGGGTCATCTTGTGCTGTTCACAGAATAAAGCTTAAGTTTAGATTTTTAAGGCTGTTTTAAATTGAGCTTTTATATTAAAATTTATTTTAAGGTCTCTTTGCTCTGCTGGAATCAGAGTGCACATATAAATCATGCAGCAGTGGCACATCAAGGCAGCAGAAGAGCTCAGTTTGGTTTTTTTGGTTTATTATGAAGTACAACTATTTAGCTTACGTGAAATAAGGATTTGTCTACTTCCTTGATCATTGAAAATCTTGTTAGCTACACACTATCCAGCATTGGTTTTTGTTTGTTGGTTGGTTGGTTGTGTTTGGGTGCGGTGTGGGGGAGAAGATGTATATTGTGTTTTTCACGGATAAAGATGTCGAAATTGAATGATCCCTGACTAGCTGTGCAATGTAAAAAGTAGCTGATCAAGTAGAATGTTTATTTCAACTATTGTACTTAACCAAAGGGGGGAGGGGGACTCTGATAAAGTTAATGTTTTGTAATAACTTTAAACAGCAATGCTGAGTCCTGGAGATAAATTGTGGCATGAACATTGAAAGAGGTTACTGTGAAGTAAGATTATGTGCCAGGTCTGATTGTGTGTGTGTTCAGGAACAGTAATACTAATTTAGGAATATCTCAATCTCAGATACAACATTTCATTTGAAGTTTTACCATTTTGATAAAATGTCTTTCTTGTAAGCATTTTACTTTCTGTTTTTCTTAATTATTTAAAACCAAAATAAAAAACCTGGTGTGCTCCATTGCACCAGCTTATGCAAGTAATACAGACAAGCCATGGTATGAAGATTTCTTTAGACATGGGTAGGATAGGAAAGGGCACTTACCATTTACAGACAAGGACATCTATACTACCCCCTGTCAGAAGAGATCACCATATTAAACCTTGTCTTTACTACTTAGTGCAGTGAAGCACTAAGTTAATTGCACTTAGTGCATTGAAGCACTTTTAAATGTAGTATTTACCTGCTTAAGCAAGATCAGTGCATTTTGATTCCCATATTACAGTGAATCTAAGGAACACCCATCTTCCTCTTAGCCTGTCAGGACTTGGGATCCTGTGTTGTATCTTGCAGTTAGCAGGAGTGAGCTGCAAATATGTAAATAAACCAAAGTTACGTTTTGCATAGGCATTCAGTACCAAGAGGGTTAGAATGTGTTTCTCATTCTGTTTGCAAGTATGATATTGAAAAGGCACTGCTTTAAAGAATTATTTCTGAGGATAAATAGAGTCTCAGAGAGCAAAAGGTCACCTAACACAGCTTGGCTTAGCATTGTCAAATCCCATCTGCTTGTCTTCTCTCCACAGGGCAGAATACATTGGATTATTGTATGCTCAAAGTTCAGCAAACCATTTGCACTTTCCCTTGCAAGAGAAAACCTTATAGGCTTGTTGGGACTTTGAGACTGTCATGCTACAGGGGCTAGTACCCTTGGGTGCTGTTAAAGATAGAGATGTACAGTTCAGAGCTGTCATGGTGCCCAACAAATGGAAGGTAAAGATAGGAGACAATATAATTTCTTCTGACTTTATCTTAAGGAAAGTAAAATCATTTGATGCTTAGATGTGTGGGACATAGTGCCTTGATGTCTACTTGAGCTAATTTCTTCATTTTCTTAAAAGAGCACCACTTCCCCTCGGCTGCTGAAAAGAGGTCATTTTTCAAAAACTTTTATCATACAAAATTCTTCTGGTTAAACCTCCCCCAACAGTTTAGATTCAGTAAATAGCAATGGAGCATCACAGAGGGTAGATGTGAATTACATAGGTTTAGAGATCTAGAATAAGGGGAAATCAACTGTATGGATTATAACTATGTTGACTGAAGTACATGGCATCAGCTATTTTTGGAGCATATTAAAGAAATTATAATGCAGAAAAAATAAAATTGAATTGCATTACCTCTTTCATTCAAATTCTTTTAGCAAGAAGATTTATAGAAATTAATAATTCACTGAATCATAGTAGAGTGGTGGAAAATACATGATTTCTTTTTCCTTCTGAAATGTGATATGAGTTGCAGGGGGGAGAGGGAAGTTCAGAAAAGTGGCTCCAGATATGAGGAATTTCACACTGTGGAGGGACAGAGAAGAGATTCGGTCTAGATGAGTAGAGGAAGAAGGTAAGGAGATAGAGCTGCAGGTCCCTGGCATTAGCTGGAGTATGACTATTGGTGGTTTATAAATAAAATTGAACTTAATCCTACAGTGAATGGAAATCCTAAGAATTGTATCTACAATGCACATGCATTCTACTTTAGTACTGAGCAGTATGATAGTCTTTGTTTGAAATGCTCTATAGTATTTTCCTTATATGAGGAAGGAGTATAAAGGTTTTAAAAATTGCTGTTGAATGGGTTTTCACTTCTTAATGGGAATTACTTAGCCAAATGGATGTATTTGATTTACAACTCTAGGTACAGAGTGTTTGTCATTTTTCCTTCCTTGTCACTGTAGATGCAATCCCATATTGTTGGGCTTTGTGCAAGTGTGGTTATGTGTGAAAAGAAATGGCATTAAGTCCCCAGCTTCCAGCCCTTCTTTAACCTGTGCACTGGCATTATTAGCCATTGAAGAAAAGTCTTAGCTATTTTGAACAGTAAAGTCAGAAGCCCACTTGGCACTCCCCTAGCTCCTCCACTGGACTTAAAAGGCACAGGGCCTTGTACCATCCTGCCTTCCCTGGGTGAACATTGCCTTGTACAGGGGATTGCAGCTCCTGTTGGCTGTGGATTGCCAGTGTGTACTGTTGTCTAGGCCTGAGGTTCCCAAACTGATCCGCGGGCCACCAGTGAACTGTGAGCTCCATTCAGGTGGCCCACAGATAATTCCCTCTTAGATGCGCACCGGGTGACTGCGTACGAGAGACATTGCTCCACTAATTAGGTGCTAGGACTCTGGATCCTCACATGTAAGGTGAAATGGTAACCTTGGGGGGGAGTAAGGAGATAGATGGAAGGGGGTAGTGGGGTGAGATGGGGGAGAAATAGGAGGTAAGTGGGAAGGAACAATGGGGTGAAAAGGCGAAGAATAACATGCAGGGTTGGCCAGAGAAAGCGGTGACTTTTCTCAACTCCAGGGCTGCGTCTGCTGGGGAGAGATGGCCTCCCTTCTCAGCCTCAGCTCTGTGGCTGCTGTGGCTGAGGATGGACCCCTGCTGATATTAAAATATTAGTTGTGTACTTTTATTGCAGTGTTTATTATTAAGATTTTTTTTAATATAGCTCTTTTATCCAAAGCTTTTTACAATAGTTAGCTACTGGTACGAACAATATTTGGAAAGATCATTAAGTGATCCACCAAGACCATCAGCAATTTTTAAGAAGTCTGCGGGGGGGGGGAAAAATTGAGAACCACTGGTCTAGATTAACCTTGGTGATTGAATAGACACTTGTACATTTTTTGTAACAGTGTGGTACCCAGATTTAACTTGAAGTGCCTGTTTTCTACCTTGTTGGCATTTGCTTGGGTGCATGGTCTAGAGGTTTCCTCATACCTGAGTGATTCAGAATTCAGTAGACCAGTTCCTCTGGATCTTTCCTTTTTTGTTTTTCATGGTATAATCTCATCATATTCTTCAGTCATCTGGGATAGCTGGAGGTAGCCTTCTCCAAAAGTGCAACATTTCTGAAGTCTGTTGCAAAACAAGATTGCACTAGTGTGAAGGAGTGATGAAAGTAGCATCCTTCCCTTCTTGCACATACATCTCCTCCTGGAGGCTGTCTCTCATTTTTGTGGTTTCAAGGCCTTGCCAGGTGAAGGAGCAATAGAGGCAAGGCTGCTCTTGAACGTGGGTTTTATATGTGGCAATGTGCTATGCTATTCACTAAATCCTCAAGATTACCTATTCTTTTCTTATTATATAGCATAAGACACTCTCTGGTCACATGGAAAAGATTAATATTTTATTGTTGAAATCAATGAATAACTTTCTTACATAGAAAACTTTAAGACAGTTTTACTTTTTGGTAATGTAATGTGGTAATGCATTAAAATTAATACCAGTTTAATTGTAAACGTACACTAACTGTTTTTCTTTTAAGCGGCTGGTTTGATCAGACAGGGAAGGAAGCACCTTTTGATTTAGCACCATCTAATGAGACTTCAGAGAATGAGTAAGTGTCAGTCATTTCAGGATTCAGTTAGAAAAAGAACCAGTGCTGTGTACCCCATTTCATCCTAACAAAAATGGTGGTAGCTTATAAAATATCAATTCAGAAATATTTAATATTCAGGCAGAAAAAGTTTACTTGTTGAATGTCTATTTCTAAGTAAAATGTTACTTTCAAATAAGCCATTTTATTTTTCTCTAATTTTTATATATAAAATAATACATAGATTTTTTTTGTTGAACTTCCTTTTGCATTCATGTCTCTTTAGAGATTTCTGTATTTTGCTAATAGAAGATTGTAATTCATATTTCATTAATCTTAAGCAAGTGACTGGTTATCAGTTTGATGGAGTTAAAAGTGAACTAAAATATAACCTTTTAAAACAACAACCTGCCAGCTTGCTACCAAAGAATTTTGGATGAGATACAGCTGTTGAGGAGTTGCTTCAATAAGTTACACATTTAAAACCCACTGCGAAGATACATTAGAATTCAAAACTGTGTTACAAATCCTGGCCTACTTAGAAGGAATACTTAATGAAAAGACTGCTGAACATTTTACTGTATCCCTTATGAAGCGGGTGAAATTGAGGTCAACAGGATAGAAAACTTCTAGAACTCAGGAAACCTGAAAAATAGATCACTGGGTAAACATTACTGCAGATCCTTATGGAGAGTAATTGATCTTGAACACAATAATCTTTATACAATATTTAAATATTAGAATATTCCCATACTTATAATTGAGTTATACAGTGATAGTAATTAATGATGAAATTGCTAGCTGGTCTATTAATTATTTTAGTATCTTTTAAATTGTGTTTAACATTTTAATCTAGGTTTAATACTAAGCTGATTTTTTTTTTGGTTGCTTGTATATTTTGTGGTATCATGTTTCAGCAAAAAACAAAATACTGAGGTTTTAAAATAAAAATACAGAATGTTCTCATTTATGACAAAATTGAAGTTGAAAACAATCATAGCCTAATAGCTTGTGGTTGCATCTGGAAGCCTCACATTCTATAACAACTTAAATAAATGCTCCCACTCATAGAGGATAGCCACATCAACACCATTATTGCCTGGGACAAATTTTTATTCCAATGTAAAGATTCTTGTGTTTAAAGGAATGTCATCAACTTAAAACTCCCGTTTCTGGCTGAGAATGTTTCATTTCTTCTTATTGCAAGCAGTGCTTAGTAGGGATGGCTATTGTTACCCACATGGCTAAACACTGCTCCTGGTCTGGTTCCCAGGGTACTATCGGCCACCCCTCGTGTAACCACTGAAATTTTCAGTGGTTAAGTGGTTAATCGGTTACACACATTGTAACATTGCTAATGCTTAAGCTTACTGAAAATGAAAGAAATTGGACAATAAATTATTTTTTCCTTCTCACAGATTGTGTTTTCTTAATGCATTTGTAGATCTCTGTGTACACTCAGTTCCATAGCTTCCCCGTCTATGGTCAATTTTCCTTTTGTCAAAGTATAATGGCTTTGAATCTTCTTTTAGTTCATTTTCTTTTAAAATTGAATTGATTCCTGTCAGTGTGCAGTTAAAAAAGTTGAAATTATGCTGCTCTTTGTATGCTACCATATTCTAATTCTGGCTGGCAATGAGGGGAGACAGGTAGCATAATTAAGGGCCCTTAGATAAGAACGTCTAACTACTATCTGGTCTTGTACCTGACAAGTGAAATGTCCCAGTCACTGTTAACTATGATGATGGAACATACTGGGAAAGAACTTTGAGATAAAGCTTTTTTTCTACTCTCAGGGCCAAATCCTGAAATTTTCACTCATTAGTCATTTTTCCTGAGATACTTGAAGAGTTGGCTGAGTAGTAGGAAATAAAGTGATGTCAGTACTGATTTACGTGAACGATATATATTGCTTGCTGTGGCAAGTATTAGCAGTTTTAGGAAATGTGAAGTCTGGATAATAGAAGTTCAAATATTGCCTTTTGTCTAAAGATGAGAATTGTCAGAAGGTGAATTCTCCTCATGTGTCTCAGTGTATGAGTAATTAAATGATAAAACAGTTATTTTTTTGTGTTGTGAACATAGAAGTGAGCTGATATTATTAGCTTGAGCTGTGCAAGCTTTCCCCCCATGGCCCTGTCAGTGCACCTTAATGGAAACTGGTAAAAATGCTAAGCCATGTGGTGGCTGAGTTGCATCAAAAGTCTAGTATATAGTGGATTAAGGTCATCAAACTTGCTGCATCACCTGTCTTGTAAAGCGCGATAAAATATTTGAGTAAGACAAGACATTGTTTCAACATCTGGATCTTCTCTGTATCTTATCTCAGACATTCAGAGGTGAAAAGCATGTATGTTAAACCTGCTATGTAGCCTATCCCCTCTTCTCCTCTTAAACTCTTACATTTTATATTGCTTTCCTGCGTGGCAGCAGAATGTTACTGTCATTTCAAATGTTGTAATACATATTTTATTCATAATGACAAATTTAAAGAGATTTTGCATCCACTTGTATGCAGTTTGTATGATTATATTTTCTGATAAATGAAAAACAGCACAATGTTGAAGTTAAAAATGCTGTTTCAAATCAGAGTAAAAAGGGTTCATGTTTTATTTCTCAGTTTTCTTCACATAGATTTACTTCAGTTACACTAATCTATTTTTATGATGGCATTTCAAAAGTTATGAAATCTCCTGCATGTTTCACCTAGTTGACATTTTAAGATACATTTTATTTTATTTTATTTTATTTTATTTTATTTTTGCTGTATGGCCATCAAAGTGCTATTCATATTTTCTTAGCAAAAATGAAATATCCTTTAATAACTTTCAGAAATGGAGAATGTGTTGTCATATAAATGTTCTAAAAATGCATCATTTTTATTCAAACTAGAATGCAAACTTAAAACCACTTTATCGGGTTTAGTAATAAAACTATATCGCTTCACATATTTAAAAAATAAAATGTATTGATTTGCTTTGTGTGGGAAGTGAGAACCCCCTCCCCTCAAGTGCTTCTGTTTACCCTCTCCAGTTGTGATACTCCATTTTGGTCCATATGGGCAGACGCAGCTTCTCAGTCTTTTCATCTCCAATCAAAATCATGAGAATTGTCATCACTGATTTCTTCAGTTTGCAGTAGGGATGTTAAATATTGGTTAATTGAATAGTCGATTAACCTCTTGAGTTTTTATTGGTTACTCAACTATTTTATACTCCCAGTGGGTGAGGCTGACAGCCAAGTCACTCCTGGAGAGCCCCCCGCCACCTAGTGCTGCTGCCTCTCTAACAGCGGGTGCCAGGAGGAAGCTGGTCCGTGAGGGGAGCCTGTTTAAAAACCAGCTCCCCTTGCAGACTGGCTGCCTGTTGCCTGCACTGCTGCCTCGGATACAGAGGCAGCAGCGTGGGGTGACAGTAGCCCCTGTCGGGGGGCGGGGGGGAACGGACGAGGGAGGGACACACTGGTGCTGCTCACCTGGCTCCTGATACACTTTAAATGCAGAGCTTCAGTGGGGATATGTCCTGGATCTGGTGCAAGCTGGGACTGAGTCAGGCTGCTGGCCAGCCTGCTAAAAAATGTACTGGGGGGGGGGGGGGGGGGGGGGGAAATTCCTGTAGTCTATAGCATTAACCTATAAGCTTTTGCTTATCGGTTAATTGGCTATACATCCCTAGTTTGCAGATGATTCTGTCATTCTTGTATGCACAGAGGCCAACCTGCAGGGTATTCTAAACCTTTTTTGCAGATGTTTATCGCAGACTTGATCTCTCTCTCAACATCAGGAAAAAACAAGGCCCCTACCACCCCTAACTACTCTTTGTACTCCACAAATTACCAACAATGGAGAGCCCATGGAAAACGTTCTCATACTTTGCCAGCCACCTTGGCCAAACAGACAACACTGATACAGAAATTGAATACAGGATCTGCTGTGCCAGCATATCTTTTGGAAATCTACTCAAGCAAGTCTTCAATTATAGATATCTGCCAATAAGGCAGTTGTTATCCCCATCCTTCTCTATGGGTGTGAGACCTGGGTAAGTTTTAGATGACATCTCAAGTGGCTGGAGTAGTTCCAGCATCACTGTCTCAGAAGAATTCTCAGGATCAGCTGGGAAGACCGATAAACAAACTTCAGCATTTTCTCTGCAACCAACTTCAGTATAGATCATAGAATCATAGAATCCTAGGACTGGAAGGGACCTCGAGAAGTTAAGTCCAGTCCCCTGTCCTCATGGCAGGACCAAATACTCATGAAACAGGTCATGAATAGATTAGCACAGGTCATGAAATACCAACTCCACTGGATTGGCAACTGAGTTTGTATGTTACTTGTCTCCCAAAGGAAGTACTTTTCTCTCAGTTATGTCAGTGAGTAAGGGCTTGCAAAGGGCAGCAGAAGCACTTCAAAGATGTTACTAAAAGTACATCTTGGGGAGGAATCACCCAGAATAAAACAGTGGCACTGTACCGTGCACCAAGACACATCTTACTGTGAGGAGAACAGACGTGCTCAAGAGACAGAGGAGCAACAAAAGAGGAAAAAAAGGGCAAAACAGTCCATTTGAGAACTTCTCCAAGATTACAGTTGTCACTATTGTGGAAAAATCTGGAGGGCACAAATTTAGTGCCTCAGCCATTTAAGAGTCCATCAATGCCCCCTCCCCCCCTTGGCAGACATCATTCTCACATCCAGGGATAGTCAAAGATAAAGAAGATATGGGCAGATCTTGCATCGTGTGGTCGTCCTCATGACATATTCTCAAGGAAACGGGTGGTGGTTATGGATACAAACACTCTCCTGGTTGGAGCAATGCAGAGCATTTGGATCTAGTCAGTGTGTGGGGTAAAGAATCAGTGCAATCAGAGTTATGAGTGACCTGTAGGAACTGGAACATGAATGGTCGCATTTCTCAAGCCCTATGTGAGAAGAGGTATGAGTGAGACACCCTGCAGTGCAGAGCCAACATCAAGGAACTCCGGCAGGAATACCAGAAAGCAAAGGAGGCAAATAGGCCGTCTTATGCTGTACCCAAACCATGCTGGTTTTATGAAGGATTGGTCAGAATCTTGGTGTGGACCACCAGGCAGCGAGGAATTTTCTCAAGTCCCACTCTTTGTGAGAATGCATAACAGCTCTACATGGAAGAGACACTGGGCGTTGAAGCAATGGAAGGAATGCAGGGTATGTTGCTGTGCAGGTGGGCAGGTTGAGGGCTGAGTGGGTGGCAGCCATGTGGGGCACTATGGAGGTGGTGCCGCAGCAAGTAATTGCTGTGCAGGTGCCCAGAGTTGGGGGCTGAGTGGGTAGCGACCATGCAGGGGTGGTATGTTGCTCTCTATGTAGTGGGAGAGGTGTCTGGTGGGGAATGCAGTACAGGATGGCCAGAGGCTTACTTCTGTGAGCTGCCTAGCATTCCTTGGGTCTACGTTATGGTCAAATACCGCATCGATGCACACACAGCTAGCACTAATATACCTTCCAGGGAAATAGTGTAGAAGATTCGCCTGATGTACTTATTAATTTTTGTCACGGAGATTCCACAGCAGAGCTGCTGTTGCCACCCTCTGTGGTACAATGCTTTCCCAAAGCAGTCCTCAGCACAGAGTTTGGCTGCATATGGACCAGGAGCCCACCACTTGCCTCCCAAACTCAGTCCAAATTTGCTTGTTAATCTTCATCAGGGATATGTCAGCAAGAGTGACTGCAGCCTATGGACAAGTGTCGGATTATCAAGAATTCTTTCATTGTACAACTGCTGCGTAACCGTGGTCTGTTCTTTCTTGGGGAGTCATAACTAAACCTCCTTCCCTCCTCAATTTCCCCCCCCCCACTTTTAAAACTCACCATGATCGCAGTGTCTGCAGGCTAATCCAAAAAAAGTGGGCATGCACGTTAGTAAAATGTAACAATCTTTATCATGAAAAGTAGTCACTCTATTGTTAATGGTTACTTTTGCAGACTAGGCCTTGAGAAATACACCAGCAGACAGACAGTGCCAGTTGAGGAAAAAAGAAGCAAAGGACGTGTGAGGATCTGGTGAAGGATTTGTTGGGTCACGCAACAAATCAGTCAGAGGAATAAAGAGCAACAAAGAGAGCTGAGAGTGGAAAGATAAGTTAGGGACAAGGAGCAGAGAAATTAATACATAAATGAGACCACTGAGTGCATGCTACAGCTCATGCAGGACCAAAATGACATCCTGAGGAGTACTGTCCTGATGAATAATAGAAACCAGAACCAAAAGCTTCCCATGCAGAACTCTTTTCCTAGTAAACATCCTCCCCCCCCCCCCATCACCATTCATGGCTGCAAATGTGCAATTGTTTATCCAGCATCCTTTCCTCTATACCCACACACTCACAATCCAGTAATGGTTTCCTCTCCTTATGCTTCACTCTCTGTTAGCACAGCTGTGAGGTTTTCAAAGAACCCTTACTATCTCCTACCACGAGACATCAATAAAGAGAAATGTCATGCATGTTTCCATGAGTTTTTATTTTGTGTTAAACAACCCACACCAATTGCTTTTCTGTCCTTAACCCTTTGGTTCCATAGGAATGCCTCACTTAGAGGCAGGTAAGCAACCCCGACATACAGAAATGTCAGGTCCCCCTCGTTGTCAAAGTGATTCCTCGGAGCCTCCCTGATATTGATGGCCACCCTATGTGCTCCTCTGACAGCATGAGTATTTGGCTCTTTGAACTGTGTGTCGAAGCACCGTGCCTCAATGCTCCACGCATGGGCAAAACTTTCACCCTTAGTTTCACACAGATTATATAAGCAGCAACATGTGGGATATTATCCTCCAAAAGGTCCAGCCTGCCATAGAGACTTCTCCATCTTCCTTTTAATATGTCAAAGGCACATTGAACAACCATTCAGCAGCAGCTTAAGGGAACCTGTTGTTGAATCGGTCCCTTCTGCTGGCCAAGTGCCCTGCGTAAGGCTTTATGAGCCAGGGCTGCAAGGAGTAGGCTGTGTCACCTAAGATCACTATAGGCATTTCCACATCTCCCACTGTAAATTTCTGGTCTGGAAAGAAAGTGCCAGCATGCAGCCTCCCGTACAAGCCATTGTTTCTGAAGATGTGTGCATCATGCAGCTCTCCAGACCACCCCACATTTATGTCTGTGAAATGCCCACAGTGATTCTGAAGCACCATGGAGAGTTAATGTACTCTGAGGCAAGGTGAGATGTCACTATAATGGGGATGTGTGCCCCATCTATTGCTCTGTCACAGTTAGGAAAACCCTTTCAGCAAAGCCAGCCACATTTCCCAGTGTTACAGTCCTGTCCATCAAAATGCAATTTATTGCCCCACACACTTGTAGAAGTGCTGCCCCGATGGTAGACTTCCCCACTCCAAACTGATTTGCAACTGAACAGTAGCAAACTGGAGTGGCCAGCTCCCACAAAGCAATGGCTACATGCTTCTCTATCGAGAGAGCAGCTCTCATTCAGGTGTCCTTATGCCACAGTTTAGGGACCACTCAGCACTCGGCTGCAGGAATATTGCTCTACGTGTCTGAAAGTTCCGTAGCTGCTGCTCTTCATCCCAAACCTGCGTGAGAATGTGGTCCCACCAATCAGAGGTGGTTACTCTAACCCAAAAGAGACTATCCACTGAGTACATCAGGTCTGCCATAACAAAATTACATATCCTCTGAATCAAAATCTGACGAGTCATTGTCCTCCACCAGTAGGTCCGTAAGTAGGTATGCTGCAATGTGTGATGTCTTCTGCACAGTGCTTACAACAAGGGCCAGAAAGCTGGGGTTCATGTTCTCTTGCTGTGCATGCTCGAGTTGGGGCGAAAGTAAGCCAGAAGCCCAGAGATGTCTGGGAAGAAAAGAGGTAGCTGACATGATGTTTTCCATATTCTCAATTTGCCTAGTGCTATGTAGCGCATTCTCACAGAGCTTAGTGAGTGAAGGTGACACAAATGGGATACATACTCACAATGCTTTACTCTTTCTGGCAATGAGGAAGCTAGAGATGTGGCCATGAGTTGTTGACAGGAAGCACTAGAAAAACTGGTTTGGTGAGTTTTCAGTTTTGGCGACTTTTGCATGTCAACAGCACTTTTATTGCCAAAACTTGCAAATATAGATTTAGCCTAAAAAACACACTTATGCAGATTTTTCCATAGTGATTAGTATTTCTATAGCTAGGAAATACTTAAGTCAAAACTTGTATTGCAATTGAGCAGTCTTCCTTAACTGTACTGTAAGCCTTTCAATAAGTCAAGTTTATCTATGTGTATTCAGCACTATAAAATCTTTTCTTTAAAGGTAAATCTTTTCTGTTTTGCAGCAAAGCTATTTTCATTTAATTTCATTTTATTGTATTTATTTTTAGTTTTTTGTATGTTAGGGTGAAGCTGTGCTAGCTTTGAAGCCTGTTAATTATCTGTTTGTAGCACAGGCAATCCAATTGTCAATTATATAATTTTTGTAGTAATCCAAAGCACTTGCGCTGATTAATTTTTTATGTTTTTGACAAGTAAGGCATATGTGAGAGCCTTTGAATTCACAACTTCTGTGATAAAGAAGCAGGCAGATCAAATGTCACTGAAATAGTGCTTTGCAAACCTAGTCTGGAAGCTGCCATTGTCAGTTAAAACTATAATAATAAAGGATGCGAAAAGTATTACATGACCAAGCAGTGAGCTTAATATTGACTGTACATCTGCTTTTTATTAGAGGGTAGTGATGTGAATCTTTGAATGTGAAGTACCTGATACCACATTCAGTTGGTATATTTTGTGGCTGTGATATCCAAGTCTTCCATAAGAGGTAAAAAATTGGCATTAAGTTTGCTAGATTGGCTTCAAGCATCGTTATACAGTAAAGTTCTTTTCAGAATGATTTGTCAACCTATAATAATTGCAATTACCATTTTAATAGATATGTAAAATTTGTTGTGCTTCTGCAAACGTTAATTTGAACACACTCATTAGTCACTGTTTTTCTAGTATGCCAGTAAATGTACAATTGGGGAAAAGAAATATCTACGCCCCAAATATAATTTTAGCCATAGCTATTGGAGTATGCCTAGATTAGTAATGTGCAGCTTCTACGGTGGCTTATAAAAGGCCTTCTCCTCTCCTGCCTTCCTTTTCCTCTTTTTATATCCATATCAGGAGAAACACCTGCAGCAGCTCCAGTAGCTGCCCTTCATCCTCTGCCATGTGATTCCACAGCTGAAATCCACTCTTGAGTTTCCCATTGATCACTAGTCTTCTTCCTTCCACCTTTCTGTGTCTATCAGGTTCTTTCTGTCCACACATCTTTTCTGCCCTCCCCTCCTATCCTGTTACCCCACTATCTTGTTCCTCATCTGTGAAAAAGAGACTATGGATTTTTATCCTGACTATTTACTTGTATCTTCCCCCCTTTAATATTTGTCTGCTCAGATTGTCGTTTCTTTGGAACAAGAAGTATCAACTTCTATGTATTTGTACAGTGTCTAGTGGAATAACCAGCTGGCCCCAAGTGGGATCCTGGGATGCTATCTGAGGAGAAATAAGTCATTACATTATAAATAATAAGCTAATTTGTCATGAAGCAAAAAAAAAAAATTCTACGTGTATATTATTATAATCATATTGGGTTCACCGTGGAAAACAAAATATTTGCTCCCTTATGGCAAGCATGCCACAGAGTTTATTTATAAACTTATCAGGACTGATTTTCCAAGTGCATTAAACTGCATTGTACTGTGCTGGTCATACATGCTAATTAGGGATATTAAAATAAATGTATGTGTATTTTAACTGTTGAAAATTTCAATGGTTACATGTGAGGTGGTAGTCGGTACCCTGGTAGCTGGTGCACATGGAGAGCTGGATTTTAAGATGGCTTCCTGCACGTACTGGCTTGCACCTGCCTCCCCACACTGCTGCCTCTGTATCAAAGTGTGTGTGTGCGGGGAAGGGGGCAGCTGGCTCCCCAGGAGCAGAGTGGGAGCGTGCATGTAGCCATGAAGATTAACTATTAAGCCCAGGCTTATCGGATAACCGTTTACTCACTTACACTTTCACATTCCTAATTCTAATGCCAGTTTAACTTGCTCTTCAAGGAGCTAACTTATCTTGAGGAAAATTTTGGTTATTGTATCTCCTATACCACGCATCTTTTGGCTGTTACAGTAGATCAGGAGTCAGCAAATTTTTTGGCCGAAGGGCCGCATAGGGTATGAAAATTGTATGGAGAGCCGTGAATGCTCAAAAAATTGCCTTTGGGGGGTTGGGTAATGGGTGAGGCTTTGGCTGGGGGTGCAGGCTCTGGGGTGAGGTTGGTGATGAGGAGTTTGCAGTAAAGGAGGGGAGTCTAGGCTGGGACTGAGAGGTTTGGTGGACAGGAGGGTTGAGGCAGAGGGTTGAGGATGGGGGGGGGGTGTTTCAGGGGTCCAGATTCTGCTTATCTCCTCAAGCAGCTCCTAGAAACAGCAGCATGCCCCCCTGTTGTCTGGCTTCTATGCAGAGGCATGGCCAGGTGGCTATGTGCATTGCCCCTGCAGTTCCTAGCCAATGGGAACTATGGGGACAGTGATTAGTGCAGGGTCAGCTATGAAGCCCCCTGGCTGCCCCTAAGCATGTAGGAGCTGGAAGGGGGGGGGGGGGGAAGGCATCTTGCTGCTGCTTCCAGGAGCTGCACAGAACCATGACTCACACGGAACATCACAAGCCTCAGACCTTTGTCCCCAGCAGGAGCTTGAGGGCCAGATTAAAACTGATGATGGGCCGGATGTGGCCCTGGGGCTATAATGTGCCCCCCTCTGGTGTAGGGATTGTGGCTGGAGCATCCCTGTGACCCAGTGATTCCTGACTGCCAGACCAGCCTCTTGGTGGAGGAGTAAGGCCCTTGTCACCATTGTAAGTTCAGCCTTCATGACCTGGTGGGGGCCTCAGGTGCAGACAGACAGGCCTGTTTATCGATCACTGCATGCAGTGACTGTTTTCCATCTCACTGACTTGCTGAGTCACAGCAGGTAATTCTGTTCAGCCTTTCTTTTCTTCAAATTCTCTGTGTATTATGGTTGGCCCTCTGATGAGTGATTTTGACATTGCATAGTAAAACTCCATTGGTCCGGCATCTGATGGTCCAGCACTCCTGATGGTCCGGC
>CM057847.1:32143299-32174900 GCA_030068395.1 Apalone spinifera | reverse complement strand
GATTAAAGGTCTAGAAAACATGACCTGTGAGGGAAGACTGAAAGAATTGGGTTTAAGTTTAGAAAAGAGAAGACTGAGAGGGGACATGATAGCTGTTGTCAAGTACTTAAAAGGGTGTTATAAGGACAAGGGAGAAAAATCGTTCTTCTTGACCTCTGATGATAGGACAAGAAGCGATGGGCTTAAATTGCAGCAAGGGTGGTTTAGTTTGGTCATTAGGAAAAACTTCCTGTTGTCAGCGTGGTTAAACATTGGAATAAATTGCCTAGGGAGGTTGTGGAATCTCCATCACTGGAGATTTTTAAGAGCAGGTTAGATAAACATCTGTCAGGGATGATTTAAGTAGTGCTTTGTCTTGCTGTGAGTGAAGGAGACTGGTCTTGATAATCTCTCGATGTCCCCTCCAGTTTTAGTATTCTGTGTACCCCAACATTAATTAGTATCAAGGGTAGCCATGTTAATCTGTAATTTTAAAAAAAGCTTAAAAAACGAGTGGTCCTGTAGCACCTTAGAGACTGACAAAAATGATAGTATTATGAGCTTTCATAGGCACAACCCACTTCTTCATATGGTTCATGATTATGCCCATGAAAGCTCATGATACTATCAATATTTTTTGTTAGTCTATAAAGTGCTGTAGGACCACTTGTTTTTTTAAGCTCTTTCCCCCCCTCCCTGCAAAAAAAAAAAAATTGAGAGAGAGAAATTGGAAATAATCCTCCAAAATCTTTTGGAAGTGGGAAATTGTGGCGTGCTTAAACTGCTCTTGTCTATTGGAGGGAAAAATCCATGTCATGTTAATAAGCAAAAGGCGCTTGAGTAGTGACGAAAGGGATAGATTTTATTCAGACATGACAACTACATGACAGCATCAAGTCATGGAATCCTGTCTACTGGAGATTGAGAAGACTTTTAGGTTGTATAATCTATCCACTTGCTAATTGCAGTTTTATTATCTAATGCGTATGGTGGGAAAGGTATGAGCTCTTTGAGGAAAGCAGACAAAGGTCCTGCAAGTTCCAGATTGTGAATCTTTTGCTGGGGAACTGTGTGTTCTTCATTATTAACTGGAAAAAGACACTATCCATGTGATGAAGCTGCAGCTGCCTAGCATGTGTGAGGGGGGGAAAAATTAAAAGCCAGACACTTGAGTGAAATATGTTTGCTTCGTAAACGGTATTGAGTGTTTTTCAGTCAGCAAAAGATGCAAAAGTTGCTGAGTGAAATTGCAGATCTGGGGGCTTAAGAGCATTTAAACTAATCCTCAGCAGCAGCAGCTCTTCTGGCAAACTTCAACCAGCATTATATATGCTTGCTGCTTTCTGTGGGTGGTGCTGTGGGGAAGTAGCCACTGAACTGTCTACCTTGGAGCTGCAAATTAATGAGGGGTCTACTTCAGAAAAGCATTAGTAGCTATTGGAATGAGTGTGGCAAAACTTGAGACTAGCTTTCACTTTAGGGCCTGGGCTGAAACTTGAAGAGGTCCTGCCTTGGCCTCCAAGCTACCTCTGTTAAGTCCAGAGCTAAAGTTTTTGGATCTTCCTTATAGGGAAGCTCGCAAGGAGGCAGAGCAATGATGGGAAAGATGCTACTGGTAGTTTTAGGTGATGTACCAAGTGAATGAGGATGTTGTATCAACTCATCTGATTGTCAGTGTAGAGTCATACTAGAGACATCTTGCATTTGAACAGAACAATCATGTTGCTAATGGTACCTGGCATTAGTATAACACAGTGGAGCAAATTCTATGCATACGCATCCTGCACATGCTCACACAGGACCAGAAGACCCCTGGATTCAACACAATCAATGTGGTTCTCCTATGCATTCCTCATTTTCTCCCAGAGGATCCTAACCCATGATGTGCCACAAAATGTGACTCTATTCCAGGGAAGGTTTGGTCCAATTTGCTAAATCTGAAAATAAGCAGTTCCACCACGGGGCAAAATACTCACGGGATTTACTCTATCTTTGAAGCTATAGCAGCTGCCAAGTGGCTTTGCATCCTACGTGGAGGATTCCTTTCCCTTCCACTAAGCTGGAAGCCCATTTACTCTGGCTTAATTCAGTATATAGGAAGGTGTTGACTCTGTGAAAGTAGTCATTTTGGTAATAAAAATAAGAGGATATATGAAGAGTTTAACTGATTCTTAGTATCTGTTGTACAATATATATGCTTATTGAATCTTCGATTCTAAAGCTAGGGTAGTGACTCACCAGGATGTTGAGTTCCTTTAAGTTACTGTTCCTTTAAGAGCTGAAGGAAATCAGCCTGTGTGAATGTCAAGAAGAGTGCATTAGCATAATGATACCAGCACATCTATGCCTGTTGCTCATGAGACTGTCAGTAAATGGAATCTGTTTTCACTGTTGTCACAGACACACAAAAAAGAATAGATAGGATTTGATAACACCTTCTTGATTCGTTCACAGGTATTCCAAGTTGAGTTTGATGCATTTAAAAAAAGCAGTAGTGCCCCCCTTAATGCTGCTGTCTATAGTTATTACAAGGCGGTGTGTTTTTAGGTAACTTCTGACATTTAAACTCTATCAGAACAGTCTAGAAAAAATCTTTAGCACATTAAGGTGGGGGTAATTTAGTTGGCGCCTGCCAGTAGAAGACCTCTTATTATTGATGAGTCTTTCCTCCTCCTCCTTAATCAATCGGTTCCTAACTGTATGATTTACCAACTCTCAGTTTTCAGATGTTTACAAGAAAGGCAGCTGTCATACTGTGTCAAAGCAACATAGATCTGGTTAAAATACTATATAGTGATTTCTATCTAGTTAATAGTGTATAGGGAGTTAGGTGTCAAGGTTCTGTATTTCTAAAACTGTTGTAAGGCAGTTGAACTCAGAGAGAGAATGTTTAATTTTTTGGTTTCATCTTCCTTTCCATAAATGTACTTGGGCAGTGCTAATTCAAACAGCAGGCTAGATTAGTTATAATCCAATAGGGTGGATTTAATATCTTGAAAGACACCATTCTGTTAAAGCCAAGTAATTAAGAAGAGTAGAGTTAGAGAGCTGTGAGTTTTTAGGTGACTTGGCTTTTATATTCAACAGATTAGTAACATTCTGAGTAAACAAAATTTGAAAGAAGAAAAAAATGTATAAAGTTTACCATTACATAATTTATTCAAATAAAATCAAAACAGTTTCCTAAATACATATAAGCTGTTGTTTCATTGTTTCATATTTAATGTTTATAAATAGATGTGTTAAAAACCTTAGAGATGTTGGAAATGTTGCTGAATAGTTTTTATCTGTGTACTTAGAATGTAGTTTAAAGTTTTCAGACTTGCCTGAAAATACTGGAGATGTTCTTTGTTTTCATAGCTTCATACATTAATTTTTGGATTGTTGGGTAGTTACAGTTTAGTTTGGGCCACTCCTGGTGTCAAATTGACATCTTAAATCAGTAATTTGCTTTCACTTTTTTAAAAAGACCTTATAAATCACATTCAAGCTTATATTGATATTTAAGACATGTAATGGTTTATTAAATGCAAATGTTAATGTTCATGAATATTATGAAGTCTATGCAACTGACTTTGAAATTTATAAAATACTATTTTTGGCACAGTTTGAGTGACTAGCAAAGTTTGGAATATGGGGATGAATGTTCCTTATGTACAGCTGTGCATATATATTTCACTAGCTGTTAACTGAAAGGTGCTCTTTAGTTGATACTCCTATCTGTATAATTGAGTTATGAAAGAGCTGTATGCATATTTGTTTAAAATAATGTATATTTATGTTTTGATTATGGTTTTCCTCCTTTCCTCCAAAATAAGATGAATATAAACAAGTATCATACTTTCTTGCAAGACTTCGGATTATTTGTTATTCAGTAGTTGTCACTGAAGCTTATACAGTTTAATTGCATTTTCTAACAGATACATTATTACATTATACTGTACAAAATTTCTTTGTTTTTAATTTGTTGCATTTTAGATTTTATCTGGTAAATAACATTTTTTGCAAATGGTTTTTAAAAGAGCACTGTTATCGAAGCTAAAATTATGTTTCATTAGGCAGTGATTAATATCTGTAACCTTTATTTTTGGATCAGCAATAAAAATATACACTTTTTTCTATGTCAGTCATTGTCTAAAATTTCATCTTTGTTCTGCTTTCCATTACATACCATAAATTATATGAAATTTAATTTAATCGCTTCTCCAAACAGAAATTAAATGTGCTCTAATCCAGAGTTACGTTGTTTGCTTTTACAACTGTAAGTCATAAGTAATTAATTTTTCTTGGAAAATTAATTCTCTTGCCATTCCCAGTAGCATCATATGTTGACACAGGATTATAGATAGTTTAATATTTTTCTTCATTATATTGGCCTCAACTTTGGAAGACCTTATATCATAAACAAATTCAAATTTACTCAACTGTATATAATGTGGGGTTATTTAAAATGAATGTTGTTGTTATTGCTGTCATTCAGATGATGATTCTAAAATTATACTTGAACTTTACAAAACCTTAAGCCTGTTGATACATGTGAGACAAAAAAAAAAAAAAAGAGTACTATCTGGCTCATCTTAAACTTGAATGATATGACCACTAGACTGGTCAGTAGTAGCCTGCTCTCTATGGAGATAGGATTTCTAATGGTAGAGTCACAAAGCCTTTCACACCTATGGCACAGCCATTCTTAAACATACCTTTAGTTGTCTGAGCCTGTTAAAGGTGACTATTCCTTTGGCTCCTTTTTCTAAATTAACTTGATCCCACCTGCTCTCATTCTGTTTTCTATGTTATGATTATGAATATGTATTTGAGATGGACACTAATTCAAGTGCAGATCTTAAGTAGTACACGGAGACTTGTTCACCCAGGGTAGAGGGCCTTCGCGCCACCCTTACTTTTCAGAATGACAGTGAGTTTTTTTCCTTCCCCTTATTTCTTGAGAATTCAAAAGAGATTAGTGAACCACATTACATTTTAGTTTCAGTTTTCTAGAAGGTTGTTAGCTAGGAGAACTATTTCCCTCTAGATTCCTATAGTTACAAAAAATATAGTGTTTATTGCTTAAGTATATTTTTGTTTATTTAAGTCTCCAGTGTGAAAGTCCATTGGTGGCAGTGTTACAGTTCAGACAAGGAAGCCTTATTTTATAAATGTTCCTTTGTGGATTAGTGGTGGTATTTTGCGTGAGCATTGGGGGTCTGTATCAATGTCCTGTAATTTAGGCATTTTGCAGGGGGCAGGGAGAGGAGGTAGAAGTTGACATTTCATTGCAGTATAAAATTACTACTACATCAGGTACAGAGTTGTTTTCATAGTCAAGTGGAAAAAAATCAACAAGGGCCATATTGACAATTTATAGTGGTTTGATTATAGACTTAATTTTTCTAGGTACTATACTTCTCTATTTATATAGGAGATATTTTATTTTATGTATTTTCATTGAAACACATTTTTGTTGAAGCTAAAGATTAGAAAAGTTTAACACATTATAGAATTAGTGTCCAGAAAAGAACCATGTTATGTACACAGATAATGATGAGACTCAGCACATTTTTGTACATCATACATATATTTATGCATGAAGTATTCACCATAGTAATGAACCATATTGACGGAGCTCTGTATTAAATCCTATAACTTTAATATAAAAATGAAGAAAGGTTCGTTATATTGATATTGGGCTTCATTGGGATATTTGAAGTAAATTTATAAATCTGACACTTGACCAGGTCTTGGTAATTTGTGTGTTGGTTAACAAGTTTTTATTTTATAACTGGCATTTCAAAGGGCTTTATTATATAATTTTCCATCTTTAAATATCAGACAGAGAAAATATTCATGTGAATAGAATTTAGCTATATAGCTCCTTTTATCAATAATGAAGATCCTGAAGCCATCTACTGTCCATCACACTGAATGTTTTACCCCTGTACACGTGCTATCTTAACTAAGTGCATGTATATTTAGTTTTAATGGAAGAGCTATTCTTGTTGAACAAATGAGTACCTTATGCAGGCATGCTGCCTCTCCCAACTGAGAATGAAGGGGAACAAGAAGTGAGAACCTATGTACAGTTTATAAAAGAGTTTGTGTTGATTGTGCATAGCAACATGTGTTGCATTCTTGTTCCAGTTACCCTACTAGTCATTATTATCTATAGGCTTCATATCAGATTGTATTGAATGTAAATAGCTTGGGGGAGAAAAATACCTACCAAAAGCTAGTGCTTTTTCTGATGCATTTCTTGGCAATTTACACCGTTGGTTTCCGTTTGGAATAGACCCAGATGCATTCATTTTATGGTGGTGATGATGATGATGATCTAAATATGCAAGAAAAATGAAGTTGGAATAGTTGTTTTTTAAAAAAAATCTGCAAAGATTGTTTCCTTAGTTAAAATTTGAGTTTTAAATCTCAGTTTAGTTTTGGATTAGGGACTAATTCTGAAATAAACATTGGAACTATAAGCTACCGTAGCAGGAAAAGCATAAGAAATATGAAGAAATATGTATAGTGTCTCTTATAGAAGTGCTTGGCTCTGCAGAGGCCACCAAGAAGTCTACATTGATTGACATGCATTCTGGTAGAGTATTTTTTTTTTCCTGTGGCAGTGTTGAAGTCAGTCAAAGTGTATAGACAAAGCTGAGTGAATACCAGTTTCCCCAGTACAGAGGCTACTTTTTCAGGAAGTCTAACTTAAACCAGATGTTTTGCCTAGACCTAGAGTTTGTTTCTGCCAAGCATCTCATCAGAGGTCAGAGTTTCTGGGCTCAGGGCCCTGCTAGAATTCTTTCACAAATTGCTATTCGGTGAGGTTTTAATCCTAATGGAAAGAATAATGTGCTTGTAAAATCTGCAGTTATTACAAACACAGTATACATATTGTGGACTTCAAATGACTACATATTTCACTCCCATAAACAGGGAATGCAGATGAATGCAGTGTGTAATAGCTTTAGACATTCAAACTGAAACCAAGTATATAGTTTATATGACTGTTAACCATTTGCATTCTTAACACCCCTGTAAAAGGAATAGTAATCTTGACTAACAGTTGGCAACTTAAAAAAAAAAATCCCACGTTTATTCTACAGACAGTTTGCTGAAATAAGTAGAAAAGCCATATGTTTTTGAGAATTTGAATACCTGCTCACTAAGGGTGTGTCTAGACAACAGGGGTTTTTTCGAAAAAAGTGGTCTTTTTTCGAAAAAACTTCCCCTGCATCTAGACTGCTGCTGCGTTCTTTTGAAAGGAAATCGAAAGAACGCGGCAGTTTTTTCGACCGCGGAAAACCTCATTTTATGAGGAAAAACGCCTTTTTTCGAAAGTGCTCGTTCGAAAAAAGGCGCCATGTAATGCAAACCATGCTTTTTCAAAAGAGACCATCCAGACTGCCTGGGTGCTCTCTTTTGAAAAAGCGGCTTGTTTTTTCAAAAGTACTGGTTATAGTCTAGACGCTCTTTTTTGAAAGAGGCTTTTTCGAAAGTATTTTTCGAAAAAGCTTTGCAGTCTAGACATAGCCTAAGGCAGTAGGATTGCTGTTTGATTTTTGTTTTTGCAACTCTTAATTTAAATTAGTATCAGTGGCAATGTTTCATGACCTAGCTACAGCCTGCCCAGTCATATATTCATACAGCTAACTCTTAATTTAAACAGTTTCTCACTGGACAGTTTGTACTATTCTGAAATTTACTTAGAAACTAATCCTGGAAACAATTTCTATCATTTGATTTTTATCTTTGGTCAAAGCAAGGGCTGGTAACAATCTTATCTATCTTTATGGCTTATTTTTGGCTTGTGTAGTACCTCACTCTGCCACCAGCCACTAAAAGTCAAAGGACGTATTCATCTGAGTAAGTACTATTCTATGTGAGTAAAGCTTGCAGAATCAGACTCAAGTTCACTGAAAAGGGTGGGGAAGGGTAAACTTTTATCTATACTTTTTGAACTTTATTTTATGTTATTATTGGGTTTAACTGCTGTACTTCATCTAACACAACCCTGTGGATATAAAGTTAATTGTAAAAGTATTTTAATGGAAAAATTAAGAAAATGTAGAGTTTCTCAAAACTCTCTTAGTTGATAACTTGTCACGCCTGTTACCCAATCCTCATGGTAATCAAAGTTGAGTGATAATCACTCTAGAAAGGGGATTAGTATGCATGAGGCATATGTCTTCAGTAATGTCATAAACATTGACACATGCTGAGGTGTTCATCTGCCACAGATTATTTTTGTATTAAGAAAACACTGTCATGGCATAAATGTTACTGCCTCTCGGCTACAGGTGTTTAACTTTCCAAAGATTGTTTTAAAAACCACTGTAGTGATCCGGGAACGTTCCCTAGTGGACAAACATATTGTGGAATTGAGTATAGAATTTCCTGAATAAAATGCAACATCACTATGATCGCTACAAATAAATAGAAGAAGATTCTATTAAAGTTTATATTTGGAATAGAAAATTATTTTGAGACTTCTATAGTGGTCAGCAGTGTTCCTTTTAAAGTGGGGGGCAGCACAGCTTCACAGGTGATTGATCAGCCCCGCCCAGTCAGTCCGTTCCCCTGCATGGAGCCCTGAGCCTCTGACTGGGCGGGCTGAATAATCACCCGTGAATCTGTGCTGCTGTGCAGTTTAGAGGGAACACAGGTGGTCAGTAGAGTTTTGTGAACAATCAAATCTTTTGGAACAAAAAACTAGGAGGGAAAAATTCTTTTTGCGTCAAATGATAGGAAAATTGTCAAATTTTTTGGCAAATCACTGAAATAAAAAATGAGAGAAAAAATTAAATATTTCACTTTAATCTGAAACAAAGTGTTTTGTGTTTAGTTTTTTTTAAAAATACAATTGAAACAGAATTCACAAGAAAGTCATTAGTAATCAAAAAATCAGTTTCATTTACAAAAGTCAGTTAAGTTTATCATATTTTTTCTGATTTCTTTGTTTCTGGCTGAAATAATTTGACGAGTTTGACACATTCACCGAGTTCTAGATGACACCATTTTAAAAAATCAATTTTTCTGAAAAAAGTCATACAGCTGAGGTTAGTCATACATTCTTCAAACTGAAATAATAAGTCTTGTTAGACTACATTATTCCATAATATAGAAAGGAATTATTGTTCAAAGGGTCATTTCTAACCTTATTTTCATTATAACATGCATTTAAATGAATGTTTTCTCTTTGCTTTAGTGTGCAAAGATCACTTAGGTTTGGAATTGCGAATATCAGTCAGATAGATTTTGAGCTATGTGAATGTAAAGATTCTTATCTGTTCTAGCCTTATTATAATGCATACTGCTAGTTCTGTGTTTTGATTATCTGAGAATATTTACCTAGCTGAAAAATTAAATAAAGTTAAAGTATATTGTTTTGTATTAAACAAGGTAATGTTACTGTAAATTGATGTGCAAAAGGTATACAAGAGAAAGTATTAAGCACAGGCTGGAATTAATTCAATATACCATTCCTTTATGGAGTAAAAGGCTGGTCTGTTTGACCTAGCAGTTTGGACTATGGGGGTGTGAATTGCAGCATGTACCAAAGTGCTGTGCAGTAACTGTCACATATGGATGTTGCTGGTGTGAACTAAAAAGTACTTAGTTCATACTCATGTAGTCCCGTTAAAAGAGCAGGTTTATGCTCAGCCTTGCCTTGATTGGTGCTACCTGCATTACCATGGTGATATTCCTATTTATGCACACACTACCTCGAGTATTAGCCTGAGTATGTAAACCTGAGAAGAAGAATCCCACTCCTAGCTCATAGTGTAGACATGGTTTAAGAATACAATCTCATAAGAGAACCTTTTTTATATTAATAAGTTTCCATTTGCAAATAATTCTGTCATTTGTAACTTGAATCATTCATCACCTGTGCAAATGGTTCTTTCAAGACGTTATTTGCAATTTTGTCTTTTGTTTTTGTCCTTGATGTTGTGAAAATGGCCGTCTACTGTTACAGGAATGAAAACAGATCTCATTCAAGCATCTTTTGTATTTCCACTTTCAGTTGAAAATGTTTTTCAAACCTGCAGCTGGTTATTTCTGCAGGAGTTCCCACTTAAATTCAGTTTTGATTGACATTTTGAAATGGCAGCTTTTCATGAAAAGCTGTTAACTTGTAGAATTTGGTTATGGTACTAAGACAGACTGACTTTGTTCTACTGCTGGGGCTTGTCCAACCAAAACAGAACCCTGCATCTGAATTTAATAGTGCTACTCAGCCCAGAGAGAGCAAGGTATTTTTTTTCATTTGTGCTTCTGATGTGTTTTTTAACCTAACCTGATAGGTATTCATCCTGAGATCTTTTCTGTTGTGTAATTGCTTTAATTGGCAGTCATTTCCCCTCCCCCCTTCTGAATCAGCAGGTCATGTTCTATTGTTGAGTGATGGAATATGTCTGTTTTATGTGGTGTAATTAAATGGAAAATTTATTTTTACAATGAATATACCTTTTACAGGGCCCAACTTTCTTAAGAAAAAAAAATTACCTGTAGTTTTTATTTTTTTAATTTTTGAGAAGGTAAAAAAACCACATCAGATTGTTAGGATGATTTGTTAAGGCCACAATGATTAGATTTTAATTTCACGTTGAAAACTGAAAAAATGATGACTAACATAATAATTCTCCCCTAATCTTTGACAAATGTTCCTTTATAATGCATCAAATAGTTGAAAATCAGAAGGTATAAGAAGGGATATATCTAAAAATGCAGCTCCCTGCTGCATTTATTACCATGCTTCAAAATATAAAAAGTATTCATATGCTTTAACTGACAGAAGTAATAGAATTTTAACATCTTTTTTTACTTAAGGGAATGAAAAGAAAGAAGAAAGAAACCCAAGTGTCCTGCATCTATCACTGAAGAATAGTAGTGCTTTACTTAAGAGTTAGAGGTGAACTGCTCCAAATATTAGTTTTTGTATGAACATACTTTCTCTTTTTCCCAGGCAGTTTAGCTTTGTACTCCCTGAACTTTAATGCTGTTTGATAAATGAACATTTAAATCCTATTTTAATGGAAGTGTACAGCATATTTGTGCCAGACTACTGTCTATTTTTATATGCTTTTTGATCAGAAAATCACTGTTCTCTTTATAGTGCATAGAAAAAGAGATATTTCAGAATTTCTCACTAGCTAATTTCCTTCATGTAAGTCTCTGAATCATCTGCTATTGCAGGCATTTCTGGTGTTGTTATATAAAACCCCACCCAACCCCTAATTTGCTGGGTGCTCTTCAGTGCCTCTGTTCATATCCTTGAAAATTCCTTTGTTTTCTCCTTTTGGGGCTGTCTCTCATCTCTGTCATCCTTTTGTCCGGAGAGACCTGAATAGGAGGCCATTTTGAGTCATTTATCATCACTCCCAAATCAGCTAGATGGTGGTGATATTTGAGTTCCAAGAGGAGACTGCAGCATGCCCAGCTCTTGTGCTGGTACAACAAATGAGAGACTATGAATTAAAAATAAAATAGGATAAAAATTAAGTCTTAAATATTAAGAGACATGACAATACATCTGATTTATGTTTATGCTCTGAAGGAAAGACTATCAATAATTTCCCAGTAGGGTTGCCAAGTGTCCGGTTTTGAACCGGACAGTCCGATATTTGAGCTTTCTGTCTGGGAACCAAATTGAGAAAATACCGAACATATAAATGTCCGGTATTTTCTAATT
This sequence comes from Apalone spinifera, assembly GCA_030068395.1. Taxonomy (NCBI): domain Eukaryota; kingdom Metazoa; phylum Chordata; order Testudines; family Trionychidae; genus Apalone; species Apalone spinifera. Next base: position 32,163,232 of record CM057847.1, on the reverse strand, counting down.
AAGTAAGTTTTATTATTATCATGAGTATCAGTACGTAGTTGCATACTGCCTGGCTGGTAGACACACTCACACTGCGTCAGTGTGTCCACCAGCCAGGCAGTACTCAGCTACAAGGTAGAGAGGAGGGGGAGGGACGGGCAGGATGGAATCCCCGGGGCTGGACTCGCCCATGAGCCCTGCTCCCCGCCAGCCACCTCCCCTCCCTGCTCCTCCCAACCCCTCACGGCCAACCCTGCTTCCCGCCGGCCGGTTCTCTTCCGCCCTTCCTGCTCTCCCCCACCCGCCCCCCCGATCTCCTCCTGGCCAGCCCCACTCCCCCCAGCCAGCCCCGCCTCCTCCCCCTCCTCTCCCATTTGAGATCAAGTGTGTTTGGTATTTTTTTGAAATCACCTGGTAACCCTATTTCCCAGTAGTTTGTATCCATGTTTTTTGGTTTATTATCTAGATGAACATATAACTGGTTATTAAACCAGTGCAAGGCTAAATAGAATCAACACAAAAATGTGTTGTTAAAAGACAAGTGTAAACCAATATTATCCCTGAGGCATAAGTATAGCCAGAACTGGATGAAATCTTGGCATAATTGAAATCAGTGATAGAATTCCAAAATGACTTTTATGGGGCCAGAATTTGACTCACTGGCTCTGTCAAACTAAAGGAAAAAGTAAATTCAATTTTTAAAGGCCCTCCTCTTAAAACACTCTCAATGCTAGTGTTCAAGGCTGAGCGCTCTTGGGACTATGACCAAAACAATACAAATACTGCATGGTAACCTTCTCCTTTGATTTCTTGTTTAGTGATATTGTGTGAAATTTCGTTTTTTGACGTAGAAATAATTTGGCTAAAAATTACATTAAACTGGGCTTAAAGCTGGGAGTGCATCTCAGTATTTTAAGGTAAAAACATTAGAAGGATTTTCTAATTATCATTGCAAGCCCAGGAATCTGTGTTAAAATTACAAGAAAATTAAAAGAAATCAAAGCACATTATGGTATTCAAATTTAACTCTACCCGTTGAATTTAGCTCTGCAAATATTATGCACTATTCGTAATGGCTTCAGTACAGAACAGGGTTAAGGTTGTGTGGGTGCCTTAACTATGCATTTTCATACCTTAATGTATTTAACTTTTTTTAAGGTTTTACCTTCACTCTGATCTTAGTGATGATGCTTGCTTAAGGGAAAATTGCAACATCCTTCCAACATTTTCCCATTGATTTACTGATATATACTCTCAACCTTAACTCTAGTTTAATGCTTTTATCTGGGAATATATAAGTAGTATGGTATTACCATACCTTTAGAATGTCAGTATAGATATAGTGATCTGGAAACCCTTCAAACAGAAGGGCAACTAATTTGAAGCATTTCTCATATCGTTTAAATCTCTTCCAGTCTGTTTTTATCTTCTGCCTTAATAGTAGATTTGTCTGTTTAGTTCACAGACCTTATTGCTTGGCTTTGAATTCAACCTCATTAAAGAGGTTGAAAGATAAGGGAATATTGTTGTCATTTGCCCCATCGCAGTTTTCAGTCTCTTCAGTGAAAGTCTCAGCACAGGGATGGTGTCCCATAAGAATAATGGCAATTTAAAAATTTGTTCTGTGGAATGCTTTGCAAAGAAGTAATGATTTCTGTTACTTTGTGAGTTTGTACTACTATTGCCAGGAATCATTTAAGTTATTCGGAACTTGTTTCCAGTAAGGCACAACTCCTTTTTTCACTCAGTCTAATCTGATGTCCAGAAACATTAACTCTACAATCCTCTGTCTTTCCTTAAACTGAACAGGCTACAAAATCAGTAATAACCAATCAGTAGTTCTTGTTGCGTCCCAAATATTTGGCAGTCTGACAAACAAGAATTGATGCATTGGTCTCTACCCTGACACTTTTTAGCAACAGCCATTGAAAACGGGATTGAACATTTAATCAAGCAGTCAAGATAAGAAACTGAACATTCAATAAGTACAAATTTGTCTTAGAAATAGAGGGCTGGAAAGGAACTCGAGAAGTCATCAATTCCAGCTCCCTGCACTATGGTAGGACCAAATAAACCTAGACTACTCCTCAGGTGTTTGTCCAACCTGTTTTTAGAAATTTCCAATGATGGGAATTCCATAATCTTCTTTTAGAAGCCTATCCCAGGTAATGTTCCCTCTAATCTTTTCCATCCATTTGCAGAATAAACTTTATGTGCACTGAGGCATGTGCAAATGTGCACCACCGGTAGAAATAAAAAATCTAGCTATTGGCACTCTGCAAATTACCTGGGTCACATTTGAATTTATCGTGAATGGCTGCATAAGTGCACACTTACAGGGAACACTGATCCCAGAGCATAACTATGTTAGAAAGTTTTTCCCAATACACAACCTAAATCTCCCTTGCTGTAGATTAAGCCCAGTGGACATGGAAAACAGTCCTCTTTTTGAGAACCCTTAATCTACTTTTACAGGACTAAATATGCCATTTTTATACCTTTCCTTATAGGTCAGGTTATCTAAACCTTTTCTCATTTGTGTTCCTCTCTGAACTCTCCAATTTGTCCAAATATTTTGTAAAGTTTGGTGCCCAGAATGGGGGACACTGTTCCAGATGAGACCTCACTAGTGCCACATAAAGTGGGACAGTTACCTTCTGTGTTTTGCATATGACACTCCTGTTAACATACCCCAAAATTATATTAGCCTTTTTTTGCAACTGCATCACATTGTTTACCCTTATTCAATCTGTGATCCTTTTCAGCAGTAATTACCTCTTAGTCTGGTAGTCATTTTGTAGTAGTTCATTATCCAAATATATTTGTTGCTCCACTGTTGCCATGTGACTTTAAAATATCTGGGGCAAATGGTGACTATATGAATACAGGTTGTACCTCTAAAATCTGGGACACTCTGGTCTGGCAACATCCGTGGTCCGGCAGGACCTCCTGGAGCAGAGAGTCCATGAGCCTAAGGGCAGAAGAGCCAGCTGGGTGGGACATCAGAGGCAGCAGCCTGGTTGAGGGCAGTGCAGGGCTGAGGCTGGAGCCCTGCGGATTCCCCCAGCTGCGTGGGGCTGGTCTGGGGTTGCATAGGGACAGGACCAGAGTAGAGATGTAAGTGACTAGTTGACTATCCAATAAGCTTTTGCTTACCGGAGAGTCACTAGTCGCTTCTCCCCTCCCCTCACTTGTTGCCTTTATCAGAGGCAGCCAGGAGGGGGAAACAGGAGCTGATTCTGGGGGGAGCCAGCTTAAAAGCTGGTTCCCCCCAGCACCGTCTCTGTGGGGGGCACAGAAGGCAGGGGGGGAGTGGGGACCAGGCGTGAGCCAGGAATCTTAATACATTTAAAAATCAGAAGTGCAGGCGGGGGTGGGGGGGGAATCCAGCGCAAGCCAGGTTGTGGGTGGGGAGAGCCAGGCAGGGTTGCATGCTGGAGCAGCCTGCCAGCAGCGAATCACAGGCTTAGGGGCTGGTGGCAAGAGACCTCCCCTGGTCTGGAAAATCCTCTTGTTCAGGACCGGGCAGGTCCTGATGTTACCGGACCAGAGAGGTCCAACCTATAGTTTTTCTGTCTTTTCCATAAGAAGTGATCACTACTAAAATTGCTAATTACTGTTTACCTGCACTGTGAAGGATCATTAACAGATTCAACCCTAGATGATGTCTTAACATGTCTGATATCATCACTAAGATGATTTAGTCATGGAGGTTACGGAGTCCATGATTTCCAGCAACTTCCATTAATTCAGCTTGCAGTGGTTAGGAGCTGCGGGGTCCCCTTTCACCTGCTCACACGTGAGAGAAATGTGGAGTAACCCTGTTGCCTCTGGTGGCCCCTGGAGCTCAGGGGATTGAAAATTTTGGAAAATGCCAGAAAGAGCTATCTGAAGGTTTATTGAGTTATATTGGATCTTCATGGAAAGAAAAGATAAAGTTGTCAAAATCATGAGTGACTTAGAAGCCTGAGTTCTTTGAGTGATTCCTCATGTCTGTTCCATACTAGATGTGTGTGCTTTTCACATGCACCAGTGCTGTACGTTTTTCTATCGGCAGTATCTGTAGAGACGTGGCACTGGTAACCCATTAAGTGACACCTATATGTTGTGGTATAAGGGACGCCATGCACTTTCCCTTCCTTCAGTTTCTTCTTCTTGCCAGTAACAGTTCAATGGAACCACTGTGATTTCAGTTGTTCTTTGCTATTTTTTGCTCTCTATTGATGCAGTTGTCTTTTGCAGATAGTTGTTTCCTTCATAATAGTAATGATACTGTCATTAGCCGGATGGGTCTTAGCCTAGGAATGGAGCATGCCCCAATCCTCAGACATGAAGCTTTGTGAAGCATGCAGGTGTCCTATGCTTGTTAGTGACCTGCACAAGAGTTGCCTAAGTAATCTCGGTGAGGGGCGTATTAATGATAAGTGCCAAATTTGAAAATAATGTAAGCACTGGATCAAAAAAAAAAAGGGGGGGACATTTACTTTCAGGTTCTTCTGATGGTGTCAGTGTGGACCCCAGCACCAGCAAGAAGGTTGAACAAAGCCTTGAGCACCGTTGCTTCAGCATGAAGTGCCCCTTCAGTGCCATGCTCCAGCCAGCACTGCTCACTCTCACCGGCGCCAGTTAAGAAGATGGTTTCACCAAAGAGCATTCTACTCCACCCCATAAAGGCTCCTCTCTCTGCTTCTCCTTTCCAAGACCCTATGTACCTCTTTTTCTAGTTTATTGTCATATGTGACCTTGTTGAGTGTGCTGTCCATCCCATCATCCAGCTATTAATGAAGATGTTGAACAGAAGTGGCCCTGGGACTGACCCCTGGCGGGTGAGGCACTCTACTTGGGACTGACTGGAAACTAGACATTGAGCCATTGATCACTACCCATTGAGCCCAACAATCTAGCGAGCTTTCTATCCCCCTTATAGTCCATTCATCTAAGCCATACTACTTTAACTTGCTGGCAAAAATACTGTAGGAGTCCATATCAAAAGTTTTGCTAAAGCCAAAGTATATCACACCTACCACTTTCTCCATATCCACAGAGCCAGTTACCTCATCATAGAAGGCAATCAGGTTGGCTAGGCATGACTTGCTTTTGGTAAGTCCACGTTGACTGTTCTTGATCCCCTTCATCTCTTCCAAGTGTTTCAAAATGGATTCCTTGAGGACTGGCTTCATGACTTTTCCAGGGACTGACAAGTCTGTAGTTCCCCAGACTTCCTTCTTCCCTTTTTAAAAGATTACATAGTCTACACTACAAGTTTCATTTCAAGTTAGCCATATTAGGTCAATTTTCTAAACAATTAGACAACACCCCAAAACTCAATCCACTGTCTTCAAGGGCCATTAAAGTTGATTTCTGTACTTCTCCTTAATGAAAGGAGTAACACTAAATTTGATCTTGAGTGGGCTACTTTGGGATAGTGCAGATGCAGCGCTGTTAAAGTTGATGTCCTTGGATTCCAGGAAGTGTCCCTCAGTGCCCCAATGTGACCGTTTTGGCCATGACTTTCAACTCTGCTATTCTCCAAGGCACACAGGAAAAGCCCCAGGAAAATTTGAATTTCATTTCCTGCTCAAGCACGATGAGCACAACAACGCATGTCAGTAGTGCACCTGACCATGAATGCCTAGGGTCACAAATGAGCTCCAGTCTGGAGTGTGCAGGAGATCCTGGATCTGATTGCTGTGTGCGGGGAGTGGAATCTTTTAAAGCAGAACTCCAAAGCAACAGAAGAAATGTTGATTTCTATGCCAAAATCTCACAGGGCATGGTGGGAAAATGATACAGCAGGGACATCCAGCAATGCCACATGAAAATACAGGAGCTCAGGTAGGTGGACTAGCAAACAAATGGTCTGTCTAAGTCAGAACCGCAAACATGCCGCCACTTAGAGCATTTGCATAGGATTCTAAGTGGGGAAGCCAACCCGTGTCCCAAAGCTGTTCAAGAATATCTCCCGAGCAACTCTTCAGGCAGCCTCAGGCAACAATGATGAGGGCATTATAGAAGAGGAGATGGAATAGAATGTTTAGCAGGCAAATGGAACATGCAATCACACAGCCAGCACCTTTTTTTAACTTTCGAACAAATCCTCTCCCAGGACGTATTGCTGTGGAACCTGATGAGGAGGAGGGCACTTCTGGTGAGTTCACGTTTGTAATCATGCTACAAGTGGGTCAATATAGTTGAGTTTTATCTATCTATTTTATCTGTAAAATGTGGACAGTAAACTTACGTATCTCTCAGTAGTGCTGTGAAGTTTAATATTTCCACAGTATTTTTTTTAAATCCTTGTTTGCACATTAGAAGGGTTTAGCAGAACCCAGATAGTTGTCACAGAACTTTTTCTTGGAACTTAACACGTAAAACATTTGAGCAAATACTTTGGCTGGGAGACTCCAGGAATTGAAGCCATTTAAATGGAATACACAGAATCTGAGTGTCTTTGTACCACAGGTGATATACTTTCTGCCACTGAAACTTCAGGAGAGAGAGAGGTTTTTTTAAGGTTTTACAAAGGATTTAAGAACTGTGGAGAAGCCTCTGCCCTGTTCTGCAGCTCAAGGCTGAGTCTTTCTAATCTATTTGTACTAGGAACTGGAGGAACAAAAATTGTTATCTAGAGACTGATTTTTAAAAACAAAACAGCTACTGACACACAGTCATTGAATGAATACCTTAAAGATACTTCATGGTGCTACATACTCAAAGGTTGTAATCGGAGAGAAAAGACTGAAGATCCTATTGAGTAACTGGGTACACTTTTTCAGCTTACATGGAATAAAAAAACTTGAGCCTACTGATCTGGACAGGGAAGTCCTAACCACTCGGTTATAAATGAAAAACCTTGAACTGTATATCTTCTATTCCCCTTGAAACCTCACAATTCATCTTACATGCCTCATCTTGACTAAAATGATCTGTAGGACCAAGACGACCAAACAAGCACAGAGCATCAGTACAGTCTTTGCTCTTTGTTAATGAAAAGGAAACACAAATTACAGTGTTAATATATGGCACGCTATTCCATTACTTTAAAAGTTGCATGCACATTTTTTGAAACTGGTCAGAATGGTACTTTGCACGCAAGTAAGAGTGGAACAAGTGGCTTGTTACATGAGGGAAACGTGTACTTTGCTATTTTGGATTGAAGAATAAATTAAATTTAAAGCATTTAAACTTATATTTTTTTATTTGAATCTCTGCCCAAAACAGAAAGAATCAATATGTACTATTAGCGTGAATGAGCTACGGCAGAGCTTCATTGAGGTGCCTTCTCTTTAGTTTTGCTTTAAATCAATAGCTAAATATCTACTAACACCACCCGGAGGATGGTCAAGAGAGAGATTTGGGGCTTCCATACCAATGTTTCTGATTGCTAGGTAGGAGGGTTAAGATTTAGTTTCCAACAGTCCTTCTTTGTAGCATTAACATGGCATGCAGTTAACTGTCAGGAAATGCCTTGTAACATCAGAGGGAGATTAAACCAGGAAACGGCCATTACTGGAGATGAATTTTCATTTAGTACAGTCTTTCTTAAACTTTTTAAGACTGAGGAACACCAAACAATAATTTTTTTTTAATGAGGAACACCAAAGATTTTTTTGTTGAGTGCAAAAAAAAAAAAAAGGGGGGGGGAGATTGGGTGGGAAGTTATTGAGCAAAAATGGGGCTGCCATTTTGAACTCTGTTGTTCTCCACGGCACACCTGCGACTGTGTCCCAGCAACCGCCACAAAACACAGTTTAAGAAACATTTGATTTAGTAAGTTCCTGTGTCTTCCTTAGAAGTAAAGAGTATGCTGTGATGCCACCAATCACAGGTTCAGTATTTGTTCAGTATTTATCAGGGAACAGCTGTGATGCCATAGTCATTTTTTCTCTCTCGAACTACTAAGATGCTTTTTATTAAAAATGTTGCAGTTGGAAGAATACTTCGCTGTCATGCAATAAGCAGGCACTGTGTTCTCTTCCATACAGTTCTGCCAATGCATATTCTCACCTGCTATGGCACTCTTGCTATCTGCATGAACCAGATACTGCCATTTGTGATGTACTGCTCCCAACTGTCCGCTAGTTTTGAGAAATAGTGGTCCATGCATTAAAACATTATATACATTTTCGTTGATGATTTAAACTAACATCATGAACTTGAGTTTTCAGCACTGAAAAGTTAGTGCATCCTCTTTTCCATCTAGTCCTGTCAACCCCACCATCTTTAACAATTGCTTTAATGCAAATGACTTTACTGGTGTGTGTTTTTGGAAAAATAACAAAATGTGTATTTTTAATCTACCTTGTTTTTATCTTGGTGCACAGCTAATCTTAAAAAGAAATGGTATACATTTGCTATATAGTACTGACATTTCTTTTACTGATAAATTACTTACCTTTTTCTTAATATAGCTTATGCACATGTACAGTGAATAGTGCTGAAATTAATTCTAGTTATCAAAGAGATGAATGACACAATGGGTTCTTATGTGCTGTGTTTGCAGACTCTGAACACTGGTACTGAGCACACTATTCTGTTTTTTCAAATGTTTCCTGGTTTTCTGTTAGCTTTCAGTCTTTCATGGGTCATTCAACACACACTACCTTGGATGACTTCTTTGAGCTGCCATCTGCCAATCAAAATGAAGTGGATGCTTTCTAGCAAGCAGAGAAAATAAGCTTTCTTTATTTGAAATTGGCTGCATTTTCTGTTGAAAACATTCTTGCATTTCCTTTAATTCCTAACCCTGTTCTGGCCTTTAGCCACGGGAGGCGAGGAGGGAAGTTTGGGGGGGAATGAGCAGCTGATAAAACAAAGGGAGGACCCAAATGAAATCAATACAGTGAACTAAGACCCATAAATAGAAACTATGTTCAAGCCTGGACAATACAACTGCTTTTGTGCTAAAGAAGGAAAAGTTAACATATCTAAAACCTGCCCTCTCCAATAGCTTCTGAAGCTGTATTCACATTACATAAAATTAATTTTGTCTTTTGATTTAATCAAATAACCCTTATATTTAACAGCTGTTTTAGAGGAAAACATCAGGAATGTGATTGGCATATAAGCTTTGTAACAAAAGTATTGATGTATATTACTTTTAATATTACTTTTAATATTGACACAACTAGAGCAGTATTTTGATAGTCAGTAGTTCAATAATTAGAAAATGTATTTGAATAGTAAACTACAACTTAAGAATGGCCATACTGGGTCAGACCGAAGGTCCATCTAGCTCAGTATCCTATCTTCTGACAGTGGCCAATGCCAGATGCCCCAGAGAAAGTGAATAGAACAGGTAATCATCACGTGATCCCTCTCCTGTCATCTGATTCCAGCTTCTGACAAACAGAGGCTAGGGAACATCATTCCTACTCATCCTGGCTAAAAGCCACTAATGAACCTAACCTCCATGAATTCATCTAGAGAAAGCCAAGATAAGGATGTTAAAATGTGTTTATTTTGGTAAGTGTGTAATCACTGACATTTTCAATGGTTACACATTTACACCCACCAGGGGGTGGTTCCATGGGAGCCAGTGCATGTGGGGAGCCCAGCCTCCTCCACACTTTTGCCTCTGAAAAATCCAGCTCCTCACGAGCACTAGATCCTGCCTGCGCCCCTCTCCCCCCATGCTGCTGCCTCTGTATCAGAGGCAGCAGCACAGAGTGGGAGATGGTGCTGCATGTAACTGTGAAGGTTAACTGATGAGCCCAGACTCACTGGTTAACCATTTACACACATGCACTATAACATCCATAATTAAAGGTGTGTGCAGGAAATTCTACCGCATTTTTGGTGGAGTTATGAGGATCTCATAGTTTCCTCTTTCTTTTCCAAACTTAGACTAATCCTCTCTCTCTCCATCCGTCGAGGGCTAATTGTGCTTATAACAGGTCTAGGTGGAGCTTTTCCCTCTAAAACACACTGCTGCTCCTCCACAGTGACTCATATTCTGAGACTAAATAAAGCTGTAAAGCATCAATAGGCTCACCTGGTCTTTAGGATTTTTCCACTATATTCCTCCTAAACAATTTGTTATGCCCCGTCCTTTCCCAGAACATAGTCTTTCTAGTTGGGTGTGCCCCTCCTTCAGCAAAATTATGGAAGACAACTCCCAGTCTGGATGTGTTGCTGTGTTGGAGTCAAACACATCCCCAGTTTTCTAGCTTAGTGTTCCTACATAAGAACATACTTAAGAACAGCCATACTAGGTCACACTAAAGATCTTTCTACCCCAGTATCCTGTCTTCTGACAGTGGCCAATGCCAGTCGCCCCGGCAGGAGTGAACAGAATAGGTAGCCATCAAATGATCCCTCTTCTGTCACCTATATCCAGCCTCCGACAAAGAGAGGCTAGGGACACCATTCCTACCTATACTGGTTAATAAGTATTGATGGATCTAACCTCCATGAATTTATCTAGTTCTTTTTTGAACCCTGTTGAAGTCCTGGTCTTCACATGGATAAGAGTTCCACAGGTTGACTGTGTGGTCCATGAAGAAATACTTCCTTTTGATTGTTGTAAACCTGTTACTTATCCCTCTGATGTTACAGGGCATTTCCTACTATGGTTAATTGCATGACATGTGAATGCCACAAAGAAGGACAACTGTAGGAAATGAAATCTTAGCCCTCCTACCTAGCAGTCAGAAACATTGGTATGGAAGCCCAAATCTCTCTCTTGATTATCCTCCCATTGGAGTCAGTGGGTATTTAACTATTGATTTAAATCAAAATCAGATTGTGCTCCTGATGTAGCCCACAGAATATTGATATTTGCTTTGGAATAGATTGTAGTTCTTTGTGAATTTGCTCCTGTCCTTTCCACATTAGAAGTGTGTGCTCTCCAGTGCTGGAAGTTTTTCCTCTTAGCAGTACCCGTAGGGGAGCACTGTTAGCAACCTAAGTTCCCTCTACGGGGCACGCCTGCGTGGGTGTGCACAAAGAATTTTAAACCCACCCACCTCCTCAGCAGAGCCATTCAGCAACACTCCTCTTCCTGGCTCTTGGAAGATAAATGAGGGTGGTGGAAGAGTGGGTGGCTAGGGCTGCCTGGTGGCTGCTTACCTGCTCCCATTGCAGGGCCATATGGCAGCTCTGGCATCCCAGTGTACGGGGCGGATGCTCACTATGTGGCCCCGCCCTGAGAGCGCCTGGGCAGCTGCTACCCGACTCTGGTCCCAGCTTCAGCCTTCCCCAGGGTTGGCGCTGCAGCCAGGGTGGACCATGTGGTGGCTGCTGCTGCTGCTGTGCCTGGGGGCCATGGACCACATGGCAGCTGCTGCCAGGGCTAAGGGCCCTGTGGCAGTGGCGGCTGCTGCTGCTGCTGAGACTCTGCCACGTGAGCAGCTGAGCATCCACCATGTGGCCCTGGCCTCAACACTTCTCCAGGGCTGGAGCTGTGGGCTGCTCCCATGGTAGGCGGCTGCTGGAGCTGGGGCCACAGTGCGGCTGCTCCTGGGGCCAGGACAATGAAAAAGGTTGAGGAAATGTCAGTAAGGTCCCTTAAGAGTCCTTATTATCATACCTGGATCGATCAGTCTTCAGCTATTGTTAAGATTGTGCCGATCACAACGCGTCCTCCATTCTTCTCGTACTCTTGCCTTTCTTCTCCACGTTCATCCAAAACGTTTAACAATGTAATCTTCCCATCTTCTTGGAGGCCGACCGGGTGGTCTTTTCTGTTCTCCCGGGTATCACTCAGTAATAATTGCAGTCCATCTGTTGTCCGTGAGCCGTGCTGTGTGGCCTGCCCATCGCATTTTGTTATGTCTGCTTTCCATGATAATATCTTTCACTCTGCTGCGTTCTCTGATCATTTCATTTGGAATACGATCCAGAAGGGAAATTTCCAACATAGCTTGCTCCATTGTCCTTTCAGCTACCAATAGTTGCTGCTCTTCTCTCTTCGTCAATGCCCACATTTCGCTGCCATACAACATGGCTGGCAGCACTGTTGAATTGAAGATATTTGTACGTGTGGTCTTATCGATTTTTCCTTTGAGGATGTCCTTGATGGAACTGAATGCACACCATCCTGCCCGAATCCTTCGCAAGAGTTCTCTGTTAAGGTCTTGGTGCATATTAACTTCTTGGCCCAAATATATATACTGTTCCACTTCTTCGATTTCTTCTCCTGTCCTTATTATACATGGCTGAAAAACATTTGCAGCAAAGACCTGAACAAAAACTCAAAAGCAGACCCTTTTATTATACGTTGTCCTGTATCAAAATCAGAAACAAACTGCAGGTTCATAAATAGGAGCCCAATGATCCTCAAATACCCCTTCATTTTCAATCAGGGGCAGTAGCAGGGGTATTCTAATGTGTGTGCGTTTTATTGCTCTCAACATAACATTACCGAGGATGCATGTAACAGAGCGAACAGTGGTAATTCACAGAGACAGCAAATCAGATCTTTTGACAAATATAAATTTGAGTTATATAAATGTACAGTGAAATTTTCCTACTATAAGTTGCACTAGGAAAATACTGGAGCCCAACAGCCGAGCAGAGAGGAGGTTTGGCCGAAGCTCCAGAGGCAATGGAGAGCCTTACCCCGCCAACCCCAGCAGGATGACTGGGTTGGGCCACTGGGACCAGTGCCGTGCCCTGGAGATTGTTCCAGGTTACCGCAACCCTTGTGGGAGCCCTGTAGTTACAAGAGGCTGCAGAGACCCCTGATAAGGCCTGAGGCTTATCTGGGACCCCCAGGACCCAGATAAGCCCGGAAGAATGGGCTGGACCCCTTGGACCTCTGCCTGACCCACCTCCGAAACCTATGGACACCCTGCCAGCTCCTCCGGCCCCCGCAGAGCTTACCGACCAGACATGGACACAGGTAGGACCCCAAGAGGAACCAGGAGATAGCCCGGGGGGGCTGACCTAGTGTCGGCCAAGGACATGGAGGTCATCTTGGCTGTGGGTTGTGGTCCAGACCCCTGCTAGCCCACTTGCTGGACCGGCATGTTGTGGCCAAAAGCTCCACTGACTCGGTGGCAGCTGGTGCTGCTGCTGTTAGGGCCCTGGGCTGGGACACAGTGGAGCAGGTGGGCTTGTGTCCCTCTTGCCACCCTTTTCCCTCGGGTGGTAGGTTCCCCCTGAAGGCAGAAACCACCTTCGCCTGTCAGCTCTCTGTCAGCAAGTAGACCCAACCCCTGGCTTAGCCTGCAGACAGGCCTGCACCTGGGAACCCTTTGCATTACTTAACTGTTTGTTTGTTCACCCCATCCTGATCCCAGGGCCTGGCTCAAAGACTGCTATTGGTGGTGTGTTCGCCCCACTTGCCCCCGCGACGGGGCTCTGGGACTAGTTGTAGGAAGGCACTGTTGGGCCCTTGTTTCAGTCAAAGGGCCAGTTTTCTGTCCTAAACCTCAAGATACCAGAGGAGGTGCCTCCGAGCCCAACACATTTGGAGGACCTGGCTTTCTATCTGGAGTGGACCTAACCATTCTACAAGTTTATCCAGCCCTTCATTGCTATAGCGGATAGGATGAAGGGACTCCCAGGTTCATCACAAAGGATTTTTCATTTGGATCACCTTTCTGCACACGGACCTGCTATGAACTGCTGGTGGTCCCACCACTGCCAATCTTCAGCGCCCATTCGATCAGGGCCAAGGCATAATTGACAGCTTTCCTGGTGCATGTACCAATCCAGAACATCTTTGGGCGGCACATTCACATCTCTGGACACCATAACTCAGCAACCCAGGGTTGATGCTGGGTTTGGTATAGCAGTGCTTCAATCTTTATGGCCATAAACTCCTTGGATACAGCTTGGAGTCACCTAATGTGGAATGGGATATGAGCAAGCATTTGAAGAAAAGACCTTTCTGTAACTGTTGGGTTTTGAGATGTATTGCTCATGTCCATTTCAGGACATGCCCTCCTTCAACATTCTTGGGGTTTCCAGCAAGAAGCAATTGGGGAGGGGGAAGAGGAGAGAGCATGTGTGACATCTTTTATACCAGGGATGGGCAGCTACAAATAATGGGTGAGCCACATGAGTGGCCCTCCTTCATCTCTGTGGGCTGCAGCAGCCCACAGCCCACTCATTTTCCACCCACTGCCGCGTCTGCTCCCTCTACTCCATGTGCCATTGGAGTTCCACATTTACCTGCTTCTTCCCCTCTATCCCAGCACTTTTGGAGCACACAAACTCCATTCCTGCCCTATCCCCTCCCTCCCAGAGCTGGAACACCATGAACAACTTATTCGCGGCCTTCCAACTCTGGGAGAGAGGGAGAGGAGCAGAGACGGAGCACGAAACATGATTTGCAGCTCCTCCAGAAGTACTGAGAGGGAGGAGGGAAGCATAGGAAGTGCAGGTCTCTAGTGCCCTGGTGCCCAGCAGTGAATGGAGGAGGGGCACAGCCAGGGGGTCCGCAGGCCACAGAAGGAGTTCCAGTGGGCATTATGCAGGCTGCAGGATTTCTACCACTGCCTTATATTGTGCCATGGATGCACCACTTCAAGGATCACTAGAGGCACTCCCATAAGGGTACTGCTAAGGGAAAAAATTTCTGGCACTAGTACATGTGGCGTACACACACACACCAAATGTGTTCTTTGTGTCCATTCCATATATTGAAGAACACCACTTTTGGAAAAGTAACTGTCTTTTACTGCTAGTCACATGAAGGCCGAGGTTGTAGCTTTGGATATCAGATTCCCAAATACAGTAAAACTCCAATATTCCAGCACTCCTGATAGTCTGGCATCAAAATGGCAAGAGCCTAGTGAGTGAGCTTCGGCAAAAAATGAGTCATAAGGTAACAGTGGCAGCAGCTGAACTGAGCAAAAAGGGTAAAAAAGGCTTAAAAAAACTAAAACATTACAGTATACTGTATACGATATGTACAATAAAAAGGGTTAAGAACACTTTATATACAGTATATAACGTATATAGTATATATATAATCTGTTTATAGTACCTCCTGATAGTCCGGCATATCTGATAATCCGGCACCACCTAAGTCCCATAGGTTCCGGATTATCGTAAATCTACTGTAATGGGATTTAAATCATGTAACAAGTTGGAAGTGCTATTGCTCTTGCTGGGACATACTTGTTATGAGTTAAATCTGCGGCAAATTCAACACACGCATAACTGCTAAGCATCTGCAGGGTGAATTTTTTTTTAAGTAAAGGCTGACACAATTTTTGTTTTTTGAAATTTTGATTGATGAAAACAGAAGTCCATTTCTCCCTCTTGGACAGTAGTGCTCAACTTTCCAGACTACTGTGTCTCTTTCAGGAGTCTGATTTGTCTTGTATACCCCCAAGTTTCACCTCACTTAAAAACGACTTGCTTACAAAATTAGACATGAAGATACAAAAGTGTCACAGTACCCTATTACTGAAAAATTAGTTCCTTTCTCATTTTTACAATATAATTATAAAATTAAATTAAATTAATTGGCATATAAATATTATACTTACATTTAAGTGCATAATATGCAGAGCAGTATAAACAAGTCATTGTATGAAATTTTAGTTTCTACTGACTTTTATGTAGTCTGTTATAAAATTAGGCAAATATCTAGATCACTTGATGTATCCCCTGGGAGACCTCTTTTTATCCTCATGGTACATGTATGCCTGGTTGAAAACCACTGCCCTAGGGTATTTCAGTAATACATTGTTATTAAAAATAAACAAAATTTGGATTTTAAAAGACAAGAAATGAGTCAGAGTTAAATACATAGGATAACAAAATACCCGCAATTGGAAAAACCACAAAAAATCTTCAAAAGAAAGACTTGAAGTCTTTTATCAAACATCAGAGGGATAAGCTTGTGTTCTTAGAATCTAATTGAAAGGGATTTTCCAAAGGGACGCTAGAGATTAAAACGTCCAGCCTGAACTTTCAAGCTTTTTTACCTGAGGTGTAATATGTATTTTTTTTAAAATCTGCACATGAAAGGGTGTTAGTCATTATAAGTATTGTGTATTACATTAATCCTGAAGACTTTATTTTGATTATAAACCTTGATTTTCTTGGTTTCATATCTCACACCTTTGAAATTGCAGCCAGTTGCATATAGGTTACCAGACTAGCTTAGAATTTTTTGTCTTTTTCTTTTTTAATACCAAAGCTTATTTTTCAGAGGTTTATTTTAATTTTAGACAGTGCAATGAAATTGATTTAATTTTATTTTAGGATGTGCTGCCTCTCCCAATTTTCAGAGGGAAAAAAACACCACACATTTAAAATAAATGCTACTCAGAGTTAAGTAGTAACACTAGGCTTTATCTTCTTTCTGAATTCAAAAGTGCTATTTTTCATGAGGCAAATTGACCCACTTGGTAATATTAATTTTCATAAACACATATTTGAATGGCAGGTACCAATGAAACAATACTGTACAAGGTGCTAGAAATGTTTCACTGCATACTCGAAGAAAGAAACAAAAAATTTCCGCCCAGCGTTTAGTTTGCTGGAGCTATTCTTTAGAGTCAAAGGATAGCTGGTGTTTAAGTTGTTCAGAAAATAAAACATATTTTCTCTCTACACACACAATGGTGATCTCGTTGTACCATTGCTATTCCCAGCCTGGGTCCAGAGCCCAAAAGCTTCACTGCATAAGATTGAGAACCTGCCTCCAGCCCCTTTCTATGATCATGTTAACCATCTCATTAGGTCATGTCTGCATTTAGTTTGTAAGCTCCTCAGTGTAGGGATAATTTCTTTTTAACTATATAGTGAGGGGCCTAGCAGGACTCTGGGGCACCCTAAAAGAATAGGAATGAACAGGAAGGTCAGTTGATTTCTATTAGTATGCATATGTGTAAAATGTCAGTTTTCATTTTTAAAATCTTTACTGCACATCTATGTGTCATAAGTACAGTTTTTAGACCCTGTTTGAACCTTTCTTCAACAAAGCCATAAACCTCTTAAATGTTCCCAGGTAGAGATTTTTGCAGTGGACTTGAATAAGGTTATCAAACTCGTTTTTAGTTGTGGCCTTCAGACAGGAAAGGCTTAGAGCGGTAGTTCATTTCCTCACTCAGGCTTCAGTAGATGAGCTTTTTGGCACATAATTGTGGTCTATGGTTTTATGCTTTTTGGCAAGTAGAGTTAGCAGACATGTTAGTCCAGATCCTCAGCTGGTATAAATTGATATCAGTGGAGCTCCAACAGTGTACACGAGCAGAAGATTTGGCTACGTAGGCTTTAAAACTGTAATATATTATTAGGTTGTCAGTAGGCTACAATTCAAGTCTAGATTAAATTTGAATAGTCAATAAATACGAAGGGCAACTTCTTACCCAGCAGTTTATGCTTTATATGTTCAATCATACCTTTAACTCCATATTTTTGTGACTTTAGTCACAGAAATAAGGGTTTACTAGTCTTTATTCCTCTTAACACTACAGAGACTATAGAGTTGAGAGCGTTGGAGTTAGATTCTCTCTATCCTGTACATCAGAACTGTTAACAAAATTCCAGTGCCAGTTCCATGTTTTGCCTTCACTTATTCATGTGTTATCAAGTGCAATGCTATAACAGAATTTAGATGGCAGAATCTTTATTGCTGTGATGTGGTGTTTAGGCTGTGTCAATTCCAACAGTGTGCTTGGTAGCTTTCAAATACTGAAAAAGATCTAATCGTTATCTTCTAGATCATACCATCTAAAAACAGAAGGACAGACAAAGGATGACAAGATAGAGGTAGCAAGAGGGGAGGGAGATAGAGAGGTTATTTCAAAGCGGCAGCGCTGTTTGAAGCCTGGGGATAGACCCTGGGCTCTACTCAGCGCTGCCGCTTTGAAAAGCTGCGTGCAACCCGTGGCCAGCTGGGGTGTCCCCAGGCTGCATGCAGCATTTCAAAGTAGCAGCGCCACATGGGGCCCGGGATTATCTGGGGACTCCTCAGCTGATTCTGGGCTCTGTGTGATGCTGCCACTTTGAAACGCTGCGGTGGCGGAGGAGTCCCCAGCTGACCCCGTGCTCTACGTGGCGCTTTCATCTTTGAAGCCCTAGGACTGCTGCTACACTTCAAAGGTGGACGTGCCCTATAGACTAATCAAATAGTCGATGCAAAATGCATTGACTATTTGATTAGTCAGTTACCCGATTCTTAACATCCTTAGTGTACCTGAGCTAGGTTAGGTAACAATAATAGTGAAGCCACTCAATTATATAACCAGGATTCTGGATGGCCAGGGCTCGTGCATGCAGCAGTTTGTTTCCTCAGTTTCTTTGCTGTTGTCTCTTTAGCACAGTGGTGGGCAACCTGCCGGCCACTGTGGCTCCACCTGTGGCCCACGGACCTTCTGGCTGCCTGCCTCCCCCATGAGTTTCTGGGGCACTGGCATACTGGAGGCCTGCACTTCGTATATGTCCCTATTCCCTCCCAGCATTTTCGGAGAAGCCGATTCATGCTTCGTCCCTGCTCCTCTTCCTCCTTCCCAGAGCTCGAGTGCTGTAAATCAGCTGTTTGTGGCATTCAGCTCTGGGAGGGAGGGAGAGAGGGAGGAAGGAGAGTGAAGGTGGAATTTGTGCACTCCAAAAGTGCTGGGCAGGAGGAGAAGGAACAGGTAAGTGCAGAGCTCTGATGCCCCAGTGTTCCAGAGGCGCATTGGAAAGAAAGGCTAAATGTGGGGGGGGGAGAGGGCAGGAGGCTGTGGGGCTGCAACTGGAACCTCAGTGGGCCGCAAGCTGCTGAAGCCCAGTGCAGTGAAAGAGGGCCGCTCATGGGGCCCATCCACTATTCGTGGTTTCCCATCCCTGCTCTATCAGGTATGTCTACATTAGGGATGTTAGCACATAGTCATTTACACAATTAACCAATAATCTTGGGCTTATCGGTAAATCTTAACTACTACACTCACTCACTCCACCCTGGCTGCCTCTGTATCAGAGGCAGCAAGGGGGAAGGTGGGAGCCTGGTGCCTGTTGGGTGTTGGCTTCTTTGGAGCTGTCTGTGCCCCCTGCTGCCTCCTACAGAAGCAGCAGTGTGGAGAGATGGGGAAAGGCAGGAGCACCCAGTGCTTGGGAAAACCACATTAAAAACTGGCTCCCCACAAGCACCAGCTCCCACAGAGCCACCTGCCCCCTACGCTGTTGCCTCTTTATTAGAGGCAGTAGGGGGAGGCAGGCAGGAGTCGATGATAATAATGGTCCTTTCTGACTTTTAAATATAAATAGAGCCTGGTGCAAATACAAAATTTATATCTGCATCTGTATCTGCAAAAACGAGCCGTAGATAGCTGCATCCATGTCCACGGATGTGGATAGCTGTGGATATAAAGCATATAGTAGCAGAATTGTAGGGATCTTAACATAAGACTAACTCTGAAGGCTACAAGCTGAGAGAGTCAAACCAGCATTCTAGCTAACATATGCTGGTCCCCACTACTATAGTTGCTAAATAACTGCATTAAGCCTTGTTCCTTTGAGTTTAAAGGGACATAGTCAATTTTTTAAAAAATCCAGATTTTAATAATGGGTTTTAAAAATCCATTTGATGTGTACCTGAAGTGGTTTATTTGGGTAGTAAATGTTCCCAGGCTAATATTTGAGACCGAACCAGAAATACCAGAGAACAGACCCATTAAGCATGGCTGGGAGAAGCACTCCTGCAGTACTAAGGTGCTCAGGCTGAGCTCTTGCTACAGAGGGTCTGCTGACTTTGCTGCTTCTGAGTCCTGTTTTGCAGAAGAAAGGAAGTGGACCCAATCTTTGTTGATTTTGCTGAGCAGTGCCAGGTTCCTGGAGGTCCCCATCTTCCAAGTATGTGTATGTGAAGTTGTACACCTAGCATACACATCTTCCTCCCCTATCCCACTTTACAGTGTAAAGGAGCACCCACGTCTTAGCCCTAGCCTCTGTTGCAGGAGATGAAGGTTTTCCTGCTATTTGTATGCTCCACCTGTCAGCCGACAGTCAGGGCACTGTGTGTGTGTGTGTGTGTGTGTGTGTGTGTGTGTGTGTGTGTGTGTGT
>CM057847.1:32119018-32137220 GCA_030068395.1 Apalone spinifera | reverse complement strand
TTTTTTGTTTCAGCTACACCAGACTAACACGGCTACATTTCTATCACTTTCCTAAGTATAGTATTTGCATTTTTCCCACTTGGTAATAGTGACCATAATATAATTATATTTAACATCCCTGTGGTAGGAAAAACACCGACAGTAGCCCAACACTGTGGCATTTAATTTCAGAAAGTTGAACTACATAAAAATGAGGCCATTAGTTAAACAGAAATTAAAAGGTAAAGGACCAAAAGTAAAATCCCTGGAAGCTGCATGGAAACTTTTCAAAGACACCATAATAGAGACTCAACTTAAATCCACAGCCCTAATTTAAAAAACCCACAGTAAGAGAACCAAAAAGTGTTACCGTGGCTTAACAAGCAAGTGAAAGAGGCAGTGAGAGATAAAAAAGCACATTTAAAAAGTGTAAGTTAAATGCTAGTGGAGAAAATGGAAAGGGGCATAAACTCTGTCAAATGAGGGGGGAAAAGGAAGAGCAAAAAGGAATTTGAAAAACAGCTAGCGAAAACTCAAAAAGCGATAGCAATTTTTTTTTTAAGTACATCAGAAGCAGGAAGCCTGCTAAACAATCAGTAGGGCCACTGGATGATTGAGATGCTAAAAAAACAGTCATGGACAATATAGTCATTGTGTAGAAACAAAATGAATTCTTTGCATAGGTCTTCATGGCTGAGGATGTTAGGGAGGTTCCCAAACCTGAGCCGTTCTTTTTAGGTGACAAATCTGAGGAATTGTCCCAGGTTGAGATGTCATTAGAGGAGGTTTTGGAACAGATTGATAAACTAAGCAGTAGTAAGTCACCAGGACCAGATGTCATTAACTCAAGAGTTCTGAAAGAACTCAAATATGAAATTTCAAAACTAGTAACTGTGATGTAACCTTTTAAATCATCTTCTGAACCTAATGACTGGAAGATAGCTAATATGACGCCAATATTTAAAAAGGGCTCTGGACATGATCCTGGTAATTACATACCGGTAAGTCTAAGTTTAGTATTGGGCAAAATTAGTTCAAACTATAGTAAAGAACAAAATTGTCACACACGTGGATATACATGATTTGTTGGGAAAAAGTCAACATGGTTTCTGTAAAGAGAAATCATGCCTTACTAATCTACTAGAGTTCTTTGAGGAGGTCAACAAGCATATAGACATGGGGGATCTGGGTGGATCCAGTAAGCCTTTGACAAGGTCCCTCACCAAAGGCTCATGAGCAAAGTAAGCTGTCCTAGAATCAGAGGGAAGGTCCTATCATGGATTGTTAACTGGTTAAAAGATAAGAAACAAAAGGTAGGAATACATGGTCAGTTTTCAGAATGGAGAGCGAGAACTGGTGGTGTCCCTCAGGAATCAGTACTGCAACCAATGCTATTCAACAAACTGATAAATGATCTGGAGAAAGGGTTAAATAGTGAGATGGAAAAATTTGAAAATGATACAAAACTGCTTCTAAAGCAGACTTTGATGAGCTTCAAAAGAATCTCATAAAACTAGGTGGCCAACAAAATGGTTAGTATTGACAAAGGCGAAGTAATGCATATTGGAAAACATAATCCCAACTATACATATAAAATGATGGGCATACAAAACTTAGTTTTTACTAGTCAAGAGTGAGATCTTAGAGTCATTGTGGATAATTCTCTGGAAAAATACCCTAGAAAATGCAGCAGCAGACAAAAAAGAAAAGAAAATAGAATGTTAGGAATAATCTAAAAGGACAGAGAATAAGACACGGAATATATTATTGCCTCTATATATATTCATGGTATGTTCGTATCTTGAATACTGCATGCAGATGTGGTCGCCTTATCTCAAAAAAGATATCTTGGCATTGGAAGAATTTCAGAATGGGGACACAAAAATGATAAGGGGTCAGGAACAGCTGCCATATGAGGCTTGGAAAAGAGGTGACTTAAGGGGGGGGATATGATAGAGGTCTTTAAAATCATGACTGGTGTGGAAAAAATGAATAAAGAATGGTTATTTGCTTCTTCTCAACACAAGAACTAGGGGTAACCAAATGAAATTAATAGGTAGCAGGTTTAAAACAAACAAAAGGAAGTAGTTCTTCATGCATCACACAGTCAGCCTGTGGAACTCCTTGCCAGAGGAGGTTATGAAGTTCAGGACTACAACAGAATTCAAAAAAGAGCTAGATAAATTCATAGAGGGCAGTGGTTATTAGCAAGAATGGTGTCCCTACTTTCTGTTTCTCATAAGATTGAAATGGGAGACAGGATGGACCACTTGAAGAATACCTGTCCTGTTCATTCACTCTGGAAAACCTGGAATTGGCCACTCTCAGAAAAAAAGATACTGGGGCAGATACTAGCCAAATATGACCATTTTTATGTTCATTGTGAAGCATAATCCTGGATTACAGAACACTACCCACTGCATAGACAAGAATTTAAAATCATGATCATCTACTTAATATTTCCAAGAATGACTTGCCAGAATTTCCATTCTTAATTATTTTTAGTAGTAGCAGTATTTTTACTTTGTGGGTTGTTACCTTTCAAGTTTTCCTTATAATTTTGATATTTCAGCAATGCTGAATTTTACTCAATTCCAACTTTTGTTGCATGAAGTATGGGACTATTTACGGGAGGGAGGGGATTTTTCTTTGCTTTGCTATTTTGTATCTGCCAATTCTTATGTGGATTGTGGGTGCTAATTTTCTTGGAAGTACCATCAGTGACACTCCGTGAACAAATCTCTGGTTCCATTCACATAGTCTTGCATGCAGATTTGGGTCTGATCTTGCAGAAGTATCCATCCACATAGACTCTTTGTCTCAGATAGGCCAGAGTCTTGTTGACTTCAGTGGATCCTTTCACAAGGTAATGTGAAGACGGATTCTTCAGTCTTTGGTCTTCCACTGCCTTTGGAAACTCTTTAGTGTATTGATATTTGAGTTGTGTAGACCAGATTTCCTGGAGCAGTTTGTATCCTTGTTGTTGTTAATTTGTATCTTCACTAAGTCATTATTTATTTGTAACTAATATATTTTGAAAATTTTGCTTCTCAGACACATTGCAGGACTGAATGCTAATAGGGCTAAAAATATAATTGAATGGCGAGAAAAGAATGGACCATTTATAAGTCGGGAACAGCTCAAGGAAGTTAAAGGACTTGGTCCGAAATCTTTTCAGCAGTGCGCTGGCTTCATCAGGTTTAACCAAGAATATATACGAACCTTTTGCAGGTAATTACTAAAATGTGAATTCAAGTCAGTAGCAATATGCATTTACAAGCCCATTTCTTTTCAAAACATCAACCAAGCAGAGCTGACTGAATGTCTAGTGGGTTTGTTGCCATAGCATATTACTGTGAATTAGGATTCCCGGATTTTACTCCTTATTCTGCCACTAACTCTTTAGTGACCTTGGGCAAATATGTTTGGCCTCTGTTTTCAGTCTGTAGCGAACTCACAGGGGTGTTTTCAATGTATGCTTGTTTGTAAATTACATTAATATGTTTGGAAGGCAGGTGCTGTGGAAGTGTGGTGGTGGTTTATCTTCATTCTCACATTTTTAATCTTGTAATCAGGGCAGGGAAGATTGTTTCTATTGTCTCTCTTTGGGGCAAGTACTGTCATTTTTTAATATTGGTGTTCAGTATCTCATTGGTGCCACTACAGCACTACCAATTAATAATAATAAAAATGAAAACAAAGAAGGCAGGCATTTGTCAAACAGTGCAGTAGAGGAATGTTAAGACAATTGTGTATTATATTTTCCTTCCCAAGGGCAAGAGCCTAATCTTGATGTCAAATAAATAGATGCCTAGCAATGCATGTCTTGCAAAATCTACTCTTGAGGGAATTTCAGCACCAAAAAATTTAAAATTGCGTGCACAGTATTTTAAAATTCTGCAAATTTTATTTGTCAGTAAATAAATGTGGCTCCAGCATAACAGTGGGGAACACGATCCACTGGCTGCATTGCCATGGGGGATCATCCTGAAGCTGCCTGCTTCAGGAACTTGGCAGTGAAGCTTCACCTGATCCAGATACAGTGCAAGGTGTGGGCTTGCCCCAGAAAAACCCTGAGCTTTGCCCTCTGTACACCAGGTGCGGCGGGGCTGTCTCAGCTCAGCATGATTCAAGTGTAGAAGGGCTTAGCGTGTGAGGATCCGGGTGTGGGGTGAGAGGGTTCTGTGTGGGGCAGTCAGAGTGCAGGCAACTCAGTGGGAGATCTGGATGCACAGGGACTTGAGGGTCTCCTGGTGTGGAAACAGTTGGACTCTTCAAAGATTCAGATGAGTCTTTAAGGCTCAGCTGGAGGTGGGGAGATGGGGCTCGGCAGGAGGATCTGAGTGTGGGGGATTCACTGGGGGGGGTCCAGATGCTGGGGGGTCCAGATGCTGGGGGAGTGGGCTTGATGTCCAGGTGAAGCTGGCTGGGGATCAGTTAGGTTGAAGTGTGGGGTTCATCAGAAGAGTCCGGGTATAAGGGGGGGGATTGGGGCTTGTCAGAGTGAGGATACAAGGGGCCTGTTTAACGTCACAGCTACGTCCAAGGGGACACTTCATGCTGGGCTCCTGCTTCCCTCAATTCCTCTATCCCCTTCTCTCCTCCATCTCCCTCCCCTCACTCCCACATTCCCCTCTCCATGCCCTTATTCCATCTCTTTCCTTCCCCACTGCCCTTCCCCTCACTCCCTCTTCCCTCATTACCCCCAGTCCCATCGCAGGCACTTCACACAGGAAGACTCCCAGCACACATAAAGGAAGCATGACTAGCACTAGGAGCCAGATGGCGACCTTCACCTCCAGAGGCAGCAGAGCTGAGATGCTGCTTCTTCAGCTAGGCAGAAAGGGGAGGGCGTGGCATGTAACCCCATGTGCCACACCATGCAGTTCCCCCCTAAAACTGCATCCTTGGTTGTTCCAACCTCCCACTCCTGGGCTTCCCTGCTGTTTTCTCAAACTAATCCTTGTGGCCTGAGGTTTCCCACATTTTGTCTTAGCTCTGGATTGAGCAAAATCATTTTAGCTAGTTGAGTGAAAAAATATTTTAAACTGTGTGATCTCACTGCTCATATAAATCACAATCATCTGATACAGGGGCAGGCAATAATTTTTGATTGGGGAGCCACTCCAGGATTTTGATAAGTGGTCAAAGGCTGCACTTTTCTGTGGAGGAGGGGGTCTGGGACAGAGGTTGGTTGCAGAAGGGAGCTCGGGGTGAAGGAGAAGGTATGGGGTCTAAGAGGGAGTTTGAGTGAAGGAGGGAATGGATTGGGGTGCAGGAGAGGATTCTGATCTTGAAGAAAAGTAAAGGAGGAGGTCTAGGATCTGGGGAGGAGTCATGACCTGAGATGCAGATGCTACAGAGGGTTTGGGTGGTGACATAAGGAAGGAAGGGGTGATGACCTGGGGCAGAGGGGCTTTATTGCCAGAGGCAGGCTCTGGCCAGGAGGCACTTACTAGGCAGCTCCTGGCCCATAGCCCAGAAGGACCTTGAGGCAGGCTCCCTGCCTGCTGCAGCCTCAGAGTGTCTAACTGCTCCATGTGTTTTTCTTCACCATGCAGTGGGAGGGGAAAACCAGCCAATGGGAGCTGAGAGATTGTGCTGGGGGTAGGTGCAGTGCATAAAATTTCCCCCTCCCTCTTATACAGAGAGGCACATGGAGCAGCTGCTCTTAGCCCTGGATTGCTCCCTGCCTGCGGGTCTTGTTGGGGTGGCTGTGGATTGGATTGAAAGGCTTGGCAGGTTGGATTTGGCCCAGGGGCCACCTCTTACCCACCCTTGATCTGATACCTTAAACAATTTGGACTTGAATTGTTCTGTAGGTTTCAACAAAACACAAAGCTTACAAAGGAATAAAGTTCCAAAAGAGTTAAATTGACTCATTTGAAAAGTTTTACAATTTCAGACACTTTCAGGCTCTATTAAAGACAGCTACTAGGACATTCAAGTTTCGTCCATTTTCAAAATTAGAGTTAGTAAAGCCTGCAAACTTCACAGGAACAACTCTGTAAAGACATCTCTGTTTAGCTGTTGTGGGTAAGGACCCTTTATGATTGATACGCTCTGCATAGAGAAGAGTTATAGAAATCTTTTAGCATAGGCCTATGGTCAAGGAACTTACAGGTATTTAAATAGCTCTGGATTATTTTTTCCTTTAAAAACAAAAAGTAGGGAATGAAATAGGGATGTCAGTGTGTAGTTGATCACACGATTAACAGATAAGCGTGGGCTTATCGGTTAATACTATCGACTACATGCACTCACCCCTTACCCCCGGCTTGCTACCTCTGTATCACAGGCAGCAAGTGGACGGGAAGTGGGAGCCAATGTGTGCAGGGAGACAGAACCCATGGAGCCTCCCCCCTCCAGAGACAACAGCGTGGGAAGGCAGTTAGGAGCCGGCACAGGAAGCCTGTTTTAAGATGGCTCTCTGCATATGCTGGTTTCCACAGAGCCACCTCCCACTGAGGTGTGTGTGCAGGCAGGAGCTGATGCTTGGGCAGAGCTGGTTTAAGAGCGGGCTCCCTGCGAGCACTGGCTTCTTCCCCTCTGATAGAGAGGCAGCAGCATGGGGGGTAGGAGAGCCAGTATGCACAGGAAGCAACTTTCAAGCCAGCTCCCTGCACATATTGGCTCCTGTAGAGCTGCCTGCCCCCCATGCTGCTGTCCCATTATCAGTGGGGGGGGAGGGAGGTGGGAGATGGTGCTTTCAGGGAGTTGGCTTAAAAAGTCGGCTTCCTTCCTGTCCCCCCATATTTAAGCATGTAACTACTAACATTTCAAGCAGTTACACATTTACACAAATACCAGATAGTTATTCAGAAGTTTAGAACATTTGTTTTAACAAAGCAGAACCAAGGAAGTTACTCCATAAATGAACTTAGTCAAATTGTATCTGTCTAGTATTTTATATTGCTGTTTTCTTTTTTAAATGACAACATGAGCACTTTAGTATACATTTCACTGTGAAAGCCAATAATTGATTAATGTGAAAACATCATCAGCTTATAGAAAAAAATCATTTTTGTGTTCACTTGTCTAGTTAGAAATGTATGAAAGTAGTGCATAAGTGTAAATTCCATATACAAATTCTACCTTCTTTAACAAGGGTTAACAAAGAAAGTTCATGCAACATTTGGAAAAGATCATATTGACTTGATTAAGATAGTGTTAGAGTAGGTCACATGAAAACTGGCACAATGTATCTTATTTGTAAACAAGAAATAATAAAAAACACATTAGCATAACTTTAGGGATTAGATCCTCATCCCTTTTATGCCAGGAAATGGGGCCAGAGCTACATAAAAGGTCTCTAGAAGCCCAAGATCTGGCTGAGGAACTATTCCCTGGCAAAAAAAATAAGACAGTTTCCTCTGAGGACCCCTTATAAGACATAGTGGACAGACCATGGCTGGGGCATGGGAGGACAGGTGATTGACAGAGCTATGGTATGTCACAGAGATTCTGGGAGCTCTTCTCTCACAGGCCTGTCTGTTACAGCGGGGAAGCTGTAACCCCGGGAGCAGCCTTGGATTGGGAGGGCACAAATATGGCTTAAGGCCACTGTATGCTCCCTCCTCACAGTATTAACCTAAGTAAATTTTTCTAGGATTTCTAAATAGTAATATTTTGTAGTGTCTGGCTCTAAAGGATGACAAAAATATCCTGTTCAATTTATAGTATATGGATGTTCCCGCTTATGAAGTAGTCCTTATAGCAGCAAGTCAAGTACAGAAGTAGAACTATCCTTGTTTTACTGACTGCGAAATTGTCACATGACTTGCCCGAAGTTGGTACTGTCTGTGGCAAAGCTGAGAGTCAGTTGTCTTGAGTGTAGTCCCAAGACTATCATTCTTATTTCCATGCAGTCCTCTACTTTGATTTAGCATGTTAAATTAGTGTGGTTTTGTTTTTCATTTGTTGCTATTTTCTGTTTCCTGTAACCATATAATCCTTGTGTTGCACTGCAGTTTGATGAAACAGAGAGACACACTTCCCAAAAATTAACTTTTTAAGAGACTTATGAATGTGCTGCTGCAGCATTTTAATACATCTTAATAAAGGCTCTTATGTTTACATTCTGAATAGTGTGCATTGAATATCATTATGCTTTTACCTTCTCCTACCCATGAGAAGAGTCCAGAACAGAATCTTATTTTGTAATTAAAAAAAAAAATGAGTGAGTGAATCTTTACAGAATGAAGAAATTGCTAAAGTTGATCATTATCTCTGTGGGGGGAGGGGAAGGGGCGGAGGGTGTAAGGGTGTTCTTATACCAGGAACTATGTCTCTCTTTGAATTTTGACAGCAATCAACAACCTAAACTTGAAGCAGAAGGTCCTGCACTTATGACTAAAGCAAGTGTTCAAGCTGCTAATGTAAAGCAGGGCAAAAAGAAGAGCAAACCAGCAGCAAATGTTGTAGTACAACCAAATCCTTTGGACCAAACCTGTATACATCCAGAGTCGTATGACATTGCAGAGAGGTAAGTAAAGTAGAGAATTTCTGAGCAGATTGTGGAATTAATTTTTTAAATAGTGACCAGTGATTTTTCTTACCTAATAGAGAAATCTGTTTGAGATTTACAAAATCTCAAAATACATACCAGTTAGTGTGTGGGGGTGTCAATCTCTCCTTTCCCCAAAAGAGGGAAGTTCTCACTGTGAATGAAAGACTTGGAATCAATTTTGTCCTTTTATATGTTTTTTCATTTTTCCAAAAAAGAGCTATTTTTAGAAATTAAATATGTTTTCATTTCAGTAAGGAAAATGTGTTCCAAAATGTACCTAAAACACACAGACTACACTAGTGAATTTAAAGTGCCCTTATACTGTATCTTTGGACATACCAACTATTAAAATTCTAGCAAATTTTCTTCCTACTAACCCTTTCACATTTTCCTCCAAGTGTGACTCTCACTTACCTTGCCACCAGTACTGAGCCCCTTCAATTCCATTTGCCAGCCACCTTATCTATACTACATAACGTTCAGATTTTCTGCCTGATGAAGAACAGAAGCAAACTGCTGATTGCCCCGTAAATCTGAAAATATTGCTTTGTCCCAGCCCTCTCTTATATATTACAGGAATAAATCAAAACGTGAAGTTGATGTTTGTATTTTTGTAACCTCATGTTTGTGCAGTATTAATTCCCTTCCATTTTTCTCCATACATTTAAAGTCTCCAGCAATACCATGAAGTAATGGTAGTAGTAGGTGTAGAATTCTTTTCAGCAAATCTGAGGCAATTAAACTAGATGTTACTACAGATGGATATGACAACTTTATACCTGGCAGACACACATTAAGTGTCTGTGCCCCTCATTGCTTGACATTCTATTGATCTCAGTGGAACTGATAGCACCTTACTATTCATGAGAACAAAGAGAGGCCATCACAAAAGTGTTCCATGCATCTGTGATTTGGTAGTAATAAATCTGGTTTTAGAGAAGCTTACATTGTAATCCAGAAATCCACATTTTGTGCTTTCAAAAGTAAACTAACCAAAAAACTGTCTACTTAATACTGAATTTATTATGGATTCTGATCTTCTTACTGTCTCTCCTTAAAGGTAATTAAACCATGGTTTTCTTGATTCCTAAAAGTAGTACCATTTAAATGTAGTTCAAATGACGCTATGTTACCAAGAATCACCAACTGCAGATGAATAAAGTGTGTTACTCTGTTGGCTGGTCTAAGCATAAGAGCGATTTCCTTCTAAATAAAACAGACTTTTTTGTTAATTAAAGATTGGCCATTAAAATAAATGTGTATACATTTGTGTACACACAGGTGTGTGAATGTTTATTATTGTTAGCCTTTAAAATTAAATTATGAACTTATGGGTGCCAAATTAGATGTCTGTATTAAATTCCAAATATTTGGAAGTTTTAACATGGACTCTTTTGCTGAGAGAAGAAAACATTTTATATAATACCGACCACCTCACCAGGATAGTGATAATAATTGTGAAATAATAAAGGAGTTCAGAGAAGCTATAAAAATACAAAACTCAATAGGTGAGGATTTCAACTAGCCCCACATTGACTGGATACACATCACCTCAGGATGGGATGCAAAGATAAAGTTTCTTGACACCTTAAATGACTACTTTTTGGAGCAGTTGGTTCTGAAACCCACTAGAGGAGAGTCAATTATTTATTTAATCCTAAGGGAAGCACAGGATCTGCTCCAGCAAGCGATAGCTGGACCACTTGGAAATAGTGACCACAATATCATTAAATTTAACATCTCTGTGGTGGGGAAAACACCACAGCAGCTGAATACTATGGATTAATTAATTAATTAATTAATACTATTAATTTCAGAATGGGGATCAACACAAAAATAAGGAGGTTAGTTAAACAGAAATTAAAAGGTACAGTGTCAAAAGAAAAATTCCTGCAAGCTGCATGGAAAATTTTAAAAGATGCCATAATAGTCTCAACTTAAATGTATACCCCAAATTAAAAAACACAGTAAGAGAACCAAAAAAGTGACACTGTGGTTGAACAACCAAGTGAAAGGAGTAGTGAGAGATAAAAAGGTATCATTTAAAAAGTAGAAGTTAAATCTTGAGGAATATAGAAAGGAGCATAAACTCTGTCAAATGAGGTGTAAAAATATAATTAGGAATGTCAAATAGGAATTTGAAGAACAGCTAGCCAAAAATTCAAATGACTGGTATCACATTAGCTTATCTTCCAAACTTTAAAAATGTCTCTAGAGAGGATGGTAACAATTACAGACCAGTAAGCCTAACGGCAGTACTGGGCTTATTAGTCGAAACTATAGTAAAAGGAATTTGAAGAAAAGCTATCCAAAAAATAATAGCAAAAGAATGTTTTAAGTACATCAGAAACAGGAAGCCTGCTAAACAACCAGTGGGGTCACTGGATGATGGAGATGGTAAAGGAGCACTCAAAGATAAGGTTATTGCAGAGAAACTGAATGAATTCTTTGCTTCAATCTTCATGGCTGAGGATGGCTCGATCTTCAAGGCTGAGGGAGATTCTTGAACCTGAGCCTATATTTTTAGGTGATAAATCTGAGGAATTTCAGCTCCTTGGATTACTTCGTTCTACTCCTGTGCATCACCCTCTCACCTGTTCTGTTGGAAGAAGTCTTTGAAACCTCTACTCCATCCCCTCCCCCTTGCCAGGAGTTCTGTGTATATCCCTTTCTCCAGTCCAAGGTTCCCCCTATTTTCCCTCATGCTAGGGATTTGTGCGTATTCCCTGTTCTGCCTTGCTCTCCATACTGGGGACCTGCATTCTCTCCCTGCTAGGGGCTCGATGTACCTCACACTCCCTGCTACTTCATGTCAGGAACTATGTCTCCCCCTCTCCCCCCTTCCGTATTGTTTCAGGGTTTAGTATTTTTAAACTATATTTAGAGGATCAACCAATGTGAGCTGGGGATAGTACTGTTATACTGGAATGTGTTTAATGGCTGACATAAACTAGCTCTTTGACCTGTAGACAGTTCTTCAGATGGCTGAAGTTAATGTCTCTGCTAATTGGATGCAAGGGGCTTTGGGTGCCTCACATTTCTCCCTTTCAGTTTTTCTCAATTTTTTTCCCACCAAAATCAATAGGATTCTGGCCATTGATGCTCAGAATAGTCTCTGAAATTTTGGAATTAATCAGCTGTATTGTCCAAAAGTTATCATGTCACAGAGAAACAAGGCAAATTGTCTCTGAGTTGACTTAGACACCATTTCACTTGGCAAATGAAAACATCTCAAAACATTAGAGACACGTTAGATTGAAAAATATTATTAAAGGTAATACTGTACACTTAAAAATGAAATAACCTTTAAAATCTAATTACCTGTCTGCATTCCTGCTGTTTGTTTTGGTTTTACATTTCATTCATACATGAAAAGACTAGTTAGTTATACATTTGCCTATAGTCAATTTCACTTTCTGATTCTCATGTGTTAATAGTGTAATTAAGACCCACATCACGCATTTAAACTAGAGAGGAATACGTGTGGAGCACTTCAGGTAGCAGATACACACAAAAGGCTGTATGAAATACATTGGTTATTTAATAGTACACAGCCTTACTTTGGGACCACAGGTTTAGCACATCTTGTAAAAAGTGACATGGAATTTTTAATGGCCAGACATGGTAAGGACCTTAGTTTGGTATCTTATCCAAAGGCTCGCTTGCTCACATCATACATACACAGTTATTCAGAGGGAAGACTGCCACCTACTGATTCACCAGCTCTACTTCATGCACCGCTTATGAGTTCCTTGGAGGTCTTTCATTTGTACTGACCCTGTTAAGACTGGTGAGTTCTGAAGTGACCATAGCAATGTGGTACAACTGCCAGCCATGCTATGTTTCATGTAATTTAGCCTTTGTCTAATACAGTAATTAGAAGACATTTTTTGGCTGAATAATTCTTTTTATTGTGCTTCTGACTGAACTCTCAATGTGAAATATGCTGAGATATTTAGACCCATGTTAAATTTGTAAATATTGTGTCATCTGATATGCTTACATATTTGATTCTGTTGCTTATGCGTAGAAAAAATGAGAATCTATCTAAGTAAAGTAAGGAGCAAGAAAGATAATGAATTAACCAAAAAAGTAACTTAAAATAAGTGAACAATTAAACCATTCTTAAGATTTCTTTTCTGATTCGGCCATGGTTGTTACTAAGAATGTGAGTATTCATGTTGAAATGGTTAACGGATAAGTCAGGCTAATTGTGACGAGGCACGGCTGCTCCACACTGAACCGCCGCCTGCGGCAGTCCTGTACGGAGCGCAGGGCGGCTGGGCGAGAGCCGGCGCCGCGCAGATCCAGGCGGCTGGGGGCGGCGCATGGAGACCAGGCTCCCTTCGCGACCCAGCACCGGCCAGAGATGGGGGCCCAAGCGGCCACCGGACGCTTTGTCCGGCGTGCTCTGCAGCGGTAAGGAGGGGAAGCCAGGGAAGGGCGACGGGGTGTGGCGTAACATCCCGGCGCCGCGCGCTAGGAAGTGACGGGGGAGGGAGGGAGCATGACGTGAAGCTGGCGCCTGTGTTTAAAATGGGCATCTGGCCTCCCCGGGAGGGGGGAGGGGGGGAACGGTAGGGTCGCCAAGCCCATGCGGGGACGGGGCGAGCGGCCGGGACGCCGGGGGAAGACAGGCTTAGGTAAGGGGAGAGGAAGCAGCCCAGGGCAGGGCTCCTGGAAGGCCCGCGGGCTGGCGTGTTACGGCGGGAAGCCCCGTCAGCCAGACTGGACCACTGTGGATCCGCGTCCTTAGGGCCCTAGGCTGGGGTCCGTGAGAGAGGGTGGGCCCGGACCCCCCTCCCCTACACCGGGGGACAGCCCGGAGCAACTTGCGGGGACGCGCAGCCCCAGACTGAGACTTCTTCACGGGTCAGACGCTGGTATCCGCAGGGTGGTGGTGATGGGAGATTCTAATAAACGGCATAAGTTGCCTACCCCAGTGTGCGCAACTTTACACTCATGAGTTAATCTTCATAGTTACACTCAAGTTTCCCCTCCCCCGCCCCTGCTGTCTCTGTATCAGAGGAGGGAGCAGGTGGGAGTCAGTGCTTGCGGGCAGCTGGCTTTTAAGAAGGACCCCTTGTGCTGCTGCCTCTCCATCCCGCAGAGTTGGCTCCCCCACTTGTAAATGTGTGACCACTGAAAAATTCAGCGATCATTCGTTTACCCAAAAAACAGTTTAACAGCCCTAGTTGTTACATTAGACATTTTTTAAGTTTCATTCAGTGATAGAAAAGCTCCTGGGTATAGTACCTGCCTGTATATAACCTGAAGGTAAAAATGCAATAATAATGATGTTTGTAAACAGCTTTTAATACCAAAATTTTATCCTTTAGATTGACACTTTTACTAATATGCTATAGCTGGATGCAATAGGTGTTTCTCAAAGTTTTCATTCAGATGAACAGTATTACAGGTTTAACCTCTCTAGTCTGGTACTCTTTGAGCTGGCATTATCTGACGTCTGGCATGATTTTAGTTAGCCAGATGTCCACTTATCATGAAGAATTTGCCGAACCACAGAAGGTCACTGTTGTCTAGCAGCATTACCAACACTTGCACAGCATGCTTACTGGGCTGTTAGAAAACATTTAGGCTACAGCTATACTACATGCTTTGCCAAAAGAGGCAATGCAAATGAAGCATGGATTAGCATTTTCTTGCGCTTCATTTGCATAATCTCTTTTGTTCCGTTTTTGCACAAAAACAAACTGTGGATGTTTCCTTTTTGCGCAAAAACCCCCATTTGCACAAGATCCTTATGTCTCTCCCGGGACGAAAAAGAGTGTGCAAATGAAGCGTGAGAAAATGCTAATCCGCACTTCATTTGCATTGCCTCTTTCAGCAAAGAATGTAGTGTAGACAAAGCCGTAGGGATAAATTAGAGATAAATAACAGCACAGAACACTGAGAGCCAGGACTGACAGCTGTAAACAAACTTTATGGGACTGCAGGAAACTTGGCTATATCCATGAAAAGTGCACATCCAACTAACTGAAATCATGCCAGACCATGAATGTTGCCAGATCAGAGTGTGCTGGACTAGAGAAGTTCAACCTGTACAATCACTGTCATAAAATATACCCCAAAAATAAAACTTGTGAAGTTATCTGTACAATGTAAAATATATTTTTTAATTGTATAGGTTAAGGCAGGGGTGGGCAAAAGGACCCTAATTGGCCTGGGGGCAGGGGATTGCGTGAAGCCTTCTCCCGCCCTTCCAAGAGCATGTGGCACTTTGAAGCACTGCATGCTGCTTGCAGGGCAGGGGGAAGAGCAGAGCAGGCTTTGTGTGCTCCCGCACCCCCAGGCCAATCAGGGTCTGGGGGTGGGGGAGCTGTGTGAAGCTGCCCTGACCCTGCAAGGAGCCCACATGCTCCTCTCAGGGTAGGAGGAGGCTTCCTGCACTTCCCCACCTCCAGGCCTGGGACTATGGGAGAGTGCCAAGCCTCTTCCAGGGCATGGTTGCCTAGTGGGAAGAGAGGGCAAAAGGGCTCCCCCACCCCCAGACCAATCATGGTCTGGGGGTGGGTAGCCCTGCCCTTCCCACTTAGGCCCTGCCCCTTCCTGTTTAGGCCCCACCCCTTCCGCAGTGGCCCCCGGACAAAAATTATTGCCTACCCCTAGGTTAAGGCCAAAATTGTCAAAAATAGGGTGTCTCTAACCAGGCTACTAAATTATTATTCAGGTACCTAAATGAGCGACCTGATTTACAGATGTGCTAAGGCTAAAATACATAATTTCCCTTTATGTTGAATGGTTCTTCTGCAAATGCTACAGTACCTTGGGGCACGTCTACACTATGAGATGAAGTCAAATCCACAATGGTTGATTTCTTACCACCCAGTTTTGAGAAGGTGAAAGTCCGTGTCCTCACCATAGGCAAGAATCAAATGTTGTCTGAAGTAGCGCATCCCCATTACGGAGTTTGCCATTGGCTCAGAAAGTGAGGTACCATGGGCATCTTGGCAGGCTGGGCTATACTTCTGGTGTTTGCTGCTTCCAAGACTCTGTTGCTGTTGGTTAGAGGGGCTTATGTCAGCAGTGTTCCATAAGGCACTCTTCTAGTCCCTCGCCACTTGTGCAAGAGAAAGGGGACACAGTGTGCTCACTGCTTTTTGTGCCCTGTTTGCCTGTGCAGATGCCAGAGCTCTGTGAGCATGGAGCCCAGTGTGCTGGACAGCATTGTCATGCTCAAGTCTCTTGTGGTGCACCTCATTGTGCTGTACTTTGAGAAAGTATGCATGTTGCTCCTCTAGTAAGAGGAGGAGGATAAACCTTGGTGTGGCGCACAGGTGCCATTCAGGCAAGCCCTGGTGCTTGAGCTAACACAGCCACCAGTCAATATCCTGGACAGAGTGCAATGCCAATTCTGGTGTCGGGATACAAGTTCAGACTGGTGGGACTGCATCGTAATGCAGGGATGGGGCTATCATCAGTGGCCACAGAACTTCTGCATGCACAAGACCACATTCCTGCAGCTCTGTGAATGGCTTTCCCCTGCCCTGAGGCATCAGGATACCCGCGTGAGACCCATTCTGTGTAGATGCGTGTAGCAATTGCCCTATGGAAGCTTGCCACAGTAGACATCTACCAGACACTGGGGAATAAGTTTGGGGTGGGTAAATCTATGGTTGGGGCTGTTTTCATACGAGTACCCAAAGCCATCAATAACATCCTGCCATAGAGGGTTGTTACAAGAAACGTGGACAGCAAGCACATCCTCGTCTTGGCCCCCAAGCACCGTGTCTCAGAGTACATCAACTGCAAGAGATACTTCTCCATGGTGCAGCAAGTGTTGGTGGATCACAAAGGCTGCTTCGTCAACATCACCGTGGGATGGTTGGGAAAGATGTATGACACCCGCATCTTTCAGAACTCCCGCTTCTTCTAAAAGATGCACATCAGGACTTTTTTCCCAGACGAGACAATCAGAGTCAGGGAGGTGGACATGCCGATAGTGATCCTGGGAGACCCAGTCTATCCCTTGTTCCTGTAGCTCATGAAGATCTACATGGGCAGCCTGGACCCCAGCAAGGAGAAGTTTAATAATAGGCTAAGGAGGTGCAGAATGGTGGTGAAAAGGGCGTTTGGATGTTTAAAGGGGAGGTTAAGGAGTCTCCTGATGCACTCACTCAGATCCAGGGGGAACATTCCATTCATGGTGTCAGCCTGTTGTGTGCTCCATAATCTGAGAGAGAATAAAGGGGGACTTTTCTGGCAGGGTAGGGGACTGAGGCAGAGTGTCTGGCCTGAGAGTTTGAGCAGCTGGGCACCAGCACCATGAGAGTAAAGTTTGTGAATTCACCAGAAGTTCCCTCCCCGGGCTTGTTGATGGTCTGGGAGACCTCCTGCGAGGAGGTGACTGGCTGCAGTGTCATAACCAGCTCCTGGCTCTCGGGCATCAGCAGCTAGATAGTCTCTTCCTCGTGCCCCTCCGCCACCCTCCTCTCCTCTTGTCTGGACTTGATGACCACAGTGGGGGAGCTGGCCTCCCTCCCCCAGAATGGCATCCAGCTGGTTGTAGTAGCAGGTGTGAGGTGCCACCCCAGAGCATTCACTCTCTTCCTTGGCCTTATGAGATGACTGGTGCAGCTCCTTGCTTTTCACCCTGCACTGCTGGGCATCCCTGGATTATCCTTTGACCCTGAGGCAGCTTGCGATCTTGCCATAGATCTCAGCATTCTGCTAGCTGGTTTGGAACTCGTGCAGAGTGGCTTCATCTTCCCATACCTTGATAAGGTACAAGATCTCATGGACAGTCCAGGCTGGTGCTTCTTTGTGCCCCTGTGAAGTGAAGGCTGTGGGAGCAGAAGTACTTTCCGTCATCACCAGTGTTCCTTCTAACACTTGCCATCCTTGGGTGTGCTAAATTTTCTTTTGGGTAGATTGAAATGTCTTATGTACACCACCAATATTGAGGTTGTATGTGGATGTGCACTGTGTCCCAGTACACACACACAACCTAGGTATAAATATATATTTTAAACAGTCCATAGATATGGAAGACAGTATATTAAAACAAGGGACAATTAACAAGGAGCAGTGCTTAAGATAGTTTTCTTTATTTAATTTCATAATAAATAAACAACACTACCCTTGGAGTATGTGTGTTATCGTCCTTTCTAACAACTCAAGCTAGTAAACACACCAAAATGGGGCTTACTACAAATAGCTATAAAAATAAAAGACCTGAACATTAAATAAAAATCTAAAAAATATGCACAGCTTCAAGGTGCTAAACAAATCTATGAGTCAACTAGAAATAGTCATGCTCTCCTTGAAAATATTAATACAATATTTACTGACACTGGAAAGTAGAGTGAAAGGTATTCACTCAGGCTTATATATTTTCTCTGGGGAATGTTTAGGATCCATGCTATGCAAATGAAACAGATCTATAAAACAGATAAACGCTTTGGTTTGAAACTTTCACTTTGTGTGTGTCACTAACTCAAAGAGTCGACGCCCCCAGAGCACTTGTCCAGAATCCAACTCCAATTGAAGGGCAAAAAAATTAAGTAGCATCTATGGTAAAGTTCTTCCAGTGTTAAAATGTAGCATATATTAACTAGTGACACAGGATTTTTAAAAAAAAATCATTAAGATCGGAGTTTGCAGATATCTAAAACATTTAAAAAAATTGTTAAAAGAATCCTTTCTTACCTTAAGCCATTAAAACCTATGTAAACTTTGTTTGAAATGTAATCA
>CM057847.1:32102793-32118918 GCA_030068395.1 Apalone spinifera | reverse complement strand
ACCTTAAGCCATTAAAACCTATGTAAACTTTGTTTGAAATGTAATCATGCAAATGTCATAAGCTAAGCCTTTTGTTTTAGTATTCAAAAGCAGCCTAAAAGCTTTTAACCCACTGAAATTTTGGTACTACCTCATACAACTTGCCCCAGCCTAAGAGAGAATCCTATGTCTGCAGCCCAACTAGGGCTGATGTGCTGAGACAGACAGGATTTGACTCTTTCTGCCTGCAGCCCAGATGGAAACAAGTTACGACACCCCAAACAAACTCCCCTCTGTTCCTCCCCCACACTGCACAGATGCCAGCACTACCACCTCCCATTTCCCCCATCTACCTCATGCAGTTTGCTCCCTCTCTCCCCACCCAGGAACCTAGAGGAGCATGCTGGATTTCCTCACAGGAAGCTGCAGGCAAACCTGGCTGCTGTAATCAGATTGCTGTAATCAAACCTCTCCCGTACTTACTGCACACCTCTGGCTCCCTCCCATCCTAGCCACATACTTCCTCCCTCCCTCCTCCTTATGTCCACTTCTGTACCAGCACACTCATTGTTTGGAGCAGGGAGCTTCTGCTGCTCAAGGAGTGCCCCTCCCAAGCAAGGAAGCTCTCTCTGTGGCAGCCCTAAACCTATGGGCAGAGCTCAGTTAGCAGCTATATGACCGCCCTGCCACGCAGCTTACAGGGAGCTTAGGTCATCACAGTGTCCGTCGGATAACTGGAAGAACTTACGGCGTCATGTCCCATGGTGTGCTGCTTGCTTGCGATGGGCTCGCAAGGCTGTCCCATGGGACAGGCCCTTCTACGGTTCTTGGGGCTTTTTGAGCTCAGCAGAGGATAGTAGAGGCAGAAGTTCTGGCCAGAGCAGTCTTAGGGTATGTCTACACTACATGGCTCCATCGACGGAGCCATGTAGATTACCTTTGTAGACATAGGAAACTGAAGTGGCAATTTAAATAATCGCCGCTTCATTTAAATTAAAATGGCTGCTGCACTGTGCCGATCAGCTGTTTATCAGCACAGCGCTGTAGTCTGGATGCTCCGCGGTCTGCATCAAAGGCATTTGTCGACCTCCCTGGTATGCCTTGTGGGATGAGATTTAAATTGCCACTTCATTTTCCTATGTCTACAAAGGTAATCTATATGGCTCCGTCGGATGGAGCCATGTAGTTTAAACATACCCATAGCTGCAGGAGGCCTCCTGAAGGCCAATAGCATCAAATTTTTGACAACTCTGTATCTATACTAGCATAACTTCAACTGTGCATGATTGGGAATAGCGTTACTCTTAGTGAAAAGCAGTACAGACATGAACCTGCATCACCCCTAAGGGTGATGCAGTTGGGTTGGTAGTGTGGACACATCACTTAGAAAATCAACCAGCTAAATTTGGTTTAAAGTCCTAGTGTAGACCAGGTCTTGGTGAACTGGAGGCTACCTTGGTAGTCACTGGGTGCTAAGCACTTTTGAAAGTTGACACTTATTTAGATGCTTAAATAAGGAGATATTAGTCTTCTATTTTTGAAAATACTGTACCTTGAGGATAGCAGCACTTATCATATGGTACAAACTCTGCTTCATAACCTGCACTTTTAAAATCCTAAATGTGGGAGACTTATTCCTATAGAAGGTTTTCAGAACTGTGTTCATTATATTATTGAATCCACGTCGAGCAGGGCTGGGCAGGAGGCTATCAGCAAGACGTATCCTGCCCACATAGCTCTTTCATCCGGCCTGCAGCAGCTCTCAGACTCATTGCTTGGGAGGCATGAGCCCTTTTAACTCCTGCTATTTAAAGGACTTGCACCTCCCTGGCAGCTCCCAGGCAACGTGTTAGCAGTGGACCAGGAGCTGTGAGCCTTTTCAACAGCTTCTATTTAAAGGGCTCACGCCTTTCCCTTGGCTGCTAAGGCACAAGCCCAGTAAACAGAAGCAATTGAAAGGGCACCACCCGGCCCTGCCGCTAATGCGTTGCCTGGGAGCCCTTTCAGCTCTTGCTATTTAAAGGTCCCCCACCTTCTGTCTAAGGCCCCACCCCTTCCAGGGCGACCCGCAACTACTTCCAAAACTTATGAAATGCCCCCCTTCAAAAATTACTGCCCACTTCTGTCTTGGGGTGGGCGGGACTTATTTTTCCTCCTTCAGCAACTATCATTGCACAATTTGGAAAGTCACATGGTTAAACCCTATGATTACAGTATCATGGAAAATGTGCTATGCATTGTACAAAGAAATTGTAAGGGTCATTCTCTGCAGGGGGCTGTCCATTCTTCCACGAGAAAAAATATTTAACAAAAATTGTATTGTATTAAAAAGTAGATGTAACTGTTTATTTTAAAACAAAAATAAGCCAGTAATTCTTATCCACCACTCTTATCTAAATTATAGAGGCACACGTCCACATTATAGATTCATGACATACAAAAATCATCTATTTTTAAACAATGTTTTTGAAGTACAGAAGTCCACCGCTTATTTTCTTTTTCTGAAATATTTTATTGCTTTAAAGGCCAAGGAGCATTTTGTTACTATTTTAATATTTGATTAAAAATTGTTCCCAAGTGGTGACTCTTCTTGCCTGGTTTCAGACCAGAACCTATTATACAGCTGATTTAGAAATCCCTGAAAAACAGGGGGTTTCATAATGGAAATACTGAGGTAATCTTTAGTAATAACAGCACAAATGGTGCTGATATAATTGATTTATGGCATTGTCTTCTTAACTCAAAAATCTGTACAACTTCTGTAAAATAATTGGAAAACATTTTGGTGGTGGTTTAATATGCTATACAGATTATCAAATTTTTTTTGTTCATGGTTTTCACTCTGTCAAAGCCTTGCTTTATGATGCATTCTACAAACATCAGAACATGCTCAAATATTCTGAATTAAAAAGAAAAGAAAAATATGGTCTCCTAGATCTTAAACCAAAGGAATTTCTGCATAATGCCTTTGTGGGCAGCATATTTTCCTGCAAGTCTGGGACTGTGTTTTAAGTTTTACAGATTTCTAAATCAGCTATAAAATTGGCACTGATCTGAAACATGTCAAGCAGAGTCACCACTTCAGAACAATTTTAAACCAAATGTATTTGTGAACATCAGTTTACAGTGGCATATCACCCTCCATACAATTAACAGAGCAAGTACAAGTTATCCATGTTCTGAAGATGTATTGTAAAAATGCCAGTAGGAAAACAAAGACAACATGTAAGAAGTCCTCAAGAATTTAGAACCAGGTAATAGTCATATTGCCTATAACATTTTTTATCATTGTATCCATCTGCTGGACTTAGTGGGTATCCACTAACTAAATCTAAACATTTGTGTTTAAACAAATATATGCATCCCAGGGAAAATACTAATCGTTAAGGTTACAATTCTGTCACTAAAATCTGAGATTTCATGACTTTCTGGGACCTCTGTGACTACTTGTGAGGCAAGGCCGGAGCAGCTGTCAACCTCCAGGGCCACCAGAACAGCTGACTGGCGGCCAGCCTCAGGGTTGCCAGAGCCATGTGGGGGAGGACAGGAGAAGCAGCACTGCAGCAACTGACCGACAGCCAGTCCCAGGACCTCCTGAAGCAGAGTGGAGCTAGAGCAGCTACAAACTAGCACGGCTCTGTTAGCACCCCTCCTGGTGTTTTTAGTAAAAGTCCAGGACAAGTCACAGATTTCAGTGAATTTTTTTATCATTGTCCACAAACTGTCCCGGACTTTTACTAAAAATACCCATTACATAATCTTAACCTTACTCATTTAATAAAGGACAGAAACCAGCGTATGTATATGATGTACACAAACTGCAGCATATGGCATGCAGGTTATATTTCAGTGAGATTGACAATTTAGGAATCTTGTGCCTCTGATCATAAAAGGTGTTTAAATATGTGATTTAGCAGTATTCAAGTGGGAATCTCCTTTTGCAAATTATACCATTGCAAGACTTTGTCTTGTGTAAGCTGATGTAACAATGTGGTTGGTTACATACTGAAATTTCTTTTAAATGTATTTACAAGATTGATTAAATTGAATATTTATGCCTCAGCCATATTTTGTGTGTCTATAATGCTATGATCAATACTCCGTTTGATTTAAAAACTTAATCGTATGCTTAATATTAAGCACATTACTTAAATCTCATTGAAATCAAGTCTGTGAAGTTAAATGCTTTGCTGAATTAGGTCTCATCTTGGTGTTATTTTAAGATGTGATTATTTATGTTTAGATCACATCTTTGAAATTTGCTAAAGCAAGGGCAGTACCCCTGCAGTTTTCCACCATTTGTCCGTAATTTGGATTCCAATTTACAGTAGACTTCCGATAATCTGGCACCTTTGGGACCTAGGTGGTGCTGGATTATCAGCTATGCCGGAGTACCGGGAGGTACTATAAGGGGACATACTCTCAACTCAATCCTCCTTCCCTTCCCTCCCCTTCCTTCTCTTTCCCTCCCCTCCCCTTCGCCAGAGCCAAACACCTCCCCTCCCTGCTGTAACCCAGTCCCCTTTCTCCCCCAACCTTCTGATCGGGTCCCAAGGTAGCTGCCTGTGCTCAGCGGCCAGCTGCTAGCAAGTGCAGGCTGGACGTTGTGTGCGCTGGGGACCGTGAGCGGAACGGCGTGGGCCAGGAGTGCGCATGCAGCTCACAGCGGCCTGGCCGTGAGAGCAGCTGACCTGAGCACTTCTGGGTTCCAGTTGGTGCCGGACTATTGGGAGTGCCGGACAACTGGATGCCGGACAATTGGAGTTTTACTGTATTATGCAATACTCAGAATAAGTGTGTATCTCAGAGACTTTGAGAAGTCTTGTGACATTCCTATTCTTTTATTTCATACCAGAATTCCCAGACATACCTCTTACTCTTGCAGGTTGCTCTACTGAACAACAAGATCAATATCTATTTGCTCTGTAAAAAACAAAATAGTATTTTTCAATTCACCTCATACAAGTACCATATTGAAATCTCGATCATGAAAGTTGAATTTACAAATGTAGCATTATATACAAAAAATACCATTCAAAAATAAGTGTAAAACTTTAGAGCCTACAAGTCCACTCAGTTCTACTTCTTGTTCAGCTAATAACTCAAGAACAAGTTTGATTACAAATTATAGCAGACAATGCTGTCTGTTTCCTATTTGCATTCATTGGCAAACCAAGCACCATCTAGACCATTCCTAATAGATATTTGTCTAACCTGCTCTTAAAAATCTCCAGTGAAGATTCCACAATCTGTCTAAGCAATTCCAGTGGTTCACT
The DNA here is from genome assembly GCA_030068395.1 of Apalone spinifera. Lineage (NCBI taxonomy): Eukaryota > Metazoa > Chordata > Testudines > Trionychidae > Apalone > Apalone spinifera. The sequence goes on along the minus strand of CM057847.1, from coordinate 32,113,663 downwards.
ACCCTGACAGGAAGTTTTTCCTAATGTCCAATCTAAATTGCCTTTGCTGCAGTTTAAACCCATTTCTTGTTCTACCTTAGAGATTAAGAATAATATTTGTTTCCCTTTTCCTTGTAACAACCTTTTAGGTACTTAAAAAATGCTACCATGTCCCCTCTCAGTCTTCTCTTTTCTAAACTAAACAGAATGTTTTCAGTCTTCTTTCATAAGTCATGTTTTCTAGACATTTGCACATTTTTGTTGCTCTTTTTTGAACTTTTTCTAATTTGTCCACATCTTTCCTGAAATCTGGTATCCAGAACACAAAACTCCAGTTGAGGCTTAGTCAGCATGGAGTAGAGCAGAAGAATTACTTTTTGTTTCTTTCTTAAAATGCTCCTGCCAATACATTCTAGAATGTTTACTTTTTTTCCCCTCTTTTTTGCAACAGTTGCCTGATACTAAACTTATGGTTCAGTATGACTCCCAGCCTGTTTTCTGCAGTACTCTTCCTTAGGCTGTAATTTTCCATTTTATATGTGTGCAAGTGATGTTCCTTCCTAAGTGCAGTACTTTGCATTTGTCATTATTGAATTTCATCCTGTTTACCTCAGACCATTTCTCCAGATATATATCTATATAAATATATAGATATAAATATCTCTATTGACTTGTTGTTAAATATTCACACTAGAATATTTGTCTAAGCCATTTAAATATTTTCATAATGTTTGAAAATTAATTTTGTACCAGCAACCAATTAACTTAGAGAATACACAAATGTTACATGACAATTTTATAATCCAACACAGCAGCTGAAATATTAAGAGTTTATATTATGTTGGATTTTGATACCACCGCAACCTTCTTTAATTTGCATTATGAATAAATAATACTTTGATATTTATAATTGTTTGACCCATATAGTTTAACTGTTATGTAGTACTGGCAAATATATAGCTTCTATCTAGCTAAGAACATGCTAATACAAAATTTTGTTTTTGAAGTGAAAGTATTGCATCACCATTAACTCATGTGCACTCTGACAAGATGTAATGGCATATCATGTTCCATTGTTAGCTCTTAAGTCACATTGCTGGAAATGATTACATAAAACAGAATGACTATGACTAAAACCTATATGTAGCTTTAAGAACTACTGTACCTCACAAAGAAACTTCTTCTTCAAAAATAGTTTTTAAATGCACTGCAATTCTCTTTTGGAAATGTGTTGCTTTTTTAATTTTCTTTGTATTGTGCTCAGAAATTTTCTTTAAGCACTACAAGGTCTGTGTTTATAATTTTGTGCAGATGTGTATGTTAAGAGAACATGATTTGCTTATTTGTTACATCTATGCTGCTTTTCTTACTTTATCTGAGTAAGATGGATGGAATTATGTATTAAATAAAAACATCAGTGACTTAGCATGACCATTTTCTTCATGTTCTGTAATAGCCCAAAGGCTGCTCTAGAAATGAAAGCTTTCTGTAGAACTTCGTGAGTAGTATGTAATAACCTCCTCCAGTTTTCATTTTTTAAAAACAAGATTCTGATAGCTTTATCTCAGTTGACATGCCTTTATATGAAAACAATTCATAATTAACTCAAACATTCAGTATCTGAAGATGGGGGGCAATATATTCTACTGTATTAAGAGTGATCAAAGTCATGAAAAAAATATCATCTTTAACATAATTTTTGTGGAATGTTTTAAGTATTGAGTTTCCATGGAGATATGATGGATGCTGCTAAACTGTATATTTAACTGCTAATTACAATTTTTTACTTTACTAATTTGCATACACAAGAAAATAGTCGGAGAAGAGATTGTTCATTACAAAGTCTATAATTTGGTTTCTTGTAGAACTGGAACTGTCAGTTACAAATTTGTTAAATTATTATTTCTAATTAAGTATCATACAGAATAAGCTTTTAACATAACAGAAAAGTAAGTAAGGGAAGTTGCTTGTCACCTAGTTTATTCATATTTTTTCTAACTATATCTTTTTTTTCTGACCTTGCTGTCACCCAAAGAAAGTGCTCTAAATAAGAGAGCATTTAACTTTGTTCTTAGCAGTGACATTTAAAAATATTGATGATCAATATAATGCATTACTGCTGAGTGAGAGCTTTGGGCTTTATATTGATTTTTGTTCTAAATGTCCTCAGGACACACACATTTGAGTGAAAAATGATATATGAAACATGTAACCAATTTAAAGTCTTTTTTAAACAATTACATCTATAATCACTAATTAATATGGAAATATTTTAGGATATAGTTTCTCATCAGAACCTAAAAGATTGTGAATCTCTAAAATAATAATTTTATTCTTTCTATTGAGGATGCTTATGTTTTTTGGTGTTAGGCATTTTTATAATACTACAAACATTCTAGTTTTATCAGAGTTGTCAGTATTAGGAGCTGTTAACAAAAGGAATTTAGGTAAAGACAGTTCCTCTGAAAAGACGCCCTGTTCAGGAAGGTACTGAAGCAGATGCATAATTTTAAGAACATGAGTAGTTCTACTGAAGTCAGGGTAAATGTCATACTTAAGTATGTTCCCGAAATTGAACCAAATTTCTGTTCTTGACCTTAACAGTATTAAACTATGAATGGTAACTTAGAACTTGACTCCTACCATTCTCACTCATCTGTGAAATCCTTATCCTTAGTCCATTATCTTCAATGATATTCCAAAACCAAGGAAACTTGTGTGAATAAGGATTTAAGGTCTTTCTCAGAGCCCTAATTCTTACTCTTTTTCTTCCCAAAAATCTGCACATAATCCTATATCGTCATCCACACATTTGAAAGATCTGTATATAATTTTTGTGAATCTGTCAGCATTCCATGTGGTTACATTTTTTTAACAGTGAAATCTACCCTGTTATAAATTTACAATATGAACGTACTTTTATGGTGAAAAAATGTTACTTGAAGGTAGTCAAGATGAATTTTCCATTTGTGGTAAAATAAAGCCAAGAGCATGAATGTCAGCAGGCTTGTTTATAGGTCTGCTTTGTGTAGCATATATTATTTAGGACATTGAGTCAGGAGGCTGGCTGTTTGTAGGGATTGTCATGTTACATCTGCCATGTCAATCAAAGCTCAGGCAGCTGTTGTCTGTCACTGGTGTGGCGTTGTCCATCTTTCAGCACTTAACAGTCAGCAGCTCTTTCTTAGCTGTGCTGTGGAGACCATACTGCACAAACTTGCACACATTTTTAGTACAGTCTATGCAGCCATTGTTAATATTCTTTTCAGGTGGAGGGAGAATAGTGCATGTCCTTTATCATCTTCATAGTGCTGCTTTGGATAAAGCCCATAGATTAGATAAAATTACAGTTGGTTTAAGGGAATATGCTCATGTGAACAATTTATAATGATGTTGGTAAAAATTGCATTTGCTTTGATACTTTGCCTTCTTGTTATCCAGCCAGTTAAAATTCTTTGGCAATAGTAAAGTGATACCAAAAGTTGAAAATTATTTAGTTTAAAAAAAAAAGGATTCAGAGCCAATGCCTGTTACTGAATTCTTGTGTTGTTTTAGTGGTTTTGTAGCCACATTTTCAAATGGTTATTTTTAATGCTTTTCTCTCCTGGTGTGAAAGAACCACATAAAAAGGGGAAGCTGATTGACACTGACTACAGGAGGGGAAGCTGTAAAACAGACTATATTCAAAGTGCTGTCCAAGCTAAAAATAATCTGAAAAATAGAGAAAATAACTTTAATAATTTTCAGAGGTAATAATCTTATGAGTTACTTTTATTTGGAAAAAATTAGGAATATAACTTATAAACCTACAATATCCCTTTGCTTAAGCCAGCTCTGAGGGTAGAGGATATTATCCACATTTCAATTGAGACTGAATTGCCCATGTCACATAGTAAATCAGTGGAAGAACTGGGTAGAATTCATAAATTTTGATTTCCTGTTGTTTGGTGAAGTCCTGGCCCCATTAAAGCCAATGGTAGGTTAGCCACTGACATCATTGAGGCCATTTTACCTTTATTAATATTCCTTTGATTTCAGTTTTTGAAAGAGAACATAAGTAGTTCCATGATTAATATCAATTTAAGATTTGCAAAATTCTATAGTAATTAGGTTGATATATATTTAACTCTTCAATCCCCCACTGGAGAGACATCTCTGTTCCATGAACACAAAAGCATGCATTAATAGCAATTTAATGGAGGGCAAATTCTGCTTGAAAATCAGCTGCAGCATCAGAAGTGCAATGTCTTTGGCTCTGAGGGAGGAAGTCAGTGTTTCACAAAGTAGCTTATTTTATTAGCAGAAAACTAGACATAAGATACAAAGGTAGAGCATAGGAGAGCTATCTATTCTATTGTCAAATTGACACACCCACCCCAGGTAGAAGAAATATAATACTTCATGCTGAACAAAATACTTCTCAGTTGTTCCTTTAAGGCACAACCCTGCATTGGTACATGTCCTTGTTTCACTCCTCCTCAGCTCAGTACCAGTTGCCTGCGCAGGGCTCCTCAGTACTGCCTTGGTCTTCTCCTTTGGCCTTTTCAATGTCTGAAGGGAAGTCCTTCCATTCCAGGAGACCAGATATGCTTCCAGGCACAGGAGTGACCATGACATATCACGGCACCCCCAATGGCCACCACCACCTCTGTGGCTTTCTGGCCCCCCTAGCCATATTACCAGGCCCAAGGTGCCTCCTCCATGGCCTTATGGCATCACGCCAGGTCTCAAGGGGATACCTCCATTCCTCATGTTTCCAAGGCCACATGCTTTCTATTGTGAGGGACTCAACAGCCAAGAAAGCCCCCCAGCAGCCTCCTCAGCCTCTGGGGTCACTGGGTCACAGCTCCCCTGAGAGTCATCAAGAGGATCTTCAGGAGACAGTGCCCTTTCTGTGGCCTCATCATCTTTATCTCCTGATGAGATGGTGGTAGGGGCCTCCATTTTAGTGCCTCCTCCTATCAACCATAAGGCCCACCAGGACATGCTTCATCATATGGCCTGCAAAATAGGCCTCCGAGTAGAGGAGGTGACAGAAGTAGAAGACGCTCTGGTTGACATCCTGACCCTGGAAAGGCCATCAAAGATTGCCCTCCCATTCATTCAAACAGTGGAGAAAAATAATCTCTTAATCTGACAAACCCAGACTCTATTCCTCCAAAGGCAAAAGGTGTTGAGGGGAAGTACTATGTGCCCTTTAAGAGCAATCAGTGTCTCTAGTCTCTGCCATCCCCACGCTCCCCATTGGTCTCTCCAGTCAATGAGTGGGAGTGTCAAGGTCAATAAGCCCTGGTGCCCAAGGCCAAAGAGGCCAAGAGCTTGGATATTTTTGGCAGAAAGATGTACCCTTACCACAACGACTGGCTGCTGAGGGGCCAAAGGTTAGGCGTTCTGCTCAACTTAAAAAGGTGACACTTGTCCCTGTCCAAAGGATAGAGTTTATCATGGCAGTTCTTGTATCAGATCTTTTCTGTTGGAATCACAATTCCAGGGCACAATTCATCTAGTCTCTTGAGCGTTTTCCCTCCTCAGGCACATGGCATAGTCGTGCATGCCAGGCTAAGACTGAGGTCACTCCAAGCATGGCTCTTTTCAGTTTACCACCCTGTTTGGGCAAGTCTGGATCTAATCCTGATGGTGCCTCAGCAGGTCCTCGACACTCAGTCACATTGGAGGATTTGCCTGGTAGTATGCATAGGTTTCCCCTTTCATGCTTCCCAACACGAGATGACCTAGTCATGCCTGTGTTGGATCTCTGTTGGGGACCATACTTGGGAGGTCTGTGGACTCAGGGTAGGTAGTTGGATGACAGGACGTTTCTCCACATCAATGTCACAGAGCACAGAGTGGTTCATTTGACCTGTCAGATCTTTCATGCCACTTTGCAAGGTCACAGCTTGACGGTTCTGACAGACAATAGCACTACTGCATTCTATATCCGCAAGCAGGATGGTGTGCGGTCATTGCCGTGGTGTTGAGCTCTCCTATGGGAGTTTTGCATAGCCCACTCTATACACCTGGAGGCTTCTTGGCTCCAAGGAGTCTGGAATGTAGTGGCCGACCACCTCAGAAGATCATCTTGCCAACCACTTACGGCTGAGAAATGTGATGTCCTCCATTCCATCTTCCACTATAAGTTTCCCCCTGTGGATCTGTTTGCAACTGAGTGAAACAAAAAATGCCCCCTCTTTTGCTTGTTCTGCAACTACAGTCCTGGGTCCACAGTGGACATGGTTATGCTGCCTTGAAAGGGTTGGTTAATGTATGCCTTTACCCCAATTTCCCTTGATTCACAAGATCATTCTCAAGATCTAAAGAGACAGGGCCAAAGTAATCCTGCTGGCTAACCTCTTCCATGGCTTTCTTAGCCCATGTCCTAATTCAGTACATATACAGGTCAGCCACCTGGTCCTCAGTTCATACCTTCCTGGCACATTACACCATTGATCAGTAGGCAAGAAATGATGCAGCTATAGGTAGGGCAGTTCTGCAATCAGTAGTACACTAATTCTGTGGAGTTGCTTGGGAATCACCTAATTGGAGTCTATGTGAAAAAGCACTCGAGAAGAAAAAATGGTTATTCACCTCTCGTAAATGTTCTTAGAGATGTGTTATTGACATCCATTCCAATGCCCACCTTCTGTAAGAATACCCGTTAAGAAGGAACAGGGGGGCAGGTGGATCAGCAGGGTCATATAGAGCATGTTATACCAGCGCCACTCCAGGAGGCTTCCTGGCTGAACCAACAGATGCTGTTGGGGGAAAGTTTTCTATGTTCATGCACGCAGTGCACACACACCTAATTGGAATGGACATGAACACCATATCTCGAAGAACAACAATTGTGAGAGGTGAACAACCATTTTTTGCATTTTCACAGGGGCGGTGGTGTGGAACACCTCCAATGCTGCTCCCTATTCTGCAGAGGATGTGCCTGTTACTGAGCCGCTTAGTGGAGTCCAGCTGATTTCCATTCTTCTCCCATCCTGTGTTCAGATTCTGTTCTACAGGCTGGTGCAGAAGTGTGGGATAGGTCCATGGACCCTGGTGGGGAGAGTGGAGGGAGTAATTCCTGCGATTCCTTGAGCACAAGGACTATGCTTGCTGTTATGTCAAACATGCAAAGGCAGAGGAAGTCATGTTCCTTCCCATTGTCCTACTGTGCACCTTCATAAAGGACAGGCATAATCAAACCCCTCATGAATCCTGAACAAGTAGGGTTCTGCTTGGTGAAAGATGTCTCTGGTGATTGCTTCATTTAGTAAATATATTATCTTGTTTTTCATAGTATAAAAAGTATTGAAAGACAGGGTTTTTTTTAGAATTTCTCGTCCTTTTATTGATGTTGAGGATAATTGGCCATTGTGATTACTAAAATAAATGCAATGTGTAAGACACGTCATGAAAATGTATACTTTGTGTGTGCATTCAGTAGCTAATTCCTGGGTATATAATCAAACTATGCTCTTGAACACTGTGTATGTCTCTACTATAGAATTCAGAACCCAATATTTAAAATGGTCAGGTGCTTCTCTTTATTATTGAATGTTTTTATTTTCAGTGTTAGATAAGTAAGCCAAAATATGCAGTTTCTTGATTTGGTGGTGAAGGAAACACAGCAGTTAAATAGTGAGCATTGAGTGATTTTATTCAGTTAGTATTTGAACCCTTAATTATACTTGCCCAACTTTTATATGCAGGTCCTAGGCAATAGATTATTTTGTAAAGCTTTTTCATCCTTTTAATTAAATTATCAAATTCAGAACCAGAAAAGATTATTTATACTTCACTAAAACTTACAAATATTATCATAGCCATATTTTCATTTTAATAAAATTAATTAAAAGTCTTAATAAAAGAATTTCAAAATGAAATTTTCAATTTTTGAAGTATTTTTCATGAAAAATTGGGATTTTCTGTCTTATTTAATTTTGGTATAAAATGAATCATCATTAATATTGGAAACCATTTTGGAAATAATAGGGTTCATGGATAGCAAGCCCTAAAGTTAAGCTTGAGAAGTGGATTCTATTCTGAACTTTGTTCAGACCTTTAGTAATTCATATCCTTCAGGAAAAGTTACTCTTATATTCAAACTTTACATGCTTGGCCTCAGCCCAAAGGTGAACTGAAAAGTGCAGAATGTTTGAGTTATGCTAAGGAGAAAGAAGTACACTTTTCTTACGGCTTTTTTTTAAAAAACAAGATGTTTTTGGGCTTATAAGAGCTCAAAAATAGTTTGAACTTTAAACTTGGCAAGATTTCAATCCTCACTGCGGGCTATACAACTATCTCTACTGATCTTACAGATTATTGCTTTTTTGTTGTTGTTTTGTTTTAATTCTCAAGGTTTTTAACTTTCATTGGAGGAAATCCAAATGATATAGGAAAACCTGATATGCAACACAAAATAAATGTTGTAATTCAAAAAGAAGGACTAGAAGGAACAGCAAAAAGATTAAATACAACAGTACATACGCTTCAAATCATCATTGATGGTCTGACTCAACCAGAAGGCTTTGACATCCGAACAGGTAAAATTGAATGCCTTGCTTTATAAAAGCAGTTTTGTTGTCATCTGGAATTTAGAATGTTTGGGGTTTTATTATTTAAACTGCAGGTTTTTCTTCTAAGCTAGCAGAAGATTTAGTGGATGTGTAGTTCCTCCCTTTAATCCTGTAAAACAGAGAAGAAAGTACTACAGCATGCAGTCAATCACATAGTGTTTGCTGGCTCGGTAATTAAGGAGGGTGAATCCTGTCTTAAATCATGACCTTTTTAGCCATAGGAAGATGGGATGCGGGGCTTTTAACTGATAAGACAGTTGTCCTACATTGACTGTGAACTGATTAAATCTATTATTGGCTATTGTGGGAGAAGCATGAGACTATACTAAAAACAGTAATAGTAAAGATGTATGGAATAGTAATTTAAAATTTTGATTTATTGGGAGTTTGGGTCACACACTCCTCAGAGAAAAGTTTATTTGGAGTACATGGTTCATGACCCACCACTGGTTAGATAGTCACAGCAGTGTAAACAAGTTTGGAGTGGGAGAGAGTGAGGAAGGCGTAGGAGAAGAGAGGGATATATCTGAAGGTGCCCTGATCAGCGAACCCTACACTGGATACACTGTATCCTTTCACAACTGCAAGAGATAAAGGTAGGCAACAGAAATACAGGCATGTAATAATAAATAGTAGACTGATACTTACAGAGAAAATACATTTCTTCTCTCAACATTCATTGTTTTGCTTTAAGCCTTAATTATTATAGTTATTTATAAATGCATCCCACTAATGATTCCGGAAATCCATTTCCTATCTTTTAGTAATTTCATTCTGGAGCTCTAATTTTTAATTTTCAGGGAAATGGAGTATCTAGCAATAAATATAAAAACACACTGTGTTTCTCCACATCAAAATAAATGTCAGTTCTTAATGCAAAGATTCACATTTTAATGCACCTATAGTGGTATAATGGTGGAAGATTTTTGGAACAGTCTTTTGTAGACTTTTGTAGCCTGTGACTGGAACTGTGCTAATAGCAGTCATGCTCAGACATAGTTTGTAAATGCATTTGTTACTAATATTTTTCTTAGTACAGACTGGGATTTTTTGTTTGCTTGTTTTGAACTGAACCAACCCAAGTCGAAGTATTGACTGCCTTTAGGGGAACAATCCATTGACAGCAGGTATGACTGGCACCTTCTCAGTGGCCTTATCTAGCTGAAATTTGCCGCCTATGCACTTCCCCTGGTGACAGTAACGATGTCCTCTGTAATTAAGGGGGTTCCAGACAGGTTCAAAAGTTTTTACCTGCTCTAGTAAAACTTCCTGATCTCGTCTATGCTGCTGTTTCTACTGTTGCTCCTGTGGGAGGAAATTCCTGTAGAGTGAATTACAGTTTCAGTGCACACAAAGCCAGTATAGGTAGAACAGAGTCATGGGTTTCAAATACTAATAGATTAAAGTACAGAAAAAAACATTGTGATCATCTGCTCTGGCCTCTTATATATAACACTGTCCATAGAACTTCCCGAGAATAATTCCTGGAGCTGGTCTTTTAGAAAAATATCCAGTCTTCATTTAAAAATTGTCAGTGATGGAAAATCCTTCTTTGAGTGCTTGCTCCTGTTGATTCCATTTTTGGGGGGGAGGTGTGCTCCCACATGCACAATTATTGAAGATTTCTACCTTCTGCATTGCAAGAACAGTAGTGTTCTTTTCCTCATAGATGTTCTGTTCATAGTAGTTAGTCATAGCATTAAGTTAATTAGTAGAGTCCTGGTTGGCAATTTTCCCCAAGCAGGGCACACTCCATACCCCCTGCTTAAAGTCACGTTTAGTGTGCCACTGGCTGATGCTGCTAGTGATCTCTAGGACAGTTGTCTGAAATGTCTGGGAGAAAATCACAGAAATGACAAATGTCATATTTGCAAGAACTTTCACCTTTCCAACCAGAAGGAGCAAGATATAAGCTTGAGCTCTCTCCTGATGAGGGCTGCTCTTTGCCCTGCAGCAGAGCCTTCTATCATGGGTCCAATGCTGAATACAATTGTTTTGGTGTGCAGTGTGATATTGGTGCTGGACTTGGCGTGGTACCGCTTGCTGTAACCAAGGAAACTGCAGAAGAGGCTGAGTCCCTCAGCACTGAAGGACAGAGGGACTATGGGAAAAAGACCTGTGTCAGGCCATGCACCCACTTTTGGGGCTTCCCACGGTAGTACTGCAGTCAGATCTCCAAGCTTGACCAGGGACCTACCCTCCTCCTCCTTCCCCCCCTCCCTTACCTCCGGCCTATTGTGGGAGCTAGACCTCTTCATTGTCATCTTGGTCACTGCACCGGCTTCGGTTGTATTGCCAGTCCACTCATAAGAATATAAGAAAGG
>CM057847.1:32086394-32102693 GCA_030068395.1 Apalone spinifera | reverse complement strand
TACTTTACACTTATCCACATTAAATTTCATTTGCCATTCTGTTGCCCAATCACTTACTTTGGTGAGATCTTCTTGGAGTCCCTCACAGTTCCACTCAGGTGCTCAAAATTGCCAAATGAGTGTGGCAAGCCCTCTTTTCTAGTCTGCCAATGTTAAAGTAAGTGGAAAAGAAATACTATATAAATCTTTCATACCCATTCATCCATATAAGGAATGCTACTGGTGGTGACACAGGAGAACTGAAGTGTCTGAGGGAATTGTATGCATGATTTCTTCTGAGCCTGTGTGATGAAACAAAAGTTTCTTTTGGACTAGCCTGGGGTACCTTGTAAGTGAAAGATCCCCTGACTTTGGCTAAGCAATCCTGTCTCTATGCCGTTTGCCCTGAATTGATAATCTCAGTAGTGTCCCTCCAGAGAACTCCTTGTTACACTATGTTCCTCCAAAGCCCTTAGAGTGTTTTATACTCACCCCTCTGTGGCTTTACTGCTTGTGTCCACAATGAATAGAAGAGACAAACAGGGCCACCACAGCTGAATAGTAAAAAATAAAGAGGAGACATGATGATGTGTTTGGCCTAGAAAGTTTGTTTGATGTTCAACAGTTTAAGGTCTCTAATCATCACTCCTTGTTGGGACATGTGATGGTTTACCGGGTGCAAGCACCCCTTCCCAACCGTGAGAGGGGGGCTCAGCAGACCCACCGTCTAATCCTGGTTAGGGTTCTGAGTTGATGACGGGTTTACTGGGTGCGAGCACCCCCTCCCGACTGTGAGAGAGGGGCCCAGTGGATCCACCGTCTGGTCTCTGGTCCAGCCACGGGGTTCCTAGCCCCTTTTCCTGGCCCCTCCCCGGGGTCCGTATTCTAGCGACCCGCAGTCCTGGGTTTGCCTGAAGTCAGTGCCTAGTGTCGTGCTGATGAGGACTGAGTGCTGTAGGGGGGAGAGGTTTAGGGGGACACAGGCCCGCCCTCTCCACCGGGGCTCTAAGGGTCAGGGAATCAAATCCCTTTTCTGGCTGATGGGGTTCCACCCCGAAGCTCGTCAGCCCATGGGCGCCAGAAACGCTCTGCCCCGGGCTGCTTCCTATCCCCCCGCCCGGCTTCCATCCCTGCCGGTGACTTTCAGGGGCTTACCCGTCTGCCATTGTCCTCGGACTCAGTTGGGCTGTGCGGTGTCTTGTCACCCTCCTGCCGTGTCCTCCAGCGTGGGGGAACGTCCTCTCCCTTAGGGAGCGACCGGTGTCGATTCCTTCCCCCTGAGCTGCCTCGCTGCCTCTGGCCTGGCCGCTTTTCAAACAGCCCGGGTGAGGCCGTGGCAGTGCGTCGCCCCATCCCCTGGGCATCCTCACGCCCTGGGATGCTGGGCTGGAAGCCCAGAGCCCTACCCCAAGGACTTTCCTGTACCCCCGGGTTACGTGGCGGCCGGCCAGCATGCCCCGACGCCGTTCCACCGCGCCTCATCCCTGGCGGAGTGCGTGGCATCTCGTCGCCCTCAGGCCCGGCTGCGGCGGGTTGGGTGCAGTGAACACCGTTGTCCCTCGCTGCACCACCCCACCCGTCTGTCGGGGAATGGGTGAGGTTCCCCCCGGGGCAGTGCGGGCCCTGACAGGCCCATCACAGGATATTATAATTTTCTCTTCTGGGACTCCCTTAATAACTTCTTGGAAACTCTCCCACAGGACCATGCCCAAGAATTCATCATGTAGGTGAGCAAAGGCATATCAGAAACCCGAGAAGTCCTCTCGGTGGCCCGGAATGCAACAGACCCAACTGCCAGGGTGGTTGCATCAGCGAAGACCATGAGACACAAATTCTAGTTGCAGGCTTCTGGGCTGTCCCAGGAGAGGCAGGCCACAATCCAGGATCTCCCGTTTGAAGATTTGAGGCTCTTCTCTGAGTAACTGACTCTAGGTTCCATGGACTCAAGGACTCCTGAGTCCACCTTCCACTCGCTGGGCTTGCACATCCCTCACCTATCAGGAAGCTGCTTGGACCTCAGTCTCTTCTTCCTCCTCTTCCTCAGTTGAATTCTAGGTCCTGAGGATCTCCCAGATCTAGTTACTAAGAGGTGCTCCCTGTCTTCTTCCTGCCCAGCTGCCCAATCTAACTCTCCCAGAAGTCAGGGAGGCCAGAAGCAGTCATTTGGAGGGTGTGCTCAGGAATGGTACCCAAGCCCATGTACTGGATCCAACCCTCCCTTTCTGATTAGCCTGGTCCCACATCACCTTGGACCACTGGGCACTCAATGCAGCTTCATTGGGCTACACCCTACAGTTTAAATCAGTCCATCCCTCCCACCCTCTTTCCCTTTCTGTCTTGAGGGATCCTACACACAAGCAACTCCTATTGTGCCTGGGGAAGGAAGAGGAATTCACTTCTGTTACTTCCTAATTCCAAAGACAAAAGGTGGGCCTCAGACCCATCCTAGACCTGCATTCACTCAACAAGTATTTTAAGAGGTTGAAGTTTCCCGGTCTCTCTAGCCTCCGTCATTCCCTTCCTGGATCTGGGAGACTGGTATTCAACCTGGACTTAGAGGACTCATACTTCCATATTTCTGTTTTCCCAAGGCACCAGCATTTCCTCTACTTCATGTTTGGCTAGTGCCATTTTCAATTCACGATTATGCCCTTTGGTCTCCCGTCATCCCTGAGTATTTACAAAGCGTATGGTGCAAATGTTACACCTACGGTACCTGAGATGTCAGGGAATCCAAATATATCCATACCTGAATGACTGGTGGAGGGGGAGGGCACACCAAGAATTTGGTAAGTGGTCAAATGCCTCATGCTTCCATGATATTGAAGGAGGTGTGGGGTCTGGGATGGAAGTTGGGTGCTGAAGGGAGCTTGGGGTAAGGGATTAGGGTGCAGGAAGGGTGTGGATCTGGGAGGGAATTTGGGTGAAGGAAGGGGTTGTGATCTGGGGGGCAGGGTACTGGGTACAAGGTCTGGAAGTAGGTATGGGTGCAGGAGAGGATTTTGACCTGGAGAAAGGGTTTAGGAAGGAGTGCAGGGTCTGAGAAAGGGTTGTGACTTGGGGTAGAGGTGCAGGAGGGGATGCAGGGATTTGAGTTGTGTCTGAGACAGGAGATTTGGTTGCCAGGCTCTGGGAGAGGATATGGATGCAGGAGTGGATTCTGACCTGCAGGAGAGGTTTTTTGGGGAATTTGGGTGCAGAGTCTGGGAGGGGTTATGGGTGCAGGAGCAAGAGTGCAGAGGGTTTGGATTACGTGGGGTAAGGGTGAAGAAGAGGGGCAGAGGGTTGGGAGGAAGGAGGGCTTGGGGTTCCAGAAGCAGGCTTGGACCAAGAGACGCTTACCTTGGCAGCTCCCAATCAACAGCTCAGTATGTTCCTCAGACAGGCTCCCTGCCTTCCATACCCCCGCATGCTGCTCAGAGGGGCTATGTACTGCTCTGAATGCTGGGAACCGAGGGAGGAGGAAAGGCATATCTTGCACACTGCCTGTGCTGCAAACAGGCAGCTCCCATTGTCTGGTTTCTGGCTAGTGGGAGCTGCAAGATTGGATGGGGGGGCGAGGACAATGTATGAAACCTCTCTCTGAGGCTTGCAGCATTCAGAGAGCTGCTCTGAGTGACGTGAGGTTGCAGGGCAGGCAGGGAGCCTGGCTGAGGCTCCCACTGTGCTGAAAGCCAGATTTTGCCCGCCCCTGAATTATAGCATGCTTAGGACTCCAGACTGTTGGCACTCATCTGGTGGCAGGATCCCACTTTGGTCCTGGAAGGAGGTCCTTCACAGTTCCAGCCTCATCAGTGACTCTTGTCTCCAGCGCATCATACCTGAGATGGCGAGCCTACCTGGGCACTCGCAACATTTAAGGTTACCAGTCCAGTCACAAGTGCATCCTGCATATTAATAGAAACTCAAGGAAGTTTGACTAGCCTGCCAAGCCTTTCTACCTTAGATTCAAGAAAGAGTGGTTCAGATCCTGTCAGACAGTATGGCAACAGTCTTCGGTATCAACAGTCAGGTGGCGCCAGGTTGGAAGCCCTCTGACTAAAGGGCTTCTGTCCATGGCACAACATCCATCTCATAGTTGCTCATCTTCTAGGGACCAGGAATGCTTTGCCTGATCACTTCAGCAGGAAGTTCTTACCTTACCATGAGTGGGCCCTTCCACCAGAGTTGGTCAGTTCTTTCTTCCAGAGGGAGGGGAACTCCCCAGGTGAACCTGTTCATATCCAGACAGAACATGAAATGCCATACCTTCTGCTTGATTGGGGGCAAGAACAGTCGAATACTTTTATGCTTCTGTGATCAGGAGCTCTGACATACGCATTCCCTTCAGTGCTGTTTCTCCCCAGTGTCCTCACAAAGATCAAACAGGACAGGGCAAGGTTTGTCCATGGTTGCTGGATCACTCTGCTCTCTTCCTGCTACCGTTTAGGTTGGACCTGATTTCCTAGATCCACAGCACACCTCAGCCTGGTGGCATTGTATCTGACAGCCTGGCTGCTGCGTGGCTAAATGCAAGAAGCCCTTCACCAGAGTAACCATGGAAATAGTTCACCTGCTAGATTGCAGACAAAGGTGTTTGTCTCCAGCAGGCTGTGCTACAGCTTATTCCAGACTTCCTCTTGCATCTCAAGCACCAAAGCTTGTCCCTTTCATTGATCAAGGTCGACCTAGCAGCCATCTCAGCCTTCCATCCCCTGTTCATGGGCAGATCAGCTTTTGCTTAGGGAATCATGGCAAGATTCCTTAAAGGCCTAAAGTGCCTCTCCCCGCAATCAGGGACCTTGTCCCTCAATAGGATATGAATTTAGTGCTGCACAGCTCATGGAGCCTCCCTTGGAGTCTCTGGCTTTCTGCTCTCTCTTTTTCCTTTCCTGGAAGGTCATGTTCCTGGTCACAATGGCATCAGCCCACTGAGTATCCAAGATTCAGGCACTCGCCTGGGAGTTGCCATACAGACTTCTACAAGGATAAGGTCCAGCTAAGACCATACCCCACGTTTCTTCCCAAAATAGTATCTCAGTTTCATTCAAACCCAGGACATTTACTTACCATTCTTCTTTTCAAAGCCTCATAAGTAGGAGGAGTATAGACTACATGTCCAAGATGTCAAGAGGGGTCTGGCCTTATACATTGACAGGGCCAAGCTATTCTGTAAGTCAACACAGTTATTTGTTGCTGTGGCCAATAGGATGAAAGGTTGCCCTATATCTTCTCAAAGAATTTCCTCTTGGATCAGTGTTTTCATTTGTTTCAGCAATGACCAGGTGAACGTTCCACCCCCCGGTGATCATCACCGCCCATTCTACCAGGGTGCAACCCTTTTTGGCAGCCTTTTTGGCCCATGTGCCTATTCATGACACAGTGGCCAAAGTAGAGTGGCCATCTGGTCATCTGTCCATACCTTTATATTCCACTATATATCAATCCAGCAGGTTTGAGACAATCGGGCAGTACTGCAAGCTGCTAAGCTGTGAACTCTGAGCCTTCCTCCATGGATACTGTTTGAGAGTCACCTAAAATGGAGTTGTCATAAGCAAGTACTCAAAGAAAAAAAATGTTTACCTACCTTTTCGTAACTGTTGTTCTTTGAGATGCGTTGCTCATGTCCATTCCATTTCCTGCCATTCTACCCTTGTGTTGGAGTTGCTGGCAAGAAGGAACTGAGAGGGCACATGCAGTTTAATAGTTAAGTTCCTTCGGGACTCTTAGGTTAAAACCATCTGGTTTTGACGGCTTGCTGCTGTTTAATATTATATCCTGTCTGAATTTGTCTAGCTTCATCTTCCATTCATTAGATCATATCATACCTTTCCTCTGCTAGATTGAAAAGCCCATTATTAAATATTTGTTCCCCATATAGGTGCGTACAGAGAGTGATCAAATCACCATTTAACCTTCTTTTTCATCAAAATAGATTGAGCTCCTTGAGTCTTTCACTATCAAACTTGTTTTCTAATCCTTTAATCATTCTCATTGCTCTTTGAACCCTCTCCAATTTATCAACATACTTTTTGAGTTGTAGGTTCCCAAACTGGAGACAGTATTCCAGCAATGGTCACTGTGGCAAATGCAGAGCTAAAATAACCTCTGTTCTTACTTGCGATTGCTCTTGCATTGAAGAATTGCATTAGCCCTTTTGACCACAACATTATACTAGGAGTTCATGTTCATGATCCCCAAATCTTTTTCAGAGTCACTGCTTCCCGGATAGAGCTCCCTGTCTTTTAAATATGGCCTATATTCTTTATCCGTAGAGGTACACTAGGGATGTAAGAGTGTAGCTGTTTAAACGGGTAACCAAAAAGTTCTTGCTCATTGGTTACCCAAATGGCCACATCCAACTCCTGGTCTAGCTCCCGCTGAGCCGCCTGCCACCCCATGCTGCCAGCGCAGGGTGGCAGGCAGGAGCTAGTATTCACAGGGAGCCAGCTTAAAAGCCAGCTCTCGGCTCACACTGGCTCCCAGGGAGCTGTTTGCTGCCCCACATGTAACTATGTAACTGCTGAAATTTTCAGTGGATACATTTGCATTTGGCCTTATTTTAAAAACTGGCTTTCTAGTGCCAGTTTACTAAGCTATCTACATTTCTCTGGGTTATTGAGCTGTCCTCTTTGCTATTCACCATTCTCCCATTTTTTGTGTCATCTGCAAATTTTTTTCATAAAAAAATATGCAATACCAAGACAAACGCCTTAGAGAGGTTTAATAGTGTTAATCTCACCTACTTACTTTTATCAGCCAAACTTTGTTAATCCCATCAGAAAAAAAATAACATTAATGTGACTAGGTCTGTTTTCCATAAACCATTGTTGACTTTTAACTTCATCGCCCTTCTTTAATACTTGATTGATTAAGTCCCATCTCTGTCCATTATCTTACCTGGGATCAATGTTAGACTGACAGGCCTATAGTTACCCAGATCATCCCTTTTATCCTTTCAAAATATTGCACATGAGCTTTTTTTATAGTCTTCTGTAACTTCCCCATTGTTGAAAGTCTTACTGAAAATCAACAAATATGGTCTAGGTTGCTCCTCAGTCAGCTTTCGTAAGATTCTTGGATGTAAGGCGTCTGGACCTGCTTATTTAAAAATATCTCATTTCAATAGCTTCTGTATTAACATCCTATTGAGAGGCTACTAGAATGGAAAGAGGGTTTAATGACATGAGTACATCGCTAATAGTATTAGTGGCTAGAAAGGAAAAAATCTCTTAAATCCTTTCTTTTGGGGAGTTTGAGTTTGCCTTTCCTAGTCCCTCTACATCATCTGTTTTTCTCTCAAACAGAACAGAAACATTTATTGAATACCTTTTCTGCATTGAGATTGATAACCCTACCATTTCCATTTAGTAATGGACTGATAACATTGTCAGGTTTCCTTTTTTTCCTAATATATATTTAAAACTCTTTATATTCCTTACATCTACATTGATTTCTCCTTGTCTTTTCCTTAATCAGTTTTCAAGAATGCCTAACTTCTGATTTATAATCATAACTATTAATTTCCCCTTTTTCAGTTTGTTATAGCTTATTTCTTGTATTTTAGTTTTCTAAAATGCTATTCTTGGTTTGAATTGATACTCTACTCTTGGCTGCTTAATGCCCCTCAGTGACTTTAATAGATCATGAAACAGGAAAAGATATTTGAGGATGGGAACTAGAAAGATGATTTTAAAATATATACAATAATTCCTTGCTTAATGTTCTAGTTACATTCCAGTAAAATTCTGCTTTAAGCACAACAAATTAAGCACATCCAATTTCCTCATAATAATGTAAATGGGGGAGAGGGGCTAGATTCCAGGGAAAATTTTTCACCAGGCAAAAGACATATAAGTTTTAATCATTTTAATGGAATAATTTAACACTATACTCACCAGTGATGATTGTGAAGCTTTGTTGAGGCTGGGGCATAGCAGGTTTGGGGTGCAGGAGCTTGCCCCGCTTTGCCTGCCTGGCATTCCAGCCAGGGTGTGGGGTTGAGTTGGAAGCATGCCCTGTTCTGCCCACCCAGCGCTCCTGCTAGGGAGCGGGGTTGAGGGCTTGCCCACTCCCTGGGTGGAATGCCAGGTGGGTAGAGCCAAACAGCCTTATGATCGGACACTGCATGATTTTAAACGAGTGTGTTCTCTAATAGACCAGCGGTCTAATAAAGAAATGACATTAACTGAGACAACTTTAAGGGAGGAGTTACTGTATTTTAAATTGTTCTAATAACCAAAGTAATCAGAAGGGAGTAAATCTCAAAACGTTGCACAAAGGGGCTAACTTTTAGCAGCAGTTACGTAGCTGTTCAGGTAACTGTGGATAATCCTACATACCAGGCTGGAACAAAAAGCTGCATTGTAAACATTAAATGGTCCCCATGGCTTCTTCCAGTCTCATCACTGCCAGTGCCCTGAGCAGCTATTTAGTTTCTTTTTGCATTGAAAAGCCTCTGCACAGTGTAAAATTACAAAAGGTTTAACTGATTTTGAGTCAAGTAATTAAGTGCATTCCTTCTGTGGATACTTCAGTGTCTTTCAGAGTCTACTAATGCCATTGCCAGTCTGAGTGATATCTTAGGGCCTGATCCAAAGTGTGCTGCAGTCACACAGACTCCGATTCAGTGAGCTTTAAATTAAATTGCCTTTTATTTTTTAAAAGACAAAATGGGAAACAATTTAAAATCCAAAACTAATTTTTTAGTTCAGAATATCTCACTGGTAAATTGAGCATACTAGTTGGGCCAAGCTAACCAGCTTCGTGCATCAGGAAGAGGAAAGACAGCTGTAGGGGAGGGCAGAAGAGCAGGTTTTAAGGATGGCACAAAAGGAAAGAGGTTTTGGTAAGGAATCAACCAGCAAGGGAGTAATAGAGACAAAGAAATCCTATCCATTCATATATACTGTATTATATAGGCTTGAATATCCAGCTTTGTGTATTTAAAACTGTCTGTCTACTTCTCCATTTTCATCAACAAAATGAGGAATGACTTCCATGAAGTTAGTGGATTTACACTAGTGGCAAACTAGTATAAATGAGTAGAGCGCATATAGGGCTATCTCTGAGGCATGGTATTAATAAATGATTTTAGTGGTTTTCCTTTTGTTTAGTGATATCAGCAGACAACCTCAATTGAATATTCACTTTCCTAAGTACTATTATGTGCTCTAATATATAAAAACCCAATCAGATAACCAATTTTTGTTGGCTTCTTAGGGTAGCCTCTTGCCATTGGTTATATTATACTGGTTCTCTATATAGTATACACTGTGACCAGCCAAGGGGCTAGCAAAATAGAAGAAAATCCATTACCTGGTAGAGGTGATGCTTATATGGAAGCCATGTGAAAATTTATTGGAAATACTGGAGTTACTAGCAGTTGGTTTCCAAAGTACAAGTCTGCCTGTAGGAGTGACCCACAGAACAAGTTTAATTGTACTATTTTATTTCTGGTATCTTATTTCAGAAACATGATTTTCATCTCTTATTTATTGACAGATTTTGATAAACCTGATTTCAAGAGAAGCATAGTTTGTCTTGAAGACTTGAGCGTTGGCACTGTTCTGACTGGAAAAGTAGAGAATGCTACTCTCTTTGGAGTTTTTGTTGATATTGGTGTTGGTAAGTCAGGGTTGATTCCAATTAGGAACATAACTGAAGCAAAACTTTCTAAAGCCAAGAAGAGAAGAAGTCTCGGGTTGGGCCCTGGAGAAAGAGTGGAAGTTAAAGTACTCAGTATTGATATTCCTCGGTCAAGGATAACACTGGATCTTCTTCGTGTTTTATGAGTTTTTCACCACTTATAAGACTTTTATTTCTCTTTAAAAGGTTAAGTGTTGTCACCAAGATTCCAAAGGTTGCAATTCAAGCACTTACTGAGTTTACTGGAAATGAAGGAATTAATCCAGTTTTTTAAATCTTCAGTTTAACTTTTTAATTCCAGAAGCTTTACTAGAACACTCTAAGCTCCCTCCTCATAACAGTCACTTTAACACCAACCCTCAAGTGGCTTTCACTCTCTAGTTAAGATACACACCACCTCTTTGTAGAATAAGTGAAATCTCAGTGTGCTACCAGACACATCTCTTAACCATTTTCTTCTGTGCAAGATTTGCTCTTTCAAACAACTTTTGGTCTTTGTTACTGCAGCAGACTGAGCCATGCTCTTTCATACTGAAAAACAATCACTTGATTGGTTTGTTTCCATGCTGTTTTCTTAAGGAGTGCTTAAAAGTGGACCTCTATAGTAGCAAAAATAGAAGCTTTAAAATGTCCTCTTCTGTTAACGTTTACTTCAAGATTAGACCAAGGAAGAACACAACAAATAATACTCAAATCTGGATATAATGGTAATGGTATTACAGAATCAGAAATTTACTACTTTTGTTTGTGCTACTGTATAAAGTTCTTTTGTATTGCTCGGACATTTATATAAATTGTTAGGTTCCTCTAATTTGTTCAGAAAGTTGCAAAAGGATTTGGTTTACTTTTTTCTTTACCTGTACATAATAAAAATCTTTCTGGCCTTTTTTTCAGTGTACTGATCATATACACTAGCTGCATAATCACAGGGTAATGCCTGTACTTTCCCAACAACCACAGTTTGTACAAAGCATTCTGTTTTAAGAAGGATAATTGTGAGGCTGTGCTTTTCAGAACATCATGTCACATCATTGTTACTGTTTTTTTACTAACTGAAGCTTCAGATAATATTTTCAGTGGAAGCTATGGGAATAGATCTGGTACGATCAGGTCAGTCATAGAGTCCAAGGCCAGAAGGGACCATTGTGATCTCATAAATAACAGGCTATAGAACTCCCTCAAAATAATTCCTAAAGCAGATCTTGCAGAAAAACATCCAATCTTGATTTTTAAAAATGTCAGTACCAGAGAATTCACCACAGCCCCTTGGACCATTGTTCCTTGAAATGTCTACTCCGAAAAAATAAATAATGAAAACTAAGTGACAATGATAAAATCTCTGATTATTTGATATCAATTGATCTTAATGAGGTTAGAGAGTGGGAGCCATGATTCAGGAGGGTAATCAATAAGCCATTCATTTAATCTGTTCTCTCTCGCTTGTCTCATTTTGATTTTATGGCTGAAGTAAGTCTTAATGAGTTGGATTTAAGTACAGAACACATTGCAGACAGTTTTGTTTCATGAAAATGGACTCCTAAATGAGCTGGGATGACTGCCAAAAAATCTGTTCCACAGGAAGGGAGGTATAAATTACCTCCTTCTCTTCATATATAGGATAATTCTTCAGATTAAGGTTGAGGTCATGATTAGCTGGATGGTGTAAAAAAACTAACTTTGGGGCTGTCAGCACAGTAGATTAATAAAGGAGCTGGTTTTACTAGCCCCTCACTCTCTCAATGAATGGAAACTTGCAGCTGAACATATAAAATTAGTTTAACTTCCCCCTCCCCAACATACATCCATTGAAAAAGAAGACTGGTAAGTTCTTTATAATTTATACCATGCAATACATTATTGATCTAAATGGTATGTGTACAGAAAATTTCTAAAGAACTAAATGATGATTGGTATCAAATCCGTAAAACCTAACACAATGCAGTCTGAAATGACTCCTCAAGAAAGACAGACACACTCTGATTCACATTTAGAAAGAGAGCTATTTAAGGAACTGATTAACCCTAAAGATTTATGGATCTATTCCACCCTTATGATGAGGAGGAGAGAAAAAAATAGCTATATAGTTGAGTGAAAGTTTGTTACTTGAAAGTTTGTTGTTCTCCCAAACTGTTGTATGAATCACTGAATATAGTCTAATACTATCTTCTACTCCCCAAGAGATGTATTGCTCAATTCTCATACTTGATAAGTTAAAACTTTGTAAAACTAGATGATCTTGCTTCCCTTGGATCTCATGGCAGTGTCATGAGGGTGAGGAAGTCCATATTTTGTGGTGGGAAGAAAGAGAAAAGATTTTTCTGATAGGTTCAATTAACTAGGGGTGGGAGGAGGCTGAGTCTTCCTGGAGGATTAGAATTCCAGAGCAAGTCATATGAAAATGATTTAGTGAGCAGAAATCAAGTAAATTGGTCAGAAGTGTGCGATAAACCATAGTTGTGATAAATTTGTCACACAGATATCTTCACTGATTTTTGTGGGTGTGTATAAATACATGGGCATGCCCCACAAATGTGTGTGTTAACTTTGGGTTGAAGTTGCTAGACTATGTGTACCACCAATGCAAATCAAGGAAATACATAATCAGAGGCATTCATCATACATGTAAAGTATCATCAGTTCTCCTTAGCCCCAAATGCTTCTCTTTCATAGCTCACATATCTTGATACTCCTCCTGAGTATATAACATAGATAGCTCTGTGGGCTAATCCGTCTCGTACTTCTTTGATTTAGAAGTCCGAGGGGTAGCTATGTTAGTTTTTTCAGGTACAGACTTAAAAAACAACTATTAATTCTGCAGCACCTTAGGGACTAACAAAAAATATAAATGGTCTCATGAGCTTTCGTGGGCACAACCTACTTCTTCAGATGAATGGAGTAAAGGGAGTAATGGAGTAACCTCTGACTCCATTCATCTGAAGAAGTGGGTTGTGTCCTCGAAAGCTCGTGATACCATCTACATTTTTGTTAGTCCCTAAGATGCTGCAGAACTAATCATTGCTCTTTGATCTAGGCATTCAGTTTTCCAGTTCTCTCAAGCACCCTCCTTTTGTCTGATATTGAATTAGTGCCTTTTCTTCATTACTGATTTGTAGTCACAAAAAAAGTCCTTAGACCTTTTGATATTCCAAGCAGCCTATAAAGATATTCTGCATTTCTGTTTTAATATGGAATGTACCGATGCAAGTTGGAAGGGACTTAACATTGCTTTCCTCCACCAGGTAGTTTGAGAGTGTTTTTAAGTTCAAACTACAAATGTCAAGTTATCACCAAGAGTGAAAAGATATGTGATGTTCAAATTTTCATTCTAGAGGAGGAGGAGGAGGAGGAGGAGATCAAAAGATGGCACTTGTTGTGTCATGTAATCTTTCCGTATACATCTGTCTTGAATACCTCTCCCTTTGAAGCGAGTTTGTAAGGTTGAAGTGGGAAAAAATTCTCAACTTCATAAATGATCCACAAATGTGAATGGGCAACAGCCATGCAACGATCATCAAACATCTTTGTTAATGGCTAGATTACTAACCACAAAAGTCCAAACAGCTGTTGGTGTGGAGAATATGAACTAGTTAAGAGAATGTGGCATCATTTAATCTCCCAGCTCTGGTGCTATATTAACTTCTAAAACTAAAAAATAACTTCTGTTGTCATGCAGAGGATATTTTTGGGATTCTGAAATCATTGTTGGGAGGGGGAAGTACAGAGTATCATTTTAATTATCTTACTGCATTTTGTCTGTCCAAGTCAGAACCCCATCAAAATGATGCAAAAGGCAACAGTTTGAAACCATGTTTTTCAGACTCTCTCAGGCTTTTGACCTGTTCATATAATACTTATGCTGAATAAGTCTTGTGAATGTGAAAGTGCTTTATGGGACACTCACTGATGATTCTATCATTGTTGATGGGGTAAATGCAAACCCCTCCCCCCCCAAAAAAAACCCCAAAACTAATTCAAAGTAGAAGAGAGTTCCTTTGGCCTTAAATTCACCCTTTCAAATACTGACCAACATCACTATTTGCTTATATCTATATATGGAGTCTATTTTAAGTTGGAATGTGTAGACCCTGTAGTAGCTAAGCACTTTTCTGGTAAGTTACATTTGCCTGGTCATGTCCTTACTTAACCTCATGGGATGTTCTGCACATCTCTGCTCACTGGTACAGAATGTTCTTTCAGTGATTGGTCATGGGCATTCCACAGTAGATGTGAGTGCTCACCACTGTGCACTGGTGCCAGAAGACTTTTTCCCTTAGCAATGCCCATAGGGGAGCTCATCTAGCAATCCCTGGAGTGCCGCCTCCATAGTACAGTATAAGGGGCGCTGTGCAACCCGTCCACCATCAGTTCCTTCTTGCCACTGGTGATGGTGCATGGAACTGCCTTTGTTCCAGCTATTTGCGGTAGCCCTTCCTATTATTGGAACTGGTTTCCTTGTGTTCATGTGTATAGTTTCCTAGTAATATAATACCTTGATAGTTAATTACTACATTTTGGGACCGTCTGGGCGGTGGGGGGGGGGGGGCATGCTCCATACCCCAGGCTTCAAATCTGGCAACTCATGCAAATAACCCATACCATGAGTGACCCATGCAGAAGTTGCTTTCACTACTTGGGTGAAGGTCACATTAGTGACAAGTGCAATATTTGCAAGTCCATCAAGCCAAGAACCAGAAAGGAAAGGAATGTTCATCTCTACACTTTCCTTATGGAGTCAGCTCTAACTCCACACCGGCGAGCCACTCTGACTCAGCCTGAGCACAGTAGCCTTGGTGCCAGCTGACACTTTCTCCCATTGGTGGCTCCAGTGAAAAAACTGAGGAAGATGGTGGGGGGTAGTTCACTTTCCTACTGCAAACAGCGGGATAAATCTGGGGTTAGCCCATTCTGTGCAGGCATCTCCAGACATTAATGGGACCCGTAGCCAGATCCAGGTGCCCTCCACATCAGAGGCCTTGCAGGTGGCATAGGACATTTTTGGTGCAGGCCACCCAGGCTCCCGCAGCTCCCCAGTTATGGGAGAAGCACACACTCAGGCCTTTGAGTTCTCTACCCAGGTGGCACCAAACCCTGCCAAGGGAAGGGTCCTTGGCACAGGGTTGTGAAGCACAAACCCTGCTGACACTGGCCACCAGTTATTGTGGATCTGCCTGATGCAGCCATTCCAAGAAGCAGTTGGACTGTTCAACACCAGGTTTGGGATCGAAAGCACAGCACTGCCCTCGATGGAGCAACATGGGCTGCCTCAGCTGTATAACAGTTGATTGCATCAGAGCCCTTCATCAATCCAAGGCCAACAAGAGCCGCCAGCCCAGCTCTTTGCAATGAGGCCTGTCCCACCTATAGTACTCTAGCCAGTGCACCATGGTATGAGTGGAACCTATGGGAGTTCACTCAGATGGCCCAGAGCTCCCATTTGGCGGCCAGGGCCTTGAAGAGGCCATCTGCCTCCCTCATCTCTGCCAAGAAGCACTGGTGGAGGGGACTCCTTAAGCCTTGCAAGGCGCGGAGGAGCATGTCACAGAGCCACCAGTACCAGTGGAGGCTCCAATTATTCTGCTCTCATCGGGAGCTATCCCATCCATAGGATGAATCAGGGCACCCATGCCAGGCCCCGCACTTTTGGGGGCCCACAGTGGCTGCTCCAACCATTCTATGGATGGGAGGATTACGGGGGCCTGATGCGGTGGTAGCAGAGGTGACCTTCTTCCCTCTACTCACCACGTGGGTCCCAGAGTGCTCCGATTCCCACCACCATGCAGAAGTGAGGCACAGCAGGAAAGGAGGGTGGTGTGGCAGGGCGGAGCGAGCTGCAGGACCACGCCAGCTCCCACTGGCCACAGGGTGAAGGGGGGAGACTGCTTCTGTGCTAGTCCCCATAGTCTTCCAGGCTGCATTGCTCGGGGGAGGGAGTAAGAGGTCGGGGGGATAGAGAGGGTGGCAGGGCCTGCAGTGGGGGGAGTTGTCCCAGGCCCTGTGCACTCCTCGGGTTGCCCCAGACCCTGTGCACCCCTTTGATTGCCCCAGGCCCAGCACACCCCTCGGGATACTCCTGCCCTCATTATCCTCATTATCATTTGAAGCCATTATGGCACCCCAGCTGTACCACCTGAGGACACTAATGCTATTGAAGAGGATGGGTTCCAGCCCCAACCTGCAGGCAGAAGAGCTAGAGGAACCCTTAGACCCCCTGTTTAATGTGCTCAATGGTGGTGGTCAGCACTGGTCATGGGGCCTTGTCACTACATGAACGGGTGGCGAAGATCATGAACCTTGTCTCCTATCTCCAGGAGGGCAGAAAGGAAGGAATTTAAGCCCTCCAAGGTCCATGAATATCTTAATGTCCACCCTGTCCTTAACTCTTCAAGTGGTGGAGACAGAGAACCCCAGAGAGCACAAGGGCCAGCCCGCAGTGACCCCCAAAATAAAGACTTTAAGAAACTGCACTTGTTTGGGTGTAAGATTTATTTGTCCTCCAATTTCCAGTGGAGAGTGGCAAGCCAACAGGCTTTCTTGGGGCTTCTCTATGTATATTGTGTTCAGTATGGATAAGAACATAAGAAAGGCCGTACCGGGTCAGACCAAAGGTCCATCCAGCCCAGTATCCTGTCTGCCGATAGCGGCCAGCACCAGATGCCCCAGAGAGGGTGGACCGAAGACAATGATCAAGCGATC